>SIDB01000010.1:1706828-2150204 GCA_023343905.1 Chlorella vulgaris | reverse complement strand
GGCGGGGGTGAGCACACTACTTGCACGGTGGTTGGCTACTCATTGACGCCCATTGCTTGCGTGGAGGGTGCCAAGGGACCCACCATCCCATGTGCATTTAGGAAACATAAAAAACCCTAAATCGGTGCTGCTGCCACGTGCCTTGCTCAACAGTCAGTGCCATCCCTTGTCGACTGCAGTGACGAGGACTGCCCAAAGAACCACATTGAGCACTTTGAAGAGGTGGTCGAGGAGGGGACCAACACCACCACCACCATGTGTGCCAGGCTCCACTTTGTGCACCACAAGAATGAGAGGAGGCAAGGCCCTGCCATCCTACCAGTGGCCCCTGAGGTTGTGGAGGTGCTCACTGTGCTGGAGCAGGCCTCCAGGCACCTGGCACCCCAAGCCCCAACCATCTTCTTCTCCTCCACCAAGACAGCCTACTCTTCAGAGTATTGCAGCCAGATTGGCAAGGTAGCCCTGACAGTGGGCTCCACGCCTTGTACTGCCATGGACATGAGGCATGAGTTCTCTACCAGTTGGAGGGATTTTGTGGACCACGTGCCCACCTCAGTTTTGCAGATGCTGGGCAGCCAGGTGGAGGCAGCTGCAGCCTACCTAATGGGCAACACCCCATCAGCATGGGATGCTGTGTATGATGACAACTTGAGGACCAGGGCCAAGGAGAAGGTGTTGAAGTTGTACCCCACGTTTGTGGAGTATGTGCTAGCAGAGGCAGCCAAGAGGAGGCAGCAGAGGCCAAGGAACCCCCACACCAGCAGTGCTTGTGTAACAGCACAAGGTACTGGTTGTGCCTGTCAGTTGCCGCCAGCTGCCACCAGCTGCCACCACTTGAAGCACAGCACAGCATGATACTGACGCTGGTACGCGGTCCGGCTGGACTCGCCGCCCGCCAGCTGGCTGCAACAGCTTCTTGTGCTGCACATATTCTGGTTCTAATTCCAACTCTCGAAGCCTTCTGCTTCTCGAAGCTGAGTCCCTGCGCATCTATAAAAGCCGCCTCATTCCCTGCTTTTGCACCTCTCTCGACTTGTACCGCCTCATTCCTGTGGGAATCCAGATAGGCATCCTGTGTAAACACAAACGCACGGCACACAGCTGCAAAGAGGTCCAGCTCAAGAGGTGCGCCGTTGCAGCTTGAGTTTGGCATCCCTCTCCCTCTGTCCCTCCCTCCTTCTCTCCCACCTCTCCTCTCTCCCTCCTTTCCTCTCCTCCCTCCCTCCTCATCTCCCTCCTCTCCCTCTTTCCCTCCTTTCCTCTTCCCCTCCCTCCCTCCCTCCTCCTCTCCTCCCTCCCTCCTCCTCTCCTCTTCCCCTCCCCCCTCCTCTCCCTCCTTTCCCTCTTTCTTCTTCCCCTCCTCCCTCCTTTCCTCTTCCCCTCTCCTCCCTCCCTCCTCCTCTCCTCCCTCCCTCCTCTCCTCTCTCTTCTTCTTCTTCTCTCCCCCTCCCCCCCCCTCCCCCGGCCCGCCCCCCCGGGGGGGGGGGGGAAATTTGGGTGTACGTGCACTTAGATACCGTCGATTTGCACGTACGGATCGTGTACGGGTGGTCCTTTTGCATCCCTTACGTGCCGTTTCAAACCACCCCATTTTGGGTGGGATAGACTTGTTGTAAACCTGAACCCTGAGCCCTGGGCCCTAAGCCCTAGGCCCTAGCCCCTGAGCCCTAGGCCCTAGGCCCAAAGCCTTGGCAACCTTGTGTGCCTCACCCATGGGTACCAACATGGGGCACAAGCAGTGGTGAACCAGGTGGTAGCCTAGCATGCATGGCCTGTACAACACAAGCACCCATGTGGGCTGGCAAGGGTGGAGTTGCACCAACAAGGGGATGGCAGCCTTGGGGCGGGGGTGAGCACACTACTTGCACGGTGGTTGGCTACTCATTGACGCCCATTGCTTGCGTGGAGGGTGCCAAGGGACCCACCATCCCATGTGCATTTAGGAAACATAAAAAACCCTAAATCGGTGCTGCTGCCACGTGCCTTGCTCAACAGTCAGTGCCATCCCTTGTCGACTGCAGTGACGAGGACTGCCCAAAGAACCACATTGAGCACTTTGAAGAGGTGGTCGAGGAGGGGACCAACACCACCACCACCATGTGTGCCAGGCTCCACTTTGTGCACCACAAGAATGAGAGGAGGCAAGGCCCTGCCATCCTACCAGTGGCCCCTGAGGTTGTGGAGGTGCTCACTGTGCTGGAGCAGGCCTCCAGGCACCTGGCACCCCAAGCCCCAACCATCTTCTTCTCCTCCACCAAGACAGCCTACTCTTCAGAGTATTGCAGCCAGATTGGCAAGGTAGCCCTGACAGTGGGCTCCACGCCTTGTACTGCCATGGACATGAGGCATGAGTTCTCTACCAGTTGGAGGGATTTTGTGGACCACGTGCCCACCTCAGTTTTGCAGATGCTGGGCAGCCAGGTGGAGGCAGCTGCAGCCTACCTAATGGGCAACACCCCATCAGCATGGGATGCTGTGTATGATGACAACTTGAGGACCAGGGCCAAGGAGAAGGTGTTGAAGTTGTACCCCACGTTTGTGGAGTATGTGCTAGCAGAGGCAGCCAAGAGGAGGCAGCAGAGGCCAAGGAACCCCCACACCAGCAGTGCTTGTGTAACAGCACAAGGTACTGGTTGTGCCTGTCAGTTGCCGCCAGCTGCCACCAGCTGCCACCACTTGAAGCACAGCACAGCATGATACTGACGCTGGTACGCGGTCCGGCTGGACTCGCCGCCCGCCAGCTGGCTGCAACAGCTTCTTGTGCTGCACATATTCTGGTTCTAATTCCAACTCTCGAAGCCTTCTGCTTCTCGAAGCTGAGTCCCTGCGCATCTATAAAAGCCGCCTCATTCCCTGCTTTTGCACCTCTCTCGACTTGTACCGCCTCATTCCTGTGGGAATCCAGATAGGCATCCTGTGTAAACACAAACGCACGGCACACAGCTGCAAAGAGGTCCAGCTCAAGAGGTGCGCCGTTGCAGCTTGAGTTTGGCATCCCTCTCCCTCTGTCCCTCCCTCCTTCTCTCCCACCTCTCCTCTCTCCCTCCTTTCCTCTCCTCCCTCCCTCCTCATCTCCCTCCTCTCCCTCTTTCCCTCCTTTCCTCTTCCCCTCCCTCCCTCCCTCCTCCTCTCCTCCCTCCCTCCTCCTCTCCTCTTCCCCTCCCCCCTCCTCTCCCTCCTTTCCCTCTTTCTTCTTCCCCTCCTCCCTCCTTTCCTCTTCCCCTCTCCTCCCTCCCTCCTCCTCTCCTCCCTCCCTCCTCTCCTCAGCAGAGGCCAAGGAACCCCCACACCAGCAGTGCTTGTGTAACAGCACAAGGTACTGGTTGTGCCTGTCAGTTGCCGCCAGCTGCCACCAGCTGCCACCACTTGAAGCACAGCACAGCATGATACTGACGCTGGTACGCGGTCCGGCTGGACTCGCCGCCCGCCAGCTGGCTGCAACAGCTTCTTGTGCTGCACATATTCTGGTTCTAATTCCAACTCTCGAAGCCTTCTGCTTCTCGAAGCTGAGTCCCTGCGCATCTATAAAAGCCGCCTCATTCCCTGCTTTTGCACCTCTCTCGACTTGTACCGCCTCATTCCTGTGGGAATCCAGATAGGCATCCTGTGTAAACACAAACGCACGGCACACAGCTGCAAAGAGGTCCAGCTCAAGAGGTGCGCCGTTGCAGCTTGAGTTTGGCATCCCTCTCCCTCTGTCCCTCCCTCCTTCTCTCCCACCTCTCCTCTCTCCCTCCTTTCCTCTCCTCCCTCCCTCCTCATCTCCCTCCTCTCCCTCTTTCCCTCCTTTCCTCTTCCCCTCCCTCCCTCCCTCCTCCTCTCCTCCCTCCCTCCTCCTCTCCTCTTCCCCTCCCCCCTCCTCTCCCTCCTTTCCCTCTTTCTTCTTCCCCTCCTCCCTCCTTTCCTCTTCCCCTCTCCTCCCTCCCTCCTCCTCTCCTCCCTCCCTCCTCTCCTCTCTCTTCTTCTTCTTCTCTCCCCCTCCCCCCCCCTCCCCCGGCCCGCCCCCCCGGGGGGGGGGGGAAATTTGGGTGTACGTGCACTTAGATACCGTCGATTTGCACGTGCGGATCGTGTACGGGTGGTCCTTTTGCCCACCTTACGTGCCGTTTCAACCCACCCCATTTTGGGTGGATTCTACTTGTTGTAAGCCTGAACCCTGAACCCTGGGCCCTGAACCCTGAGCCCTGGGCCCTTAACCCTGAGCTTTAGGCCCTGAACCCTGAGCCCTAGGCCCTAAGCCGTGGCATCCTTGTGCGTCTCTCACCCATGGGCACCAGCGTAGAGCACAAGGTGGTGGTGTGTGAACATTTTCCAAGAAAGGTAACACCACATTGTTGGGTGTGGATGTTGTGGCAAGGCTTATGGCTTAGCAAAACAAGGCACCCTTGGGATGATGTGGGGGCACCCAACCACGGCAACGTGCACGTGTGGCTTGTGTGTGGGTGTGTGATGCCAAGCAAAGCCGTCTAAAGGGCAGCCAAGGGCCCCACCCTCATTGTGTATTTAGGAAACCCTAAATAATCGAACCCCAAAAACCCGAAATAATCAAACTGTGAAATGAGGGGCAGTATCACAGCAGGACGGCGGCATCATGCGCCACCTGCCACTGCAGCTTGAGGGATGCGGCAAAGGTGGCCAGGCGGGCAGGGGGTTGCTGGAAGAATGCATGCAGGGTGCGAGGCTCGGGGAGGAGGCAGAAAAGGTCAGAGAATCGGGTTCGCAGGCTAGCATACAAAGGGCAGTCAAAAATTATGTGCAGGACTGTTTCGACCCCACTGCCGCAGTGGCTGCATAGCCGCTGCTCCGGTGGAGTCTTATCCCAGCGCCCTGTCTCTTCAGCCCCCCAATGAGAGCCAGTGCGTAGCTGTGCCAGCGGCGCCCGCCTGCTGCGCTCGCGCACAACCGTTAGGTAGGCTGCGCGTGTGCATTCATTGTTGGGGCGGGTTCTGCCGCCGTTCTGGGCACCTGATGGCGAGGTGGCCTGTCTGGCGGCAATAGAAGCATTTGCCGTCACGCAGGAGCTGCTGCCTGAGCTGGGGTAAGCTTGGGGCGGTCTGACAGGGTGCGATTGTTGGAGCTACTACTACTACTACTACTACTATTACACCCGTTTATATCAGTCATGACAACGGGTCCCCAGGGGTGGTACACAGCTGGGGAAAGGAGATTGACAAACCACCGCATACGGACAGGGGGGAAAGAGAGGTGTTGAAGATGTGAGCATGGGTGATGCAACTGAAGGTGAGGTGAGGTGAGAGTCATGTGGGAAGTAGTAGCAAAAAAGAGTGAGAAAAAAAAGCGAGAGAGATCCGTCCTGCCGGGCACCCACCCCGACTGCTGAAGCAGTCCATCCTGGGGCCCCGCGAGGGGGGGAAAAAAAAGGTGCTGATCCGGGTGTCCAGAGTGTGTTTAGGAACACAACCGTGTTTAAAAACACAGTCCCATCCCCAAGGGCCCTAGACTGCAGCTTAGGCATCAACAACAGCCGACGGCTCTGGGAGAGGGAGGGGAGGTAGCCGCTGCAACACATGCCGTACTCTCAGCACGTCGCCGACACGCCGCCGTAAACCGTGCCGTGGCTGCACAGCTGGCCGTAAGGAAATCCACCAGGCTGAGGCGACGGAATACAGGTAAGCGACGCGGCGAGGGGCCTACGATCGAGAAGAGCTGGGGGTGCAGCAGACGTATGTCAGAATACAACACACAATCAAAGATAATATGTGCTGTGTCCTCCACTAGCTGCCCCTCCCCAGCATGTAAGCAGTGTGGGCAAAAGCGCTCCGCCAGGGGCCGACGTGCGGGCCCCAGCAACCTCTCCCGCGCCTCTGCGCCCCAATGGACGCCTGTGCGCAACTCTGTGAGCGCAAGGCGGCAGTGCCGCTCGCGTACTGCCTCAATATAGGCTGGTCTGCCATACCCGCCGTCCTCCAGGCAGCCTGGCCGCACCACAACAAAGTAGTGGCGCAGCTGGCTAGCTCGCGGCTGCTGTGCTGCCGTTGTCACCCGCTGCTGGTACCGCCGTAGGGCGGCCCGCCGCACTGCCTCCGGCTGCGGCGGGTCCCTGCTGTCGAGGCTAAACTCAACGCCTGCTGCCTGCATGGCTTGCTGCAACTGTGCTGCCCATGGCTGCTTCGCTATGGCAAGCTGTCGCTCGTCTGCACACTCTGTTGCTAGGCTGCGTGCCTCCTGCAACGCCAATCCCAGCAAACTGCTAGCTGGCGCCTCCGCCGCCGTTCGCCACAACCGTGCTGCGCTGATCAACCAGGTGATGTATAGCGGCAGCTCGCCTTGGTGGCTATAGGGGCACGCTGTGGTAGCCCCAAAAGCCGGCGCAGGGTGCGGTGGTGCTGCTGCTCTGCCGCAGAAGGCGCACTGCCGCCGCTGATGGGCCGTCGCGCCGCAGTGCAGGCCAGGCCAGGGGCCCATACTGCGGCGCAATAGGAGAGAGTGGAGTCTACCAGTGAGTGGTATAGTAGCAAGAGCAACCGTGCAGCCTCAAGCCCAAGCTCCGCACAGCGGCCCTCAAACGCCGCCGCTGCAAAACGCGCCACTGCCGCTCGCGCCCCCGCAGCAGACTCTCCTATAGGTTGGGTGGAATGGAAGAGCACGCCGAGGTACTTGAACGAGTCCGTTCCCTCCAGACGTTGGCCAGCATAGAGCAGGCGCGCTCTGCGCACTAGCTGAGACGCGGCCTCAGTGGTCTCCGCTCCAGAGAGCAGCATGGCCTTGGTCTTGCGCAGGTTAACCGCCAGGCCCCGCTCTGCGCAATACTCCTCCAAAAGCTGCAGCTGTCGCTGCAACCCTGCTGCTGATGTGGCTAGTAAGGCCATGTCATCTGCATACAACAGTGGCGGTAGCAGCTCCCCCGCCAACACAGGCAGGTCCAGCTGCTCACCACGCCGCGCTGCTGCCATCACCCGATCCTCAAAGTCTGCGATGTACAAGGCAAAAAGCGTGGGGCTGAGTGGACAGCCCTGCTTAAGGCCTTGTGTGCTGCTGAAAGTCTGCCCCTCTAGGCCGGGCACGCTGACTGCCATGGGCACAGCGGCATAGAGGGCGCGGACAGCGCGCAGCCACTCGCCGCCGTACCCTAGCCGCTCTAGCTGCTCCCACAGCTGTGTGCGCGGCACCCTATCATAAGCTTGCTGGAAGTCGACAAAAGCCGCCCAAAGCTGGCCCGTGCCGCCGCTATGCTGCCGCTGCTGTCGCCGCTCTTGCTGCTGCAAGTGCTGCCGTCTCCGCCGCCTGCAACTATCCACCACTGTGCGCAACACCAGCACTACTTGCTCGGCGCTGCGCCCGCGCCTGAAGCCAAACTGACCAGCCGCATGCACGCCAGCCGCCTCAACATGCTCAGACACGCGGCTCTCCAACACTGAGGCGTATAGCTTGGCAGGCAGGGCGCCTACCGCGATGCCTCGGAAGTCGGAGGGTTGGGTGGGTGTTGCAATTTTGGGCACCAACGCGATGGCGCTGAGGGCGTCTGCTGGGGGGAGACAGCCAACTCTGCGCCATGCGTTGAACTCGGCCGCGAGCAGCGGCGCGAGGTGCTGGCTTGCCGGCTTCAGAAGCCAGGGTGCCAGCCCGGGCGGTGCTGCCCGGGCGGTGCTGATATGTCCCAGTTGCCGCGGTTGGTAGGCTGCCGGTTGTGCATGACTGCCCCGCGTTTCATTGGCTGTGGCCCTGGGGCGCGGGCAAAAGGTGTCGGCCGTTTGCTGTGGTGGTACATCATTGAGTCGAAGCGTTCTGCCATCTCTGCTGCGTGTGCAAAGCTGACAGGTGTGCGCATGCGGACCTCCCGCTGCGTCGCAGGCTTGAGCCGTGCTTCATAAGCTGCTTCTACTGACAACTGTTAGTCCCTTGCACAGCGGCAGTGCCGCCGCTGCGGCAGACGTACAGCCCTATTGCAACGGCGCACCTATTATATTACGATTGCGGCAGGCTAGGACACCGAGCGCTTGCAGCACGTGGCAACTAAAGCATCTGCAAGACGCAACCAGCAGGCTAGCGTTGCATGCCAAAAGATTTGATCGATGTAAGGTATTAGTTTGTTCTAATTTTATGAAACCTACGCTCTTCCTTGGAGCTAGCCAGGCGATTTAGCCTGCCGAGCATCAGACTCGAACTGATAACCTTAGGCTAGTTCACTTGATTCATCGGTGAAATTATGCATTTTGCTATTGTTCATAACGTTGAAAGGCCATTTTTTGTCGATTTCGATTTCTGCTGGCGTCGTCAGCCTGGCAGCTGTTGCGGCGATGGCCGGCGGCGCATGTGCGCCATGACCTTGGCGCCCCCACCTCTCCCTCCTCTGGTTCCTGTATGTTTGCGCTCTGCTCGCGTACGTTTCTGGACCCTTCTCACCGACTTTGTTGCCCTAAGGTTTGCACCAGCCTCATGGCAGTCAGAATCTATCTGAGCTGGGCGGCGCTGCGGTGCCGCCCCGCCGGGTGTACTGACGGCAGCCTCTGTAACACCCAAAGTCAAAGTCATGGCAAGCACACCTGCCTTCTGGGCACCCTTTCATCTATGTTGGTGCCGCCGACGCCACTTTCAAGGAAGCTTTGCCTGCGGCGACTGCCCCTCCCCTCTAACCCTGTGTGACCGTGCGCCCCTCCTGGGCTCCCCTCTCGACTCTTCAGTCCTTCCTTTCTTGCCTCAGGCCGCCTGCTGCATTGCCGCCGCTGCCGCTGCGCGCGCTGTGCCCTGCCCCTGTGCTTGCTTTGCGCTGGTGGGTGGCTGCTGGTGGGCGGGGTCCTTGGCTGGCTGGCACAGAGGAGTGAAGGATCCGGAGGAGTGATGACTGTGTAGCTGCGCTCATGCCAAACGCCACGCCATGGGATGCCTTGCGGCCGGTGGTTGTTGCCGGTGTAGGGCGGGCTTGGGGCTTTGGCGTTGCGTATCGTATGTGCGCCGTTTTTGCTGGCTGGTGCCTCCTGGCCTCCCTTCTTCTTCCTTTCTTCTTGCAAGGGCCGCTTGCCCTTGTCTCTTTTTTGGCCCTTCCTTTCCCGCCTGCTCCCGCCCTTGTCTGCTGCGTGCTGGGCAGTTCACAAACAGTTCAAACTCAGATCAAGTCATACGAGAATCGCACGGAGAATAGTCATGCGAGTTGGTGCTTCATAAGTTGCTTCTACTGACAGCTATTAGTCCCTTGCACAGGGGTAGTGCCGCCGCTGCTGCACTGCCACAAATGTGATCATCGAACCCCACATGCGCACGCTCATATGTGCACAATCAGCGGACTCGCTTAGCCCAACCCAAGCTGCCAACAAACGTGCAAGCACAACCACACACACATTCCGCCTGACTGCGCGCCAGGCGATCGGTCAGGATATGCATCAGGGCCAAGCTTGCAGAAAGGCATGGTCATTGGTCGCTTCAGGCTGCCCAATAGAGCGCGTACACACGCAACAGCAGTTGCCCAAGGCATCAATATAAAGCCTCGTGTGCCCACGCTCAGCTGCAGCAAACCAGGCAATGTCATTGGAAGAGGCACCCACGCACGCACCTGCAGCGCCGATCCCAGCAGCCGCACTTCCATCGACTGCAGCGCCACTGAGCTCTGAAAGCGGACGTAAGGACCAGAGGGCAGCACGATATGGCGGGAGGTTCCACACACAATCCAGCCTCAGCAAGCAAGCTCAAGAGATAATGGCAGGTAGCCTCCAAATCATCACAGCATGCACATCGAAGTGAGCCTTAACATCAGCTTGCCAAACGTAGCATTGGTGAACGCTTGCCGATCCCACGGCGCAATTACCGGTCCCTCGCGCAACTGTAGCTCTAATGCGAGCCATCTCGGCTGCTAAAGCAGATGAAGGAATGTGCATCGCACTTTAGGGCGGTACAGTGAGAGCTCCGCGACAGGCCAACAACAGGCTCACATGAAGCTGGACTAAAAACTGGCACACGTACTCTCCAAGGCATGCAACCGCTGCGCTTCACTGAAGCCGCCAACTGCCTGCAACAAGGGCAACACAAGCACCAGCAGAATTCACGTTGAATGCATCGGGAAGAAGGCAGCAAATGGCTAAGACAGACCTTGGTGCGATGCGCTTGCAGCTCCCCTTCAGACGCGTCGCCAGTGGCCTGCATGTGACAGGCAACCGCCAGAGAAAGGTGCACCTTCAACCGCTTGCGGGTGGTCCTGCCCGCGCCTGCAGGCAGCAGCAGTGCAAGGCACCTAAAAAAAAAAAAAAAAAAAAAAAATCAGCTGAGTGGCTGGATCACCCTGCTGCAGACTCCAAAAGCCCTGCTGGAAGGCACAGGGGGCAGGGGGACAGGCAGGAAGGCCGGCGGTCAGGTCAATGCTCTGTGGCACTCGGCAGTCTGCACAGCTTTGCGGCATCGGCACAGTGCAGCATGAACTGGACGGCAACAACCGCTGCCGCCGCTGAGGCCAGCATGGCATAGCAGTGGCACCATGCAGCGCCAGACGGATCTCCTTTGCTCACTCAGTTACCCTGCACATTTTGGCCCGCTACTGAGGGGCGTGGCTAAATTTGGGTTCAAGATGTCGGAAGCGGGAGACGAGGCCAGCGAGGGTTCCAGCGGCGGGCCCATGCCCTCCCTGCCCCCAGCACCCGCAGCCGTGCGCGAGGACCAAGTGCAGAACGCTATGGCATTTTTGAGCCACCCGAAGGTGAAGGCCCTTCAAATAACCTGCCTGCAGGCCGGGCACAGGACTGTGCAGCTCGCTCGCAAAACTCACGCACTCACCTGCCGCCGCCGCTTCCGGCGGTCGGTTGCCGCCACCCCACTTCCAGGTGAGAACAAGCGCGCCTGCCTCCAAGCGAGAGTTTCTGCAGCGCAAGGGCCTGACAGAGGCCGAAATAGACGAAGCGTTCCGTCGGGCACCTCAGGCTCCAGCTGCGGCAACGGACGCCGCCGCGCCGGCGCAGCCGCCTGCCGTGACACATACGTTGAACCACCTGCAGCCACAACCGCCACAGTACCAGCCGCAAGCAGGACCTATGGTGCTGCACCAGGCCTCGCAGCAGCAGCAGCAAGGCGTTCGCTGGACGCAGGTGAGCCCTCACCTCTTGCCTCACCGCTGCCGTTGCGGGTGCGAAGCATACCTCCCTCCCTGCCTCCTGCTTTGCGCAGTGGGGGGGCCTTGGGCCCGATTTCGAATGTTCTAACACCGCTGCCCTGTCTCCACGCTCCGCAGGTTGTGCTGGGTGCTGGCTTCCTGGGTGCCAGTGCCTATGCAGCCAAGGCCTTGGTATGGCCTTACATGGCCGACTGCTACCACACGGTGGGTGGGTGGGTGGGTGGTGGGTGGAGGGGCGCTGCTTGCTGCTGCTGCTTTGGAGTCGGCCTTCTTGGACGCAGCAGTGTGAGCTGCACCAGGTCACCAGACCCGCCCTCCCATCACTCATGCTGATGACTGAGAGTCTTGCTCGCTGGCTTTGCTGGCGTTGCGCTGCAGTGGCGCGGCCACGTGCGGCCCCCGCCCCGCCCCCGCCTCCTGCACAGCGCGGACAGCGGCGAGGCTGCGGAGGCGACCAAGGCTGTGGCGGAGGCGATCCAGGTGCGGGAGTGAGTGTGGTGATGAGGGAGTGGGGCGTGTTTGGGTTGAAGTTGCTTGAGTTGGGGGAAGGCAGGGAGTTTGGTATGTGTGACAGTTTGGCGTTGTCGACCTGTGGCTTGGCGGCCTAGCTGGCCTACACTTTGCTGATGCTCCGCGGAACCTGACCACATGGCCCCCACTCACCCCTGCCTGTGCTGCGCTGTGCTGTGCTGTGCTGTGCAGGCGCAGACCGCCGAGCTGCGCAGCAGCGTCGAGAGCATGAAGCAGGTGGCCACCAGCCTGGAGGCCGCGACCAACAAGGCGGCCAAAGAAACAGAGACCGGCGGCGGCGGCCTCACCGTGACTGGGCTCCGCGAGGAGCTGCGCAGCTTTGCAGCAACGCTGCAGGAGTGAGTGCAGTGGGTGGGGACAGCACTGCGGCCCTGCCTGCTGGCACGGTGGCCACATTGCTCACACACACACACACACACACACACACACACACACACACACACACACAGGCTCAGGACAGCATGTGATGTCGGCAGCGAGCGGAGGCTGCGTGCGGGCAGCCACGAGAGCAGCTGCTGGTCAGATGCTTGCGGAGGGGCCAGCCGCCCAGCTCTGTTTAGGTGGCCTGCCCTCACCATCACAGCCCTGCACTTGCTGCCCTGCACCCAGCAAGCGCCCATTTCCCTCCTCCCACCTCACCCTCACCGCATCTGCTCACCCTCCTCCCCCCCTGCCTGCCCCCTCGCAGGGGTGCCGGTGCCGCGCCGTCACCCGGAGCCGCGCAGAGCGGCGCCGCCGATGGCAGCAGCCGGGTGGAGAGCGAGCTGTGTGAGATCAAGGCGCTGCTGGCGGAAATCCTGCGCAGCCCCTCAGGCAGCCACTCCCCAGGTGCAGCCTTCCGCGCCGCCGCCGCCTCGGGCTCCCCGCCTGGCCAGCGCCCCTGAAGGGGCGGGGCACTGCCTGGCTCTGCCTGCCACACCCTGCTGCCTGTCGGGCCACATCTGTGCCTGGCCTGGCCTCGACCATAGCATTCATGTATCACCATAGCGCCTCCTTCCCTTGTGTTCAGCGCTGGGCGGCGGCCATTCCGCCGGCCCTTCCACCCATTCCCCTCGCATCTTTCCTTCCTGCCTGCTTGCTGTGTTGCTGTGTTGCTCTCTGCGAATGCCCTCGGCTTCTTCCCCCTGCCTCTGGTTGCTTGTCTCAGTGTGCTCAACTCAGCCTTTGTAAAAGTTTGCCTGATCATGCATCTGTCCAGGCAGTGTGCCAGCTCACAAACCAACCGACAGCCCTCCCGCCCCGCCCTCCGCCCACCCCCCCTGCCCCCGCAGGTGAGAGGCTGGCGGGACCTGGCCCCCCCACCACAGCGCTGACGCCTCACTCAGTCACCTCAGCCACGCCCCAGCAGCAGCCGCGCAGCTACGCCGCACCTTCAGGCCTGCCGCCGCTGGACCTGGGGGCTGGGGCATCGGAGGGCGGCGCCACTGACGGCATGCAGCAGCAGGAAGGTCAGCAGCAGCAGAAAGGGCAGCAGCAGGGGGGTCAGGGGCAGGCGCAGGCGCTGGTGCAGGAGGTGGTTCAGCAGCAGGATGGTACGCTTGCACCGGGTGCTGCTGTGTCTGCGCCCTTTGGTGTGGGCATGAGTGTTGGTGAGGGTGAGGGTGCGGCAGGTGGCGCCAGTGAGCCCCCCCCACCCCACCCCGCCTCCTACCTCGAGGTCCTGGAGATGTTGGAGAGGGGGCAGACGCCGCCGGGCATCAGGGTGGGTGCTGGCTGGGTGGCTGAGGTTCTGTGTGGCGCTGTTTCATGGCCTTGCGCCCTTGTCGCCGCTGCCAGAGCTCAGTCTGCAAGCCTGCCCACCCCCGCCCCACTTCCTCTGAAACTACAGGCGCCCTGCCGCTCTGCCGCTGCCGCTGTACCCTTCCTGCTGCAGACCGACATCAACGACAGGCCGCCAGACCCGCTGGCGCTGCCGGTTGAGCCGAGGCTGAAGCCGCGGCCCAAGCCCTGGGAGAAGGAGCGCAGCACCAACGGCGGCCTGGTGTCGGCGGCAGGGGGTGCATCTGCAGCTGCAGCTGAGAGCGACTCCGGTTCGGTCAGCACCGCTGCCGGCGCCGGCAGCGGTGCTGGCGGTGCGGCTGCAGCTGCGGGATCGCCAGCCACTCCGCCCCGCCGGCCCCTGACAGCTGGCACCAGCACTAGCATCTGGCCTGCAACCGCCGCCAGCTCGCTGTCCCCCCTGCGCGTCAGCCCCCCTCCAGCAGACGGCGGTGTTGCGCCAGGTGACGTCGGCAGCCCCGAACTGGGTGTATCGCCATTCGAGCAGGGGAAGCAGCAGCAGCAGGCACAGCAGGCACAGCAGATACCCCAGCAGCAGGCAGCGCAGCAGCAGCAGCAGGCGCAGAGCGGCAGCTTTAGGAGCCGCCGCCCCGCCTCTTCCATCTTTGAAGCAGGTGGGGGCACTGTTGGCACGCATGCGTGGCAGTACTGCACTGCTGCTGGTGCTGGTGCTGCTGGTGAAGTGCGTGACGCATATGGTGGCGTGTTGAGGGTGGCTGTTATGTGGGTGTGTGATGCTGTGGGTTTGTGGTCCGCGTACTGCTGACTGTGCATCGCCGCTGCACAGCTCTGGCTCCCTTGCCTGCCTGCCTGCCCACCTGCCTGCCCACTTTGTCCTCATCGCCTTGGCCCCGTCCCTCTCCGCTTCTGCAGTCAGCTCTGCCCCAGAATCGCCCAACGTCATAGCCGGACGCCTGTCACCCGCTCGGCCCGAGGGCGGCGGCGGCACGCAGGCACAGCAGCAGGGCCAGGGCCAAGCTCAGGCTGGGGGCCAGGCCCAGGGGCAGCAGCGGCCAGGGGGACCTCTCTCACCTGCCGCCAACTTTGGCGCGCTGCTGGCGGCGGCTGAGGAGCGGTCTGGTGTCAAGGAAGCCGGCTCCTGGCTGAGTGGCGGCAGCACGGCCGACCCGGTGCTGGAAGGCAGCGGCAGCGGTATTGGCCGCCCCTCCTCCCGCACCTGGCGCCCGCCGCCCATCCCGCACCCCACCATCACAGCTAGCGGCAGCAAGAGCGGGGCCAGCACACCGGCCACCTCCATTGCCCACGCTGCTGGTGGCGCCGCCGTAGCCAACGGGCATGCGGTGAATGGCGGCGACGCCATTGAGCTGGGATCGAGTGGCAGGGCCGCCAGTGGTGCCAGTTTGGGCGAGGACTTTTCTTCTGCGTAGCGTGGAGCCGACACCAGCTTATTTCGTTTGTTAGCTCCCCGACGATGTCGGTGAGGGCATGCCTTGATAGCCAGCTTGTTTGTAGCGCTCCTTGTAACATCTCGTTGCGTTCATGGCAATGCCAAGGCAGGCTCAGACTGTGCGGCAACAGCCATTTTCCTGCACGGAGGCAGGCAAACGCAGCTGGCAGGAATGTGGTTATGACATTCCTGGCGGAGTTGACCGCGCGATGCGCTGGCGCCGCCAATTGACGAGAGGGTGAGGGTGAGCCTTTGAAGCTGCAATTGTAAACCGTTCATCTGCCAGTCCCTCATCTGTCTCTCGACGCCCACTGTCACTCCCCGCCGCCGAACTCGGTGAGCGCGACCTCGCTCCTGCCACCCCGCGGCCTCATGCACGTCTCCAGTGCTACTTGCAGCGTCAGCAGCGCGCAGCGGGTGGCTTCAACGCCGGCTCGCTGTGCCACCCTCCCACGGCCCACCTCGGGCCCGGCGCGGCAGTTTAGCAGCTCTACACGGTTGTCCACGCGGCACCGGCAGCGGCGAGCAGCAGCACGCAGAGGTGAGGGCGCTCCCTCGCCACGGCCGCCGCCGCCGAGCCTATGTCGACACTACAATCAACCGTCCTTCCTGTTGCCCTGTACACAGGCAGCAGAGCGGCAGTGTGCCAGGCAGCAGCTACAGACACGCTGGAGTTGAGTGAGGAGAATGTGGAGCGAGTGCTGGACGAGGTGGGTTGGTGGGTTGCGTGGCGGTGCCGTCCCTGCCGTGCAGCATTCTGTGCTGCCAGTCTGCTCACCCCACGTCACACCTCCTCACAACTCTTACCATAATCAACCACCTCGGCTGAGGCAAGTCACCCACCCCTGGTCCCTGGTCCTGGTCTGCGGTACAGGTGCGGCCGTACCTGATGGCCGACGGCGGCAACGTCGAGTTTGTGGAGATCGATGGTCCCGTGGTGTTCCTGCGCCTGGCTGGCGCCTGCGGCTCCTGCCCCTCCTCTATCACAACAATGACGATGGGCATCAAGCGGCGGCTCATGGAGCGCATACCGGTGAGGGGCGTGAGGGGCGTTTGTGTCTGTGGTGTGGGTAAGCAGCTCCTGGGTGGCGGGAAGGGAGATGGGCACAAGGAAGTGGGAGGGGAGAGGGGGGGAGAGGAGGTGAGTTGGTGGTGGTCGGTGGGCATGCACCACCCATTGTGACTGGGAGGCAGGAGCAAGGCAGCCAGGGTACAAGCGGCAGCCCCCGTGCACGCGTTGCCGCCGCTGCCCAAGCCAGTCACTCACCCAAGCACCCCCCCCCCTGGCCCTGCCTTCACCGACCCTGCCATCACCCGCCCGCAACCCGCCCCTCTGAATGTGCATGCACCCGTGTGTCGCAGGAGATTCTGGATGTTGAGCAGGTGATGGATGAGGCGGCGGGGCTGGAGCTGACTGATGCCAATGTCGACACGGTGCTGGATGAAATCAGGTGGGTTGGGGAGAGGGTGGCTAAGGGATAGTTGTGAGCATGCTTGGGCTTGTCGTGCGGTTGCGTTAAGGGGTGGTGTGCAGGCGGGAGGGATGCAGGGCGGGTGTGGCTGGCTGGCCATGGTGCAAGTGCTGCTGGGGCCAGGAACGCTGGGAGTGCCGCCGGCGAGTCTTTGAGCAGTGCCGTGTGTGGCCAGCAGCCGCGGTGGTGGCGGCTGCGTGTGGGGTGGCTGGCTTGCTGGCTTGCTGGCCGCATTGGCTGTTGGGAACGAGACAGCGGCAGCGGGGCCCCTGCTGCCAGGCGCGTGTGTGCACCCACCCACCCACCCATCCACCACTGCTCACTCAACCGCCACATCTGCCTCCCCCCCCCCCAGGCCCTACCTGGTTGGCACCGGCGGCGGCGGCCTCGAGCTGGTTGAGCTGGATGGGCCCATTGCAAAGGTGCGTGAGTGTGTGTGAGTGTGTGTGTGCGCGCGCAGACTGCAGTGGTCCACGGGGCTGGCAGCTGGCATGTGCTCCTAGGCGCGGCAGTAGGCAATTGGCCGCAGAGCTGGGCACTCGAGCCGCCCACCATGCACTGCTTGGACCTTGGCCCGCATCGGTCCCACGCTCACACCAACCCTTCCGCACCCCCCCTTTTCTTCTTTAACACACACAGGTCCGCATCACGGGCCCCGCAGCCAACGTGATGACTGTGCGGGTGGCCGTCACCCAGAAGCTGCGGGAACGCATACCCACCATTGCAGCAGTGCAGCTGGTCAACTGAGCGGCGGGCTGGTGGCAGCTGCGAGCTGACGGGTGCCTGCACGCCTCTTCCGCACGCCGCTGCTGGCTGCACCCGCTGGCTGAGAGCCCAAAGGGTCAGCAAGCCATGTCAGCCGGTGGCCTGCCGGCCACGTGCACATTCCTTTGCATCTCTTGCACACCCTTTCATGCAAGCGTGCCACTTGTGCGCAGCCTGGGGGCAGGCCACACGTGTGCGCTTGCCCGCCTCTGCCACCTCCCCCCTTTCTCATTGCTGCTTCACCCAGTTCCCGGCTGATTTCGTTTTGTTCCCAACACGCTGCCCCTCCCCTTTGCCCCTCCTTTTACGCTTGCGGCTCTGATGGCTCTCCTGCCCCCGCCTCATCTGCCTGCCCTGTAATTTCCAGCTTTGGCCGCATTGGGGGCAGCGGTCCAGAATTGGCTGCAGCTTTTGCAGTGGTGAGGTGCCCAGATGGACTGAAGGCTGGGCTCAGATGGAAACACACATGGTACCGGCAATGGGATCAGCCAATACATCGCAGGCCGGGAAGCAGGAGGGAGGTAGCATGGGGGCACACACCACGTGGTGGCAGCAAGTACAGCAGCAGGCACGGGCCGGCGCGATGGTGCGGGCACAGCAGGGTGGCAGGTCAGCGGCCAGATAGTGAAAAGGTGCGGAAAAAGGGGGCGGGTGCGGCGGAAAAAAATGCATTAAGACAAAATGAAGGCTGCATGGAGTTGGGCATGGGCCCGACACCGCTGCAATGGCGCGCTGGTGGCGAACAAGAGTTGGGCTGAAGGAGGTTGGGAGCTGGGGCCGTGTGTGGCCATGTGGTGCTGAGCGGCTTGCCAGGTGCCTGTGCACCCAACACACGCGGGTCCAGCCGGTTGCAAATGGACCTGGCCTGTGCATGAGCCCGACCCGCGCCTCAGCCGCGCCGGAGCAGGGCGCGTCGCTTGGCGGCTGTGCCTGCGATGGCAAAAACAACCATGACGGAGAGGCAGGGAAAAAGCGCCTGGTTGATGAGAAAGAGCCACAGGCTGCCAGTCGTGAGTCCAGAAGCAGTATCAGTGCCAGGCACATAAGCAGGAGACCCACCTGGCGAGGTGCAGCCGCCAGCACACGGCTCGCCCAGTGCCGCCACATCGCGGGAGCGCTTGCGCAGCGCCCCGGCACTGGCGGCCAGGCTTGCCCCCTCCCATCCGCCGCCGCTGCCAGCCATGTTGGTGCGCCAGGCGGGGGAGGCCGCGGGCAGCGGGCGGAAGTTGCAGCTGACTGCGGCTAGTGGCGCACGTGGCGGCGAGTGGGGGCCGGGCGCGGGAGAGCAGCAGTCCATGGCATCAGCCTGCTGCTGCTGCTGCTGCCATCCCTGCTGCCATCCCTGCTGCCATGCCTGCTGATGGGTGTGGCGGTTTGGCTGGAAGGGGCTGGCCAGCGAGCCCAGGGCTGCAGGTGCGTTGCATTGCGGGTGCTGCTGAGGGTAGCCAGCGCAGTGGCCGTACAGCACTTGGTTCAGGCGCTGCTGGTGCTCCTGGTGCTCGCGACGAGCGGTGTAGTACTCTGCCACCTGTGCCTGATACTCTGCCTCCTGCTCAGCATAGTAGTGGCGCTCCAGCTGCGCTTTGTAGTCCGCTTCTCGGCGCTGCCACTCGCCCACCTCGCTCACCCACTCGTGGTGCTGCTGCCGCTGCTGCTCGTGGCTGTGTGTGGCATGTGCTGCGTTTGGTCCAAATGCGCCGGCCATTGTGGCTGCACAGAGGCGGGTGAGGAGCAAGGAGCGAGTGAGCGGTTTGCAAGCGGCGGCAATTTGTCTGCAAGGTGGCAGCGATCTCGTTGCGGCGGTCTGGATCGTGAAGTCACGGGTACGAGCAGCAACTGCAAGGCGGGTGCGGCGTCAAGCAAGCGCTCGGCCAGCCAGGCCGCTTTGCGAAGCGGTTGCGGCCTGCAAGTGCAGCACATTTCTGCTACCCGTGTGTTACAACCCGGGCGGCACGATGCTGCAGGCGGAACCAACCTGGTGGCGGTGAAGGCGGTAAGGCAGCGGTTCGCGGGCCTTCAAGCGAGATAAGCCGACGGGGATGGCAGCGCGGCAAATTCCACGCCGATCAGCGTGAAATCGAGCTTGTTGCAAGTTGGCCGCCGCAGCATGCACGACATGACTCAAAATGGCGCTACCTCGATATAAACATTTGGAGGCAAGGAACGAACGTGGACAGGTGTTGCAGGTAAATGCACACACGGACAGGTGTTTGAAGCACTGCTGCCGCCAGAAATGAGAGTTGGGAGTTGCAAGCTGTGAGCTTGCCGTCGTGGGACGGCACACGCAGTGTTGTGCTTGGATTAAGCCCGACTTGGGACTCCACATCTTCCAGCAGCTCAGGTGGGGTGAGCATCCTCTTCGTCATCGTCACTGGAGTATATGCCATGAGCAATGGCGGCCCGCTGCGCCGCCTCAAAGCCGGTGGCGGCTCCCGTGGCCGCACGGCTGCGGGCTGCCGCCTCTGCATTGCTGCTGCGCAGGTACCGCTTCCTGCCTGCAGGGGTCGACAAGGTGGAGGTGGGGACGAGGGAGTATTCACAATCACACAAGCAAGTGGCTGATTGAAGCCAGCGATGTGCGTGCCGCACGCACTGAGCAAGAGGCAGGCGTGCTTCACACCGGGTGGCAGGTGCACAGGCACTGACGCCGCGTAAAGCACCACCGTCTGCTGCACCAACCTGCCATGTTTTTGTGTTGAGTGTTTTTGTTGTGGATTTGTGGGTGCATCCTAGTGTCGGGCAACCCGCCACCGGGGCGTATCTGTTCCAGAACCTGCGGGTGCTGCTGCTGCTGCTGCTGCTGGGTGGTGGCCTGCCAAGGGCGGTGGCCCTGCTGCTGCACAGGGCCCCAGCTCTGTTGCCCTGCAGCCGGCTGCGGGCCACGGTGCTGCGGCGGCGGCGGGTGCTGAGGTCGCAGCCCCGCCTGTGGCGCTGCTGCCTGCCCCGCTTGCCCCCCCGGCTGAGGGGGTGCATGAAGCGCTGCATGACGGGGCATGTCGGGAGGCTGGTAGTGCAGCTGCTGCTGCTGCTGCTGCTGCTGCTGCTGCTGCTGCTGCTGCTCCTGGTGATGATGGTGGTGGCACTGCTGGAAGTGCTGTTGTGGCTCCTTCAGCTCAGCCCAGTCCATGCGAGGTGTGACGGCGGCAGCCAGCTGCTGCCTGTGCATGCTGCGTGGAGTGCTAGCAGATTCAGAATAAGCTGCCTCTACTGCCTCCGCATGCTGTCGCTGCTCCGGCGGCTGCTGTCCCTGCTGCCCCTGCTGCTGCTGGTGCTGGTGCTGCTGGGCAGGGGCATGGTAGGCATGCGCCTGCTGCACCTGCACCTGCACCCCTTCCTGCTGCAGCAGCGCCGCCGTGCGCCCCCTGTACGCCGCATGCAGCGCCGCCAGCAGCTGGCCGGGGGGCCAGCCCCTCAGGTGCTGCTCCCCAAAGCTGCGGGCGGAAGCGTCCCAGGGCTGACCCTCTGGGAATGCTGCGGGTGCGGCGCCCATCAGCGCCTGCAGGCCCCTGGGCAGCGCACAGCGCCAGGCAGCCGCCAGGTGGTGCACTGCTCGCCCTTCCGCCAGGTGCTCGCTGCAGGCAGGAGGGGAAGTTGGAGATGGAGGGGTGTGGGCGGGGCGGGGGCCCAGAGGCAGAGGTGGCAGCAGTTGACAAGTAGGCGGCCTGCTCCTGCAGCAGCCGTCCTGCTCATGGACAGACCAGGCATCCAGAGGAGTTGGAGGCATCAGGGAGGGACAGGGAGACGATGCAAGCAAGCTGGAGCCAGCCGACAAAGACGTGCTCACACCATGCTTCTGGCCTGCCGGGTGACCCCCGTGCTGATTCCCTCACAGCCAGGCTGCCTGTGTCAGCCATGCACAGACCTGCCCAGCCAGCTGACAACAAAGTGCAGGCACGCTCCTCAATGCTGCAATCCAACCAGCCACCCACACCCAGCCACCCTGCCTCACCCACCCACCTGGCTGCCTCAAAAGCGTCCATCACTCCATCCACCGCCACACCCAGCAGCGAGGAGCAGCCATTCGGCAGAGGACCCTGCAAGAGGCCTGCACAGGGCAGCAGCGGCGGACAGGAGGCAGGTGGGGCGGGGCAGGGGCAGCGGCAGTGCCAGCAGTGGGCGGCGCGGGTCAGCAAGGCTGAGCTGGTTGCGAGGGGGCAGTAAAGACTGGGACAGTGATTAGGGGAGGTTCAGTAGCTCAGGTTCAACAGTTCAACAGGGCAGCATGTGCCGCTCTGGGGGCTGCCATTCCTTTCAGATGTGTGAGCGACAGGAAGCGGCTACAGCAGCAGCAGCAGCAGCAGCAGCGGCGGCGTCCAGCAGCGGCTAAAGGCGGGGAGGCTCACCACAGCTGTGCAGGAACTGCAGCGCCTCTGAGACGTCCTGCTGCACCCACTGCCCCAGTGGCGCCTGCTGCTCCAGCACCGCCTGCAGCCGCACAGCCGAGGCCTGGGACCCCCCTCCCAGCTGCCCTGCACTGGGAGGGCGGAAGTAGTAGCCGCCGGCTGGCAGCGGCACTTCCTGCTCCTGCTGCTGCGGTGGCGTCTCCTGCTTCAGCAGGATCTGGTGCTGGTCCTGGTGCTGGTGCTGGTGCTGCTGGTGCTGCTCTTGTTTCAGCTGGTACTGCTGCTGCGGTGCACCATTCGGAGACGTGTTTGAATGCGGCTGGCGCTGCTGGTGCTGCCCAGCCACAGGCTCCGCCTTAACAGCTGGAGCATGCAGCTGGCGCTGCTGCTGCACCTGCTGCGGCAGTCTCTGCTGCGGCTGCCACTGCTGCCGCTGCTGCAGCTGCGGTCGGCTGGCTGGCTGCTCGACCTTGACCGCTCCCACACATGCCTGCTGCTGCTGCTGCTGCTGCTGTGGATCTGCAGCCGCAGGCTGGCCGCTCCACTGCCCCAGTTCAGCCATGGGCCCACGGGGTGACCCTGCTGCTGCTGCTGCTGCTGCTGCCGCCACACGCGCCTGTGCCAGCGGCTTAGACTGCCACACCTCATACAGGCCCTGGATGGTGCCCCGGCCAGCCGCTGGCACAGGGGCCCACTGGCTGCGAGCCCCCTCCGCACCCCGACCCACAGACAGCTGGGGCTGTGTGGCGCCGCTGCCAGGCTGCACCGGCGGCAGCCCCGCCGCCGTTGCTACTGCCGCCACTTGCGCGGCCACAAACGCCGCCATGTTGCCGCCAGCCGAGGTTGTCGCGGCGGCGGCGGCGGCAGCAGCAGCTCCACCTGGCGGGTCTGCCTCGATGGCGGCAAAGAAGCGGGCCATCGAGCCCATACCCGCCTCAAAGCTGGGGTGCACAGCCAGGGCGCCGCGAACCCTGCGGGGGCGGCAGCAGTGTGGCAGGCAGGCAGGCAGGCACAGCGTCAGGTGAGGTGACAACAGGGAGCGGGCTGGTTGCTGCGTGGCTGGGCGGCTGGGCAGTTGTGAGGCACGCAGCTGCCAGAGGGGACGACATACCACCAATATCGCCGCTGCCCCTGCTGCTGCACTTGCGGTAGAACTCAAATGCCGAGACCCTCAGCAGTGCATGAGCATTTGGTCAGCAGCTGCAAATGCAAGCGCCCGGCCGCCTAGCCATCATTCTTGGCATTCGCCCGCCGCCACACCAACGCCGCTTGCCCACAGCGCCACAAATACTAGAGCGCACCTTGACCACACCACCGCCATAATACAACACGGACAGCCCCCAAGCGAAAGGCTCAAAGCCAGAACCCCGCCCCAACCCCCAACCCCCACCGCACCATCTGCTGAGCATCTTCTGGTTGCGTGGCTGCCTGAACCGGTCGTCCACCATCATGATGGCGCCCCAATCCAGCCTGTGCCTGATGCAGCGACCCAGAGCCTGCGGCACACAGACACAGATACAGACACAGACATAGACAGACGCGCACAGGTCAGCCGCCGAGGGGGGGAAGCATGCACACATACACACAGATAATGGCCAAGGATCATGCCCATCAACAGACGCACAGTGCTGCTGTGGGGAGTCTGCCCACAGCCTGCCAGTGCACTGCCACCGCCCCCAGCCACCAGCTCAGCCCACAAAGTGCCTCCCAACCAGACAGGTTGCCAGCCACTGGCCCGGCACTGCAGTCAGCGGCTCAGCCAGGCAGCCAGCCCCCCAAACCGCCAGCGCCTGCATCAGCCCCAACACCAGTCCACCTGTCACACCTGGTTTAGTGCCCTGAATGCCTGCTGTGAGTACCAGGTGTCGCCAGACACCAGTTTTAGGGCTCGCTGCCCCCGGTCATTAAACAGCTTCTTCTCGTTCACCTGGAGAGTGTGGGTGTGGGTGCACGGGGTGAGGTAGGGTGGGTGCAGGGTGGTGGTGGTGGTGGTGGTGGTGGTGGTGGTGGTGGTGGTGGTGACTGGGTGGGTGTGGTGCAGTGGTGGTGGTGGCAGAGAGGCACGTGCAGTGATGAGCATTGCAATGCAAAGCAAGGCAGGCAGGCAGGCAGGCAGGCAGGCAGGCAGGCAGGCAGGCAGGCAGGCAGGCAGGCAGGCAGGCATAATGTAAGGCGCCTGGCCAGCAAGCGGCGATCCGGTGCTGGGCGCCACACATGCACGGCGTTACCAAAGCAGCAAGGACGGCGAGCTGCTGTTAGGCACACCAGAAGCAGCAGCAGAGGAGCACCGCCCCTGCCACCATACCGACAACCCCACTCCTCCCAGCCACCACCAGCCACCAGCCAGTCACCAGCAACCCTCCTTGGCCAGCCACCAGCCAGTCACCAGCAACCCTCCAGTGGCCAGCCGCCCACCGCCCGCCTGAGGCCGCACCTTGAGGTCCCTTGCAGCAGGGAAGGGTATACCCACAATGACCACCCCCCTGGCATTGCCGTCAGCAAAGTCGAGGCCCTCTGACACCTGACCAGCACATAAGGGGGGGGGGGGGGGGGGAGGTGTTGGTGAGGGTTGGTGGCAAGTGGTGTGAATCGCATGCCAAGAGCTGACCTACATTTTGGTCAGCCAGCCAAAACGGCGCTGAAGTTTTGAGCGTCGCCACGCAAGACGGAAGGGCTTTTAGGGCGGCAGTGGTTGGGTGCCAGTGCCCTGACTAGCATCATTTTGCACCTTGCCGCCCCCACCCCACTCCACCTCAACCCCAACCCCAGATCCCCCCACACACCCTCATGCACACCCACACACACCCACCCGCCCACACCACGCCCCCACGCACCTTTCCGCGGCAGACGGCGAAGAATGCTGCCCCGCCTCCCCCCTGTATGGCCGCATAGTAGTCCCTCATTGTGTGCTTCAGTGCCTCCTGGTCTCCGCCCCGGGGCTCCTGCACCACTGTCTTGAGCCCCTCCAGCTGCTGGTACAGGCCGGTGGACTGAAGGGGGGGGGGGGGGTCGTGTATGCGCAGGGGCGAGAAGGGGGGGAAGAGGTGAGGTCATTTGATGGCTGCAGCATGGCGCTGCAGCCCCTTGCCGCGCGGCCACTCAGCCAGACACCAGAGCAGTGTGCTGCTGCTGTGAAGGCAGTGGTGAAGGAGCGCCACCCCCATGCCCCTCTCCTGCCGCCTTTGTTTCCAGGTTTTCTCTCCCTGCCTTCTGCTGCGCACCCCCTGCCACCTTCCCCCACCTCCACCACCACACCACCACCACCCACCCCACCTTCCACCGCGCCAGCAGCTTGTCCATCAGTCCGTAGGAGGGCAGGAAGACGAGCAGGCCGTCGGGGATTGTGGCTGCAGCCTGCACCAGCAGGCGCCCCACTCCGTCTTGGAAGGCAGGCTCGTTCTGGTGCTTGTAGGTGGCCTGGGGCGGGGAGGTGCGTATGTGGGTGTTAGAAGGGGGGAGGGGTGGCAGAGGCAAGGGTAGGCGGGGGCAGTGAGGTGATAAGGGGTGCGGCAGAGAGTGTGTGTGTGTGTGTGTGTGTGTGTGTGTGTGTGTGTGTGTGTGTGTGTGTGTGTGTGTGTGTGTGTGTGTGTGTGTGTGTGTGTGTGTGTGTGCAACAGGCAGGCAGCTGTGTCCCCAGCACCCACCTCCCAGGCGGATGGCCCGCAACAGGGCGCCAGGCCAGCCAGCCAGCCACCTGCCACCAGGCATTGCTTCAGTGCATCCATCCATGCACCCCCGCCCCCCACCCCCACCCCCCCACCCACCCTGTCACTCACGATGAGGGGTGTGCCCCCGGGCCCTGAGCCCACCACTCCCGCCCACACCTGCCGCCGCATGTCCACCACGTGGGGGGCCTCAAGGGTGGTGGCAAAGGGGGTGCCCAGCTGGGGGGGGGGGGGGGGGGGGGGGATTGGCACGTATGACACACTGCACGGTGCAGCTTGCTTGCAGCGCATCTGGCAGTGAGTGCACTCATCAACTCCACACTTGCAAGCACGCGGCCCAAGACTTCAGCCAGCACAGCGCCTCATCAACAGCGGCGGCAGCATCCCCCCCCCACACACACACACAATGACTATCCACATACCACCCGCCCCGTTGTCACACACACACACACACACACACACACACACACACACCTCCGAGGCAAAGCCCTCCAGCGGCGCCAGGGTGCCGCTGGTCAGCACCACGCTGTGGGCCGCCTCGGCCACGGGGCGGAAGGCAACAGCCGGGTTCATGCACCACAGGCACAGCTTGAAGGCAAAGCCGGGCAGGAAGGCGCCGTCCTCGTCGCCGCCGCCGCCGCCCCTGCATTGGGGGGGGGCAGTTGGTGGATGGCTGTTGGATGGCTGTTGGTGGTGGAAGGGACTTTTGGCTGGTAGTTATAGGGCGGTGAGTAAGAGGGAAGCTTGTGGCCGGGTGCCAAGGGAAAC
Organism: Chlorella vulgaris; assembly: GCA_023343905.1. Taxonomy (NCBI): domain Eukaryota; kingdom Viridiplantae; phylum Chlorophyta; class Trebouxiophyceae; order Chlorellales; family Chlorellaceae; genus Chlorella; species Chlorella vulgaris. Next base: position 2,124,420 of record SIDB01000010.1, on the reverse strand, counting down.
GGCTGCGGCGAAGCAGGCAGGCAGCGCCAAGCAGCCGGTGGAGTGGTTGATGGGCAGCGAGCTGAGGGGAGAGCAGGCAGGCAGGCAGCAGCACTTTCAGAGGCAGGCAGCAGCGCTGCGTGACGCAGGCAGGCAGGCAGCAGCAGCACACACAAGCGATTGCTGCAGCCGCAGCAGTACACAAGTACACATCAGGCGCCCCCCCCACCTGCCGCCCTTGTTGTACCGCCCCATTGCCAGCCCCGCCTCCCGCTCATAGTAGCGCTGCACCACCAGGCGGTAGTCACGCGCACCATCGTCACTGGCCTGTGGCACAGTGGGTGGGTGGGTGGGTGGGTGTAGGGGAGCTGGGTTGAGGCGGGGAGGCTGGGGCTGCAATTCAACGCAGGCTGTGCAGCCGGCATGCCTCTCTGCACACAACCCAGCCAGTGAGCAGCCACCGATCACCCAGCCACCCACCAAGCCAGCTCTCACCCACCAACACACTGACTAGTTGCCGCCCAAGCACCCAGCCACCCAGCCACCCAGCCAGCACCCACCTGGTGCAGCAGCCGCACCACCTGTATGAGTCGGGACATGATGCCCAGGGCCATGGCACCCACCCGCACAGCACACTCGGAGAGGGCCGGGCGGGGCGGGGCCTGCTGCGGGGAACACACACACCATGCAGGCTTATGCTATTATTTATAGTCACTGGCAAACACAGACAAACAGGGAGGGCAACGAGGTGGGGCTGGCAGGGCTGAGGCGGGGCGCACTGCAATGGTGGTGGCGGTGAGAGGCAAAGTGGAAGTGGCGGGGTGAGAGGGGGCCTGCACTGGAGGCGGGTCAGCCAGCAGCAAACGCTTGGTTGCCCTTTGGGCAGGCACAATCTGCACACACAGGAAGGAAGGCAGGCAGGCAAGCAGGGCAGCACCCACCTGTCCCTCTGCGTTTTCCTTGTCGCCGCCGCCGTCACCGGCGCCGCCATCTGCGCCGCCGCTCTTCCCGGCCGCCATTGCCTCTTCCTCCTCCCTGGCTGCCTGGTACGCCTCCCACAGGCCGTCGATTTGGTCGGCACCCAGCCCGCAGGCAGCCAGCTCGTTGAGCAACTGCAGGGAGGCGGAGGGGGGGACAGGTGTGCACTTGCAGCAGCGGCAGCAGAAAGAGTGGCACCAGCCACACCTTCAGGCACTCTGATGAGCTACACGTGTCAAGCAAGCAAGCCAGGGCAGACGGCTCCGCTCCGTCCCACACAGATTTTGGGTTTAAAATTCATGATTGGGAGCCACCCCCCACAGCTCGTTAAAGCCAATGGCCACCAGCCGCCAGCACCCACCCACCCACCCGCCCACCCACCCACCTGCCCCTGAGGGAACAGGTGCTCATACGGCTCCTGGTACCTGCCGCCGCCACCAGTGCCGCCACCACCCCGCTGCTGCTGCTGCTGCCGGGCCATGGCCGCCACAGCAATCCGCTGCTTGTCCTGCTCAGTTGGTGGTGGTTGGTGATGTGTTTGGAGGGGGCAAGTGCAGTGGCAGGGAGGGAGGAGGAATGAGGATGAGTGGGTGGATGGTGGGGCGGGTAAGTGGGTGTGAGTCAGTCAGCGGCGGCAGCACTGTGGCAGGCACAAGCAGCACCGGGCAGCATGCCATGCATCATTCAAGCACCGCACCTGCTGCGAGGCACGCACACACTTGTGTGGCCTGCCTGCCCGGCGGTGGCCAGCACACAAAAGCACCAACTGACGCGACCAACTTATAGATGCGCCACCAGCGCATACAAGCCACAGCTGCCGTGGCAGATTGCATGTGGGGGACTTCACGCAGCCAAGAAACTGCATGCACACTCTGCTACCCAGCCAGCACCCACCCAACCACCATCACGCACCCCCTCTGCCACCCCGCCATCCTCCCCCCAGCCAGCACCTCACCTCCATCCACCTCACTGTCGCCTCAGCCACTGCGGTGAGGGGCCCATACACCTCCTGCCGCCCATTCAGGTCGTGAGCCTTGCGCAGGCAGCCAAACACCTGGGTGGGTGTTTCAGGGGGAGGCAAGCGGCAGAAGGTGGGGGAAGGGGGGGTGGGAGTGGGAGTGGGGGGGAGGCACGTGGGTCAGAGGGGGGTGTCAGAAGAAACAAAGTCTAGAAGAGGCATGAAGAGGCTCAAACAGAAGCCTGTCCTAACCCTTTTCGAAAGAGGTTTGCGGGTAGGGCGGCTGCATGATGTGGTGGAACTGTGGAAGGCCGGGGCGGGGCCGGGTCGGAGCCCCCCCCCCCCACCTCTATCATTGTGTGCAGGTCCACCTCGGTGCTTGCCGCCTCCCTGCACACGTCCTCCATGTTGTGGGCCTCGTCGAATATCAGCAGGCTGCCCTCCACGTCTGAACACGTAAGAGAAGGTGGGGGAGGGTGGGGGGGGGAGGCAATGAGAGGGAGGGAGGGTGGGGGGGGGGGGGGCGCGTTCAGCGGGAGGGAAAGGCAGCACACAAGCCAGGGTGCAGGAGGTTGCTGACTCAGGCCGGCACCCAGCACCCAGGGTGCACCACTTGGGACGCCCTTGTCCCCTGACAGCTCCCCAAACCCCCTGTGCTCCTCCTTGCCCTCTCATCCCCCTGCCGCCACTCACCCACAGCCATGGCCCTGCGAATGACTGGGTCAGTGAGGTATGAGTAGGGGCAGAATATGACCTCCGCCTCCTGTGGGGGGGGGGGAGGGGTAGGGGAGGGTCGTTTGGTGGGGGGCACTTTTGGTGGACACAGCTGTTGAGTGTGTGGAGTGCCTGGCGGCATGGAGGCAAGGAGGTCACACCTGGGTACGCACTGCTAGCACCCAAAACCGCACATGTGCTGCAGCACCCCCCCTCCCTGTCGCCCGCCCCCCTGCTGGCTAGCGCCCTTACTGTCCACTTGTCATGGAACCAAAGGTAGAGCATGTTTGTCTCGGACCCATTACTTCACCCCCCCTCACCTCTGCCCACTTGCGAGCGGTGTAGTAGGGGCATGCCTTGTGCGCCCTTCCCTCCCCCCTCAGCTCCTCAATGTCCATCAGCCGGTGGGCGGCGCCGCTGGAGGCAAAGGCGTGCACGCCTCGGAAGTATGCGCACTGATGGGGGGGATAATGAGGAAGGGAGGGGGGGCGGGGGCATGCGAGGAGGATAGCAAATGTTGATGGGGGAGGCCCTCCCAGCCAAGCAACACAAACCTGCTTGTGGGAGAAACAAAGTCCCACACCTCTCATCCCGCCAGCACTCACACATCCCTCACCCTCCCACTCCCCCTCCCCCTCCCTCTCCCCCCCCTTTCACTCCCCCCCCCAACCACCCACCCACCTTGCTGTCTTTCAGCAGCTCCTCACACGCCTCGTCCACCGACCCAGCCTTGGTGGCGTGGGTGTTGATGCAGTAGTGCTTGCGGGAGCCCTGCATCGCACGAGAGGCACATGGTAGGACACACGCGCATGCAAGGAAACTGCACATAAGCTGCACAGCACCCAGCACCCAGCAGCCAGACAGCCGACAAGACTGCACAGCTGACACTGAAACGGACACCCAGCACCCAGAACAGATGACAAGATGAGCTGCACAGCGCAGCTGCAGTCACCGGCCGGTGTGCAATCAGCCAGGCAGGCAGCACCCACCAGCACCGCCATGCGTGGCTTGTACTGGCTGCGCTTCAGCTCTTTGACCACCTGCAGTGGGGTGTTGTAGGAGTGGGTGCATGAGCTGGACAGGTTTTGCCAATGACAGGAAGTACTGTGAGGCAGAGACAGCTGGAACTAGAGCACACCCTTGTGGTGCCCCCACGCTGCCCTGCACGCCCCACCCCATCCCATCCCCCAAGGCCTTTTAACCACACACACAAACACGCACCTGGGCTATCTGGGAGTGGGTGCGGGTTGCATAGAATATCTTGGGCGGCTTGCGCCGGGGCTGGGGCGCCGCCGCCTCCAGCTCAGCGGTGTCAGCCATGAAGCCGCCCTCACCCGCCGCCGCCTGCGCTGCCGCTGCTGCTGCCGCTGCTGTTGCTGTTGCTGGCTTTGTGAGCGCTGCTGCTGCGGCTAAAGAAACTGGCAGCAGTGGGTTGGGCGCATCGCCGCCACAGCAGCCGAGCTGTGCGAACAGAGTGAGGCAAGCAAGACAGGGGCAGGCTTGTCAGTTGGCAGAGGGAATGACAAGCACCCGCGACCACAAGCCTTGCGCAGCAGAAAGTGCGGCAACACCACACACACCTGCAGGCCACAGGCTGCAGGTCCTGGCGGCGCCGCTGCCTTGCCTCCATCGCAACCCGGCGCTGCGGCGGACTCGGCAGTGGCGGCGGCCAGCTCCGCTTTTATCTCTTTCTGCTCTGCTGCCAGCCCATCCTCGATGCGTTGCCTCTCCCGCACTTGCCATGCAAGCGCTGAGCAGAGCAGGGACAGAGTTTTGCCGGAGCCTGCGCACAGGGGCGACCGGGTTGAAGGCAAGCTGTGGCTTGAGACTCTTTGTGGACGGGCAAGGGCTTGTATTCAGAGACGCCTGCTGCCCTGCCTTGTGCTCCACTTCCCTGCTGAACGGCAGGCTTGTGAGATCACACGCGCACTTTCCAGGCTGCACACACCACGGTTTGTCACGTTCATGCCGCAGCACCCACCTGTGGGTGCTTCCAGCAGTGCATTGTGCCCCCCCTCCAGCGCCGCAATCACTTTGCTCATGAAAGAGAGCTGCACGCCATATGCACGGTGCGGGAAGTGCACCTGGCAGCCGCCAATAGTGTAGCTGGAGCCAGACATTGTGAGCCAAAAGCTGCTTGCGCCTGGCGGCAGCTGACGGGAGCCGCGGCGGGAGCGGCGGCGTGGCACTCGTGCCTGCGGGCCGTGCCTGGCAGTGCCGGCGCCTTGAAGCGGCTGTCACTGAGGGATGAGGATCATCGGGAGCGGTGTGGTTTCGAGTACGGCGATTCAAGGCGGTGGCCTGGAGATTGCCCGGAGCGTTTGGGAGGGCGGTTGGCGATCACAGGACGGTCACGGCGATGCTGGTAAGCGATGAACTGCGGCGCTGGAAGTTCATGCTTTGCACGGCGGGCAAGGACTCCAATTTCGCCGGTGGATCAATCGGCCCTGCCATTCGCGATCATCAAACGCTCCCAGCTCGTCGTCAACAGAGCCCGAAACAAAATGGCTTCTGCCTTACAATGTCGCGCTGTCTCACCCTTTGTGGCTGCCTCCTCGACACACAGGCACAGCAGGCGGTGTTTGGCTGTGCAAGGTGGGTCTCAGGCAACCATCCTGCACGTTCGCACTCCCACATCGCTTTTACACCACCCTTTTGTGCCCCATTTGCCTGCTGCAGCATCACAACGCAATGAGCAGCCAATGCAGCAGCGCGCAGCCAACTTGCTGCTCAGCCTGGGGGCGGCGGCGACACTGGCGCTTTCGGGCCCCGCTTTTGCCGACAACAGCAACGTCAGGCTGCCACCGCTGGACAATGGTGAGCCCTGCTGTCTGAGTGCAGGCCTTTGGCTGTTCGTGGAACACTGATCTGCTTCAAGCTTGGAGGATGAGCAGCTTGTGTCAAGACAACAAACAGCTCGGCAGCCTGGCATATCTGCCATATCTGCGACCCACTCTGCCCGCCTTCTCCACGCCCCTGCTTGCAGACCCCAACCGCTGCGAACGCGGCTTCACAGGCAACACTATCGGCCAGGCCAATGCTGTGTCCAACACTGCCCTTGACCTCCGCTTCTGTGACTTCAAGGGCGCCAACCTCAGCGGCAAGACGTTGTCAGGTGTGTGTGTGTGGAGGGGGGGCGGGGCTTGACTCTGGTGACTGACTGGGGACTGGCAGGGAGAGGGGAAGAGGGGCGAGGGGCCCCTGGGGGCTTTCTGGGGGAGGAAGGCGCTTGAGGGGTTGGGACAGGGCGCAGTGTTGTTGCTGTGTGACCTGATGGCTAGCTGAGGCGCACGTTGGCAGGTTGGCAGGGCTTGGCAGCGCAGCCGTCTGCAGTCCATCTGCACTCCACCCGCTGAACTCACACACTGAACCCACACTGATGCACGCACACACTCCTATACACAGGCGCCTTCATGAATGAAACCGACTTCTCAGGCGCAAACATGAGGGAGACGGTGCTCAGCAAGGCGTACGCCTACAAGTCAAACCTCAGCGGTGGGTGGCTGGGTGGCTGGGAGCAGCATTCCCCTGCGGCTTCTTCAGCTATTGCTGTCTTCCACTGCTGGGCTCGACGCCTGATACCCACCAGCTGCTGAACAGACCCACCGCCACCCCCACCATCCACACCATCACCGCTGCCACCTACATGTGCAGGTGCCGACATGACCAATGCCGTGATTGATCGGGTGGTGCTGGATGGAGCCAACCTGGAGGGGGCCAAGTTTGTGAACGCCGTCATCACAGGTGGGTGCCCAACGTATGGGGGGTGTCACGGTGGGTGGGGGTGGCTGGAGGGTGAGGGGTGCCACGGTCGACTGATTTTCTTGTTTCTGATGCGTGATGCCTGTGGCCGCTGCTTCTTCGAGCAACCCACTCCACACCCCCATCCACATCACCATCCTACCCCCCCACACAATCAAGACAGCCCGCCACCGCCCCTCGCCCCCCGCTCCCTGCATCCCACAGGCACCACCTTCAAGGGTGCAAACCTGGCTGGGGCCGACTTTGAGGATGCACTGATTGGCAGCGAGGATGCCAAGCGCCTGTGTGCCAACCCCACGCTGCTGGGCGACAGCAGGGACCAGGTTGGGTGCTACCAGGCGCGCTGATCTAAGGAGAGTGGCAAGCAGCAGGCGGCACGCATTCAGGGCCTGCTACTGGCCAGCTGGCTCGACTTCGTCACCAGCTGCCCCTTGCCAGTACCTGGCTCAATTTTCCACCGTCTACGGCTGCCGCCGCTGGCTGCCGTCACCCCTGCCCTACGCTTCACGCACACACATGCACGCTTATGGTGGCTTGGCTGGGCCACCCGTGGCACCCTTGATACGAGCTGGCTTGGTTTTGAAACGAATTGCCGCACTTGCCGAGCCCTGAGTAGCTGCTCACTGGCCAGGCGTTTTTGTGAACTTTGGGAACTGATGCAGTGCATGAATGAAAGGGAGGAATCAGGGCAGGCGGCAGCAGGCGGCAGCCGCAAAGGGCATGAAATGGGGCATGTTAATTTGGCACAAGGAGCAGCAGCACCAGCGGCACAAAGCGAGAAGCAATGAGGAATGACTGCAAATGCAGTCGGGCATGGGCAGTGACTGTTGTGAGCGAAGGGAGGGCGACAGGTGTTTGGCTTTGCCAGCTGCTGCTGGATCGGGATGGGCGGGCAGGAGTACGGGAGAAGCGGGCCGCAAGGGGCAAAGCTTTGAAGCCAACAGCCAAGCTGTGCAAACTAGACACACTTACTGCTCCAGCTGCAACCGCTTCCAGCTCCCTTAGGCTGAGCCGCCGGCAGGGCACTTGGCTGACAGCTGACACCGAGCAACTGCTTGACTTAGACTTCCTGCTGGCTGCCGCGGCTACTTGCAGCTCTGGAACTCCAACACCACCGCCCTTGGGGGCTTGATGGAACCGATTGCCGCCATCACAGTTGCAAAGGAGTTGTTGCGCACATTGACGCGCACATACGTTTCGCCTGGAGGTGGGGGTGGCGGGAGGAGGGTGGAAGCAGAGGTGTGAAGCCAGGGCGGGGTCCAAGATCAGGAGTGAAACACAGCAGCATAGCAGGAACCGAGACACAGCAGGCAGCAGTGTCAGCGAGTGGCAGCACGCTGGATGCATACGCCCGACAGCTATGCAGGCAGGCAGGCAGCAATTGTGGGGCACTGCAAGGAGGCACCCTGCCTCCGCTGCACGCCCAGCTGCGCTGCGCCCGCCGGCTGCATCCTGCAGCAGCAGCGGCAGCAGCAGCACGCAGTTTCGCACCTCCTTTGACTGTGAGTCCCTGGTACTCCTGAGCTGTGGTGTAGGTCATGCCTGAGGTGGCTATCAACTCATCCCCTACGTTGATCTCGGGAGCCAGCCTGCCCGCATTGCCCTCCTTTGCCACCTCCACCTGCACAACAGCGCAGAGGCAAGGAACGGGATGGCGTCTACAGCATGTGAACACCAAGGGAGCGGGGCTGAGCAACAGTGAATGCGCATTTGCGCAACAGGACTGATTCTTCCGGTGAGGCGGAGAGTTGTGTGGTGTTGCCGCTCACCACAAAGACGCCACGACCGCCAGGTCCCTCCTCCAGCACCAGCCCTAGCGGCTTAGGTAGCTCGACAGTGTATCTGGCGCAACCAGGGGGTGGGCGGTCTTCCGAGTCTGAGCTTGAGCCAGCCTGGTCGGCAGCCCCTTGCGCCGCCACCGCCTGCTCTGCCTCCGCCCGTGCGCGTAGCTGCGCCGCTCTCCTGATTGGCTGCTGCCGTAGAAGCGGCTGCTGCGGTGTCCTTGGCACCCTTCGTGGGGCGGAGAGCTGCAAACTGGGCGCCGCAGTTGCAGCGCGTGTCGATTGCAGCGCCAGCATTGCGTTTGTATGGTTTTTGGGTTGCAATTCAGCTGATGAGAAGACGAGTGTGGCTCGATGGAAGAGAGGGCAAAATGCAGCAGCGCGAGGCAAATGGGGCAGGCAGGTCGTGCTGTGATCAATCACAATTCGTCTATTTGTGAGCATGCCGCTGCCTGGCACAGTACATGTGCCGCCGTTGCCGCTGCCGCTTGCAGGCGTGATTGAATTAGATCAGCTTGCTGAATTTGCAATGCTTGCAGGAACATCATGAAAGGAGCGAGAACAAGGACAAACACATCGCAACAAACACAACAGAAAGCAGAGCAGCAGCGACCGGCGGACGGATGGCCGACCCACGGCCAAGAGTCTGTGCCGCTGGTCACGGCTATCTAAGGAAAGCGCTTAGTGCGGCTTGGGCAGGCCTGGGTAGCGGAAGAAATGCCAGACATTTGCCATGTAGTTGGCTAGCGAGCACAGCGCCAAGCCTGAGGAGGGGAGGGAGGTGCATGTGTGAGAGCGAAAGAGTTGGGCAGAGAGGGCAGGGGCTGTGCAGAGAAGAGGAAGTCGATTCGGACGGATGCCAGGAGCGGCATTACAGACCGAGAGCACCAGCAGCACCAGCAGCAGCGAAACCAGCAACAGCCGCGGCATCAGGGAGGCAGTGGCTGCAGCACACCCACCTGTTGCTAACCACAGCATGAGCCAGCTGCACCAGGTGAGGAAGTGGTGCCACTCCACGACTGCAGGCAGGCAGGCAGGCAGGTAGGCAGGCAGGCAGGAAGCGCATGAGTTGTGGATGGGTGGATGGGTGAGTGGGTGGGCACAAGCTGACGCCCTGCAGCACCACGTGCCCGCGGCCCGGCACCGCAGCGCAGCACAGCAACAGCCCGACCCAGCAGCGTCAAGTGCAGTCAAGCGCAGCTCGCCCATTGCTCAACGCCTGCTCAGCCGACCTCCCAGCCCATTCCAGCCACCCCAGGCCCAGGCCGGCAGGCTCATGGCTGCCCATACGCAGCCCATGCACGCAGCAGGCTGTACGCACAGTCTTGAGTGGGTGTGTCCAGCAGGTGGTCTGCGTTGCGCAGCACCAGCAGGGCGGACATGGAAATCATTTGCAGAGCCGTCTTCCACTTGCCCAGCGAGTTGACCTGCGGGTTGCGTGTGTGTGTGTTGGGGGGGGGGGGGGGGGGGGGGGGGGGGGGGGGGGGGGGGGGGGGGGGGGGGGGGCTGGCTGGAAACAAAGAAAGCACGAGAGACAGGAGGCACGAGGAAGATCGAGAGGCACGCACAGTGCCGCCCACAGCGTCACCTCCCGCAACCGCCACCACCCACGACTGCACACCAACATCCACTGCCAATCAAAAACACCACCACCACCGCCCACCACTGCATAGCAACCTCACCTTGACCGCCCCGTGTGCGCCGCTGCCTGATGCCGCCGCCCACTCCCTGAGGGCCGACATCGTTATTTCTCTGGCTATCACCAGGCACACAGGCACCGCCATGCCCAGCTGGGAGATGGGAGCTGGCGGCGCTGTGGCAAGCAGCACCAGCGCGGTCGACACCCTGAGCACATGGGCAGCGGCGGGCGGCAGGCGGCGAGGTGGGCGCGTGCAGTGGCAGTGGCAGTGGGCTCTGGGAGCAGCAGTGCGGTACAACGGTCAAGGGGCAGGGGTGCACGCACGCACTTGCACTCACATAATTTTGTCTGCAACTGGGTCAAGGAAAGCACCAAAAGCTGACGACATCTTGAGCTGCAGGAGAGGGGCAGAAGGCAAGGTGGCGGAAACTCGAGGCGGTGCAGGTAGCACGAGCGGCAAAGAGGGACAGCAGGAGGGAAACGGAGACGCAAGAAGAGGTAAGGGTCCAATGTGAGCAGCGGAGGCGATGCAAGCAGGAGGCACAGGGAGGCAGGAGAGGAGGAGGCGCATGCGAGCGGCACCCCTGCCCCCAACAACAGGCAAGGGGCACTCCAGGAAGCCTCCTGGGCAGCGCTTGGTTCCAGCACAGCTGCACTGCCGCCAGCCGGCTGGCCACACTATTCCTTGATTTCTTCAATATAGAAAGGTTTCCTTGTTTGGAGGTACTTACCCGGCGGGCGAGGTAGCCGTCGAGCCAGTCTGTCAGGGCTGCTGTGATGAAGACGGAGGCTGTTGCCACAGACGCATAGTCGTGAGTGGTGTGCCACAGCAGCACAAAGACGGGGACGAGCGCCACGCGTGCAAAGGTGCAGACGTTGGGCGGCGTCCACAGCGGCTGCGGCTTCAGCTTGCCCTGCAGAGGGCGGGTGGTGAGCCAGGCAGCATGTTGATTGCTGACACAGGAGTCACGGAGAAAGCAACAACATGCCAGCAGGCAATATGGGGACGCGCCCTTGCAGCCGCTTCCATGCAGCTGGCGCACCCGCTGGAACTGCTGCAACAGGGCTTGCTGTCGGTAGAAATCCGAGCGGCGGTCGATGGGCGAATCGAGGCACTCCTGCGCGGCAAGTGGGGCGGCGGCAGGCGGCCGACTGATGTCAGCGGCAGCAGCCAGCAACACCCAGCATGTTCGCCGGTCTTTCATGCGACAGAGCTGGATCAAAGTGGAGCCCTCGTTGTAGCGCTCGCAAGCTTTGATGCGACGATCTGGGCTGGCCCATCATTGAAGTGTGACATTCACACGATGCAAATGCTGCCGACCTTGCTAGATATCCGAAAGAGCGGCACCCGTGGAATTTCGCCATTCGCGCTCCTGCCGCGCGTGGTCACCATGGCTGGACCTGAAGCTGCTTGTGGGATGTCTCAGCTGTCGGATGGGCGCACTACGGTCTCGAAGCTTGACGAAATGCGCCTGCCAACGTGGCTGCCAAATTTCTGAAGGAAACGCTTTGACCAAGCGTGCTGTTGACTGCATAATCTGCTGGAAGCCAATTTCAGGCAACTGCTAGACTGCTGCACCTTTGACCGTCTTTTGATGCGCACACACCGGCTTGCAGTGCCTCTGCCGCCAGACCACAACCCCCACACCGTCGTGGCTGCCGAAAAACAGCACGTGGAGGGGATGGCGAACCTGCACCTGTGGCCGGTGCCGGCGGCGCCGCTTCGCAACGTCGTGGCGGCCACGTGAGCTGACTGCTTCATTGTTTAGCCAGCCAGCCAGCCCACGTATACAATCCAACCTGTTCACTTTTATCCCCTTGTTGCAGATCCACCGATGACGGATTCATTGCCTGCACCGCGGACGGGCTGCTGCACTCGGTGACGCTCTCCCGCACTGACAGCTCTCGTTCTGCCAGCAAGCCTTTTCAGGCCGCATGCTACGCCGTCAAGCTGATCATTCCCGCCCAGCCACTGATACAGTTGAACCCTCCCGTTGTGGCGCTGAGCCTGCTCTCCAGCGGCGGCTTGCTGTTTGCCCTCGAGAACAGCTGCAGGCTGCTGTTTTGCCAGCTGCCAGCGGCAGGGGCACCGGGACCTGAAGACGTCTTTGACATCGGCAGCCACGTGGGTGAGTGGGCGTTGCTGCAGCTTTCAGGCCGACTTCTGGCTGCACCGCCTGTGCAGTGAACTGCTGCATGACCTGAGCAGTCTCTGTGCCTAATCGCAACCTGCCACCTGCCACCACTTCTGCCTACCCAAACGCTCACCCCCGAACCACACCGCCACCTGCTGCCATGCAGTGCCCATCACCTGCGTCACAGCCAGCCCCTGCAGCACCTTGGCCCTGTCTGGCGACAAAGGCGGCGGTCTGTCCCTTTGGAGCCTCAGCAGCGGAGCACAGCTGGCAGCAGCGCAAGGCGATGACAGCCGCAGGTCACTCACCGCCGCCTGCTGGCTGCAGGATGCAGCTCAGACATCTGCACCCGCGCTGCTGCTGGTTACCGCACAACAGGGCTGCAGCGCTGCACAGGTGTGGCAAGCAGAGGGCCGGCCGGGAGGCCTGCAGCTGTGCGGCGAGCTGAGCGCTGGCGACAGCCGGAGAGTGGCAGCCCTGCAAGCAGCCGGTGCTTTGCTGGCGGTTGGCTGCTCAGATGGCACCACCCTGCTGTGGCGATACGACAATGGTAACTTCACTCAGCAGGCGCTGCTAGCAGCACCTGAGCTGACGGCTCCCATTGCTGTGCTGAGCTTCAGCCGCAATGCAGCCCTGCTTGCCGCCGCCACTGGGGTGTCAGGGGGCGAGGCGGCAGCAGCCTTTCACGTGCCCAGCAGGCAGCAGGTGATGCGGCACCAGGCCCTTTGCGCACTCCCAGTGCTGCTGCTTTGGAAAGAGCCCGGCACTGAGATGTATGCTCTCCTTAAAGACGGCAGCCATCTGAGCTTCGGACTGCCGCTTCATCAGCTGTCAATGCCGCAGGCGCTCCAGCCTGGTCGACAGCAGCAGCGATCGCTGCAGCAGAGCCATCAGGGTGATGAGAAGCGGCAGAAGAAGGTTGTGCGGTTTGCTGTAGCTGAACCACCGACCGCCTGTGCAGCCGGCAGCGCTGCATCTCAGCCAGGCGCTCGTTTATGGGCTCCGCAGCCCATCCCATGTGCAGCACACCACCCACCCTCGCAGCTGCAAGGCAACAGCGGCAGCAGCGTGGTAGCATCGGGCTGTCGGGCTGACTTGCCTGAGCTGCCAGCCCACCCCTTGCTGCGAGGACTCAGCGGCCAGATCAACTGCAGCACCAACCGCAACAGCTTCCAGGAGAGTGCTTGTCTCAGATCCACCGTCAGTGCTTACTGCGGCAACGACTGCAGCAGCACGAAACGGGGCGACCTGGCCGCATACACTTCAACGGTGAACCCGCTGTTCACTACGCAACTCCGCGCAGAGCTACCCAGAGCAGCAGGCGCTCCACCCGCTCCACCCGTTTGCCGGAGCGATGCAGCGCCTGCTTTGCGCAGTTGCAGAGGCACACAGCCGCCCCAACCACCACCAGCACACCGCCGCCAGCCGCTGTACCCTGTCCTGGACCTGCGAGCGCTGCAGGGCCTCCCAGCAGCTGTAACTGCAGCTGTCGGGAAGCCGATGGTACCGCAGCAGCCGACCACAGCTGCCGGGAAGTTGCCGATACTGCAGCAACCCCAGCTACCACCGGCAGCTTCAGTTGTGCCTGCAGGTGATTACCTGGCCTCTGAGCAGCCGGCAGCACTGGACAACGCTGCTGCAAAGCAGGCTGCTGCGGTTGAGCAGCCAGCTGAAGACTTTGGTGCCAAGACCGAGCGCTTGAGTGAGATCAGCCTCGCTGGCGGTGCAGCTGCCGACTCTACTGCAGGAACGGGCCAGCAAGAGCAGCAAGGGAAGCACTGCCGAGCTTCACTGCAGCAGCAGCAGCGGCAGGAGGGGTCGGCCGAAGCTGAAGAGGCTCCGCGCCAGCACCTGCCGCCGGCCCCCATGCAGCGCCAGCAGGACGCGCTGCCACCTTGCAAGCCGGAGCCGTCTCCTGATCATGCACGCGAGCAGCGATGCGGCGGCAACGGCGTGACGATGCCGCCGACGCCGCCAGTGGACAGGGCAAGCGGGTGTGTGGCGGCGCCTGCAGGGCTGACTGACCACTGCTCCCCCAAGGTTGCTGCTGCTGTCAGCCCAGAGGAGCCCTCAGGGCAAGCCAGCCTGCCGGAGAGAGCGTCAGCAGGGGCTGAGGTGGCAGCTCATGGTATAGCACCCAAAGGTGCTGTTGTCCTGCATACTAGTGCTGCTGATCCTTCCACTAGCCCATCGCATGAGCTTCAGCTCACAGCTGACCGCGCACCCCAGGCAGCACCACCAGAGGCTCAGCAGGCTCGGCCGGGGGACCTCCAGCCTCGCAGCATGCGGTCTGCAGCAGCGGCCCCTCAGCAGGCGCGGCCAAACAGCCTGCTGACCCGCCGCTGTGCTGCCGGCAGCGAGCAGCAGTGTGCGGCTCTTGCAGTGCAGCTGGAGGAGGTAAATGATGAGGCTGACGCTGCAGGCGCAAAGCGGCCCCAGCAGCTGCACCGGCCCCAGCAGCCTCAGCAGCGAGTTGACAAGCCTCAGCAGACTCTTGGAATGGGTGCAGCAGAGTGTGGCGCTGCATGCAGGCAGCAGAATCTGGTTGAGGAGCAGCCCTGCCTCACTCAAGATGTGGTGTCCGCAACAACGCCAGCACTGCTGGCTGCGGCGGCGCCAGCCACGCTCTGCCTTTCCTTTCAAGCTGCAGCCAGCGTAGTGGCAGCTCCGAAGGGGTGTGCCTTTGGGGTTGGCAGTGACGAAGACCTGAGTGGTGGCAGTGACGGCGATGGTGGTGCGATATCAGCTGCAAGACAGGCATGCAGCGGCGGCCAGGCTTGCTGTTTTGGCCTGGTGGGACCAGCACCCACACATGGCTGCTTGCAAGAGGCTGCGGGAGATGAGGAGGCACCTTGTGACCGCTCACAGCCAGCTGCGGCATCCGTCCACCGCCGCCTGCTGACTCACCTGCCCGCACCAGTGTCCTTGCGTTGCCGCAATGCTGGAGCAGCACTAGCCAGCCTGCGGCCCGCCGCAGAGCTGCCGCCTGCAGTGACAAGCACCCGCCCGGATTCCAGCGGCACTTGTCGACCCCTCTCTGCTCAGAGTGCTGACACCGTGCTGCCGGGACCTGCCTTTCAGCTGCCCTCGACCAAGCCAGGATCAGGCAGGATTGTGCCAGCGCTGACCCCTGCGCAAGTCCAGGCAGCTCGGCGCAGGGCGGCCACCGCCGCCACTACGCTGCCTCGCAGCGCACGCGTCTTCAGCAACCTGCCGCCGCTTGACTCTTCAGCAGCAGGCCAGGCAGCCCTGAGAAGCAGCGGCAAAAAGGAGGCAGGTCTGGCTGGCAGTGAGCGCAAGCAGCCGGACGTGCGGCGGGCTGCACAGCAGCAGCAGCAGCCGCAGCCCTACCTGGAGCAGCTGTGGGTGCCGCCCGCTGAGCGCGTGCGGCGGCAGCACCAGGCGGCGGCGGCAGCAGCGCCGCCCCTGATGCCAACGCTGCCTTGCGGCCGGCAGCTCGTGGCGCAGCTGCTGGGATTGTGGCCTTCTTAACGGGCCTATGTGTGCTGCATGTAACGTGAAGGTTTGTGAATGCTGTTGCACAAATGCAAGTGTTGCAAACAATGGAAAAACAGAAGAAATGGAAAATGGGAGGACAACTAGAGAAAAGGGAAAAAATCAATGTGGTGGAGGAGTGAAACAGCAAAGGCATGCCCGTCAGCAGGCATTCTCGATCGATCCACCGATACAGGCATAAAGATGCTGCAGCGCGCAGCCGTGCATGTTGTTTACTGGCTGAGATGCCGCCAGCTGTCGCCAGCAGCGGCAGCGGTCAGCACCAGTCCTGGCCCCCTGTCAGCTGCCGCTGCCGGCGAGGGCGCTGGTCGAGGCTTCTTGTCGCCAGCTGGGCTGCTCCAGCAGCTTGGCAGCCACCCAGCACAATGTGAGCAGCGCCCACCAGCCTGTCACCGCCAGCAGGGGGGGACCCGCTCGGCAGGTCAGCATTTCCGCCAGGTGCCGCACACCGCCTTCCAACTCATCGGAGAGCCAGCGTACGCTGGACCAGCACCGCCGCCGCAGGCTGCGGCCGCCACCTGATCCGCCTTGCCGCACCGAAGCGGCTTCGCCCTGCTGCTGCTGCTGCTGCTGCTGGTCAGTTCGCTGCTGCTGCGCCTGGCGGTGATGGGGATGCTGCTGCGGCTGCCCCGCTTCCTGCCCCGGAGCCTGCAGCTGCTGTGGCACCGGGCAAGGATCCTGGACAGCAGTTTGCCTGCCGGGAGTCACCATGGCTGACAGCAGGAAGCCCTGCAGGCTGGCCAGCACCAGAGTCGGCAGCACCACCCCCAGCAGCAGCTGGTAGAAAGTCACAAACACCCGGCAGTCCAGCGCCTGCTGCCAGCCATCATCCCCGACGCCACCCTCGTTGCCACCCTCGCGCTTGGGCACCATCAGCAGCAGCTGCAGGCCGGCAAGGGGCAGGCAGGCGTGGAGCAGCGAGAGGGGTGTCGAGCAGCACGGAAGCAGTTCATCACACAGATTGCAGTGCAGTGCAGCTATGCAGCCAGAGCTACACAGCATCCCCCCCCATTTGACAGCTGACAGCAGTGCCAGGCTGGTGCAGGTGCAGGCTGTCCAGCACAGGCAGTGCAGGCCTTCAGGCCTCTCCCTCACCCCATCCATCGCGCTGTGTGCCAGCCGAATGCGGCGGCGCCAAGTGGGGTGCTGCAGCATGGGCTGTGCGCACATGTAGGGCGTGGTGCGGCAGCGCTGCGGGGGGTGGGTTGGGGTGGACAGGAAGGTGTGGGTGGGATGGGGTGAATGGTGAGGCGGGATGGCAGGCCAGTGTGTGAGGGGTGCAGCCAATGAACACGATGTGTCGACATGGCTGCGTAGCAGGCACAGCAGGCAGAGCAGGCACAGCTGCAAGGCAGGCAGGCAGGAGGCGTGCCCAACACATCAGGAGCCCAGGCGCAGGGATGGACACAGTCATAGTGTTCACACTCGTACAGGCACAAGCTTAGAGGCACAGGCATACAGGCATACACCCACACCCGCACCCACCTCCACGGCAAAGGCGGCCAGGGCCAGGTGGGGCAGCAGCGGCAGCGGACACACCAGGGGGCCCAGCAGCAGGGCCAGGCCGCGGGCGGCTGCAGCGGAGGCAGTCAACAAGGGGACATGACAAGCAGACGCTTGGAGGGAGCAGATGGGGACAAGGCAGGCAACACGAAGCCACTCTCGTTGCGCTCCCATGGCAGCCCTACGGCCTGACCCAGCCCTCGGACTCCCCCCTCCACACACACACACACACACACACACGTGTACACACAACCAACCCACACCTCCACCCTCACCCAGTGTCAATGAAAAGAGGTCGGCAGCGCCACCAAACCACCGACTGCCAGATGGCTCGCCCTGCAAGCACCCAGGGATGCAAGGATGTGTGTATGCTAGCGTTGGTCAGGGTGCACGCCGCCTCACTGCCAGCGGCCGAAGTCACTGGCAAGCATCTAAAGCTGGGGCTCCTGCCATCTATACAAGGCCTGTGCCGCCACGGTAGCCAAATACAGCAGTGCCGCCACCGAAGCAACACAGCAAGCCAAGACGACAGGACAACAGAGAAGCATTTACAACAGCAGTACATGGGCGGTACCGCAACCCACCTGCAGTACCGACTGCACGTCGTCCGGGTCCCGCAGCAGCGGCAGCGAAAAGTAGGCTAGGCGGGTCAGGCCCAGCAGCAGCTGGCAGTGGCGGGAGTAGAATTCGGGAGCGGCGGCTGGCAGTACCACCAGCAGTACCGCCTCCAGTACCACCACTGAGCCCATGTTCAGCAGGCCGCGGGTCTCCTGCGCCCGTGAGCTGACTTGTGTCCAGCGGGCAATGGCCAGCACCTGGCGAGGGGGCAGAGCAAGGGAAGGAAGGGCAGTACAGGCAGGTCAGTAGAGCCAGGCGGCTGGATTCCGGTGCTCAGAAGAGATGCCGCAGCAGCGGTAGCTGGCTGCACGACAATCGATGGCGGGCAGGCAGGCTGCAAGGGGACGACAGCGGGGGCCCAGCAGCGCAGCAGTGAACAGAGCAACAGCTGAACACTCCCCTGAGGGCCTGGCGCAGCCGTGCTGCCGCACCTGCACGAGCAGAGCGATGGCGCCGCTGACCAGCTGCAGGCGGGGGTCAGAGCCTGGTGGGCGAGGCGTAGGCGGGCATGGCTGTTCGGGGTGAGTGGGAGGGTAGAGGCGGGGGCTGGTACTGCTGGCTTCGCCGGGATGCCGTCTGCCGCTCCCATCCCCTGGCCCCGCCCCAGGCTCCTCTGAGCGAGCCGAGTTCTTGGAGCAGGCGACCAGGAAGGCCAGCGTGAGAGCTGACACAAGGAGGGAGTAGAACAGCATGTTTTGGCTGGCGGTTGCGGCGTCGCCGCCTTTTTGACGGTGGCGGCGGGGAGAAGTGCGGCAAGAGTGGCGGCGGGAGTGGCGGGGGCGTGGCGGCCGGGTGAAACGATATCCCAGGCCTGTCCTAGCTCTCTGCAGCCCTTGCGCGACCTGGTTGTCAACCGAAGTCGGGGGCGGCAAAGTGTTCGCGTCTGTTTGGGTTTGAAACGATCAAAGCGGGCATGCCACAGAGGATTGCGCCAGGGCGGCTTTGCCGTTTGCTGCCCATTAAGCAAAAGAGTCATGATGACACAAAATTTAGGCAGGTCCAGCAGCATTACGTTTCAGGATACCTTATTGGAAACCTGCTTCATCCATCGGCCCATATCATCATGCAGCAACTGGAGCCGCGTCAGCCTCACGCCCACAGCCAGCAAGAATGCAAAGTCCAACTGCTGTCCCAAGCACCGATGCTAGCTGGTGCGCACGTATTGTGCGTGCTGAGCCGTCACCGCCTGAATGGATGGCAGCGTTGCGGCTTGAGAGGGCTGGCTCTCATGCCACGATTCCTACACGCACAGCCTTGGCCTGCCACCTCAAGCCGCGCCGTCACTACTCCTCAGCAGCGCCACATGAAGTCGTGCCGCGCCCTGGACAGCACAGCCTCGACCCTGCGGCACAGCTCCGGCTCCTGTGCAGCAGCAGCAGCAGCAGCAGCGCGCCGGTGAATGATTGTGCAGGGTGGGGCAGGGTGAGGCAGGCGGGAGGTCTAGCGGGCGGCAGCAGGCCAGCACACCGGCTGGGCGCACTCTGACTGGAACAGAGCACTTGTTGATAGGAGTTGTCAGTAGGAGCAGGAGCAGGTGACACCAAGACCATCCTGTGCTGACAAGAACCTGAGCAGACAAACCGGCCGCAAAAGCAGACGAGCACCTGCACGGCCACAGCAGCGGCACGGCCTGCCTGTGTACTGCATGGCAGCCAGCAGCAGGGATGAGGTGGCACTCACCCGCCGCCGCAGCTCTTCCAGGCTCTGCTGCTGCTCATGCTCGTCCGCCTCTGCGTGAGTCAGCAGCACCAGGTTATCAACGGTGGCGGCGCGGGCGGGGTCCTGCATCAACGGTCCCAAGCAGGCGCAGGGGTGCACTGTCAACCAGCCGCAAGGTAGGCAGCAGCAACAGACGGTGATAGCAGGAGCAGCCATCGAGCACCAACTGAGCAGCGCTCTGCCAGGCGTGCAGGGCGCTGGAGCAAGGTGGAACTGCACCAAAGAGTGTTGGAAGAGCTGCGTGGCATGCCTCACCCATCGCGTCAGTGTGAGGTGCCCCACAGACCGCGTTATTCCCTTGTCGTTGCTGGGTGGGTGGGGCCTGCGGGCGCTGTGGCCCCTCCACACATCCTTGACTAGAGCCTCAACCTCCTGTAGGCAGGCGGACAGGGCAGAGAAGACTAAGCAGGGCGGTCGGCAGTGGGCAGCACTGGTGGCGATCAGAACGGCTTGCTTGGCACTGATGGGCAGCAGCCGCATGCCGCTCCAGCATGGAGGGACAGCGTGCCCATGGGCAGGCGGCACAGAGAAGGGGCCACAGGAGATTTACCCAGCAGTTACCAATTCAGCGCTTGGTGCATGCAGCTTAGACTGCCCCTGCGAGCCGCATCGCCCAGCGACCCCACACCGCGCCCCAGGCCGCTGCCAATACAAGCTAGTTGCAGGCACAGCAAGCCGCCCCTGCCCCGCCCACAAGCCCAATGACTGGCTCGCCACCCTCTACCACACATGCCTCCCAGTCGCTCACAGTCACAACCACAAGCCAGCCAGCCCACCCACCGCAGCATCCACGCCCACGCCCTCAGCTGTTCCAAACCGAAGCTCCTCCCGCTCAACCAGAGCGTCGTAGATGCCGGTGAACTGCCGGGGCTGCAGCAGCAGCGGCGGGGGGGGTGGGGGGGGGCAGCGGCCTGGGATCAAGTGGCGAGGACGATACTTACCTCAGTCAGTGGTGCAGTGGGTTCCCCACACCAATCAACCAGATGCGTGTGCTCACCCATCCCACTCACACACAGGTTGCCACCCAAGCACCCATCAACGCACCCACCTGCACCAAGAAGTGAGGCTGGGGGGTGAAGGGCTGCCCCGCCAGCGCGCACAGCACGTGGGCTGCTGCCGCCATGCCAAAGAGGGCGGGCGTGGTGCCCAGCACAGGGATGGTGCGGATGCGGAAGTTGGGCATCACCTGCAGGCACTGGGCATAACCGTGTGAGCGTGTGTGTGGTGGTGGGGCAACAGCTGTGTTGCGTGTTGGCATTGCAGGGTGCCGTGTGAGCTGCCATGCCCAGGCAAAGTGTGAGTGTTGCGCAGGGCCGGGAGTCAAGGGCGCTGCTGCAACAGCGGGTGGCTTGAACAGCATGCCCCGCGGTACCACAAAGCACACTGCAATACACTGCCGTACAACTTGCACTCCCACGGTATCTCAGGTGCGGTACCTGGTAGTCCAGCGGGTTGGCCCCCTCTGCGCCGCCGTACACCAGCCCGCAGCGCGGCTTCTCCGCTGACAGCAGGATGGTGAGGCCTTCTGTGATGCCGTGGTCCCGTCTCAACCTGTCAGGGGTGTGAAGCAGGAGGGCGAGGCAGAGGGGGTGGCTTCATGTTTATGGTCTGAGATGCGCGACGGGCGGGTGAGCGGCGATCTACGCAACACAGGCTCACTACTGTCCTGGGCCAGGAGGCGGCTGCACGAGCACGCAGGGTTGGCTGAGCAGCCAGTGGACCATTGGACATTTCTTCCTCACAACCCTTCCTCCCACTCTTTCCACCCCCCAACCCACCCAGGCAGGCAGGCATGGTGCCCGCTTCCCAGTCGCTGTCCCACCCACCCACCTGTGCCGCACCGCGCGTGCCAGCGGGTCCGCCGCCGCCTCTGCCACATCCACCAGGCGCAGGCGGGTTGGGTCAGCCTTGGCGCCCGCACCCGCACAGCACAGCACGGGGATGCCTCTGCGCTTGCAGGCGGCTAGGAGGTCCACCTGGGGGGGGGGAGGGGGAGGGTTTGTGTGAGGGAGGGCAAGGTGTGGGCGGGGAGGGGTGGGGGGCGCTGGCCGCCATCTAGCCGCCGCCTGGCGTTCTTGCCGCAGCCACATCAGCCAACACTCTGGCAGCGCCTCACCAGTGACATCTGTTGAGCCCCAGTCACAGCACCCAGCACCCAGCCCAGCAGACACCCAAAGCGTGGTGCCCCTTCAACCCGTTTCCTGGCTGTCAGACCACCACCACCACCACCACACCTTTGTGTCGATGTTGTCAATGGCATCAATCACAAAGTCGGGGCCCCCACCCAGCAGTGCCTCCTCGCCTTCCCCGGTGTACATCTGCACCCGCGCCTCCACGGCAGCCTCGGGAACAATATCTGCGGGCCGGAAAGAGGAGCGGGGGGGAGGCAGGCAGGCAGGCATGGACACAGGCACAAGGGGACACACATGTGTTGGAGGGTTGAAGGCCGGCAGGCAGGGGCACAGGCACAGGTACACGGGGTGGAGTTGTGAAGACGGGCAGGCAGGGCAGAGAAGCAGCAGCGGGGGCCCTGCGTGGCGTGCAGAGCCGCAAGCTGCCTGGCCTGGCTTGGCTGTAGCAGCAGGCCCAGCACATCCCGCTCGACATGCACAGCAGCGCATCGACACACAAAGTGCAATCGCAGCTTGCTTCGCTGTGCCCATCAGCAGCCAGCGTGCCTTTAAAGTGTTGGGCCAGCACTGTGGCCTTGGGCAGCCCCACATCTGCCCGGGTGGCCAGGCAGTGGCGGTTAAGGGAGGACAGGGTGACCTGCGGGTGGCGGCAACGGAGCAGGGACAAGGGACAAGGAAAAGGGTGAAGGCAAGGCCAGCAGTCCCAGTACTCATTCAAGCCAGCCAACAAACAGTCCCTGGCAGGCTGCCAAGCCATGCATCCGCCATGCAAAAGCGAAAAGAAAGAACAGCCACTGCTTGCGAAGCCACCGATGCAGCCACACTGGAAGTCGCTCACGACCAGCCAGCCAGCCTGTGTTCTACACCGCCCAGCACGCACCCTCCAGCCTCACTCGCCCACCTGGTCAAAGTCGATGAGGCGGAGGCGGCCCACGCCCGACCTGAGCAGCAGGTGCGCTGCGTGGGACCCCACCCCCTGCAACGGCACAACAGCACACGGCCACAGGTCAGCGACAGGCAGCCGGCACAGCATGCATCGGTGACTGTCAGGGGGGCAATGCCAGTCACCAGGCCCAGCATTGAGCGCCCCTTTCGACCCATCGTGTGGTAGCAGCAGCAGCACTAGAGGTGCCGCCAGCAGCAGCAGCACCGCAGCTCCTCAGGTGGTGCCAGCCGGTGCAGCCCTCACCCCCAGGCCGACGACGACCACAAAGCTGCCGCCTATGGTTTTCTGCGCCTCGAGGCCGAAGAACTGCACGTTGCGCGTCAGCTGCTCCGCAAGAATTTCGTCCTGCTCAAAGTCTCGCAGCCCAGCTGTGCCGGTGGAGCCGGCAGGTTCGGCAGCGGCAGCGGTGGCGGCAATGGCGGCAGCGGCGGGGGCTTGCGAGCCCGCTGCCGCATTGCTCATGTGATCGGGAGGCTGTTGTCGTGTGCATAAATACAGCGCCGTCGCTCCTAACGCTGCACCGGCTGCAAATGCAACAGCAGCGCCTGCCCGAGAGTCCATGATGATCAGATGGTCACATGCATGATTGGGAAGGTCCGCTGGGGAGTTGAATTGCCGCAGCAATGAGTTGTGGCCAAAGTATGTCAAAGCATACAAGGATTGTCAGACCGGCTTGTTTCACGGCTTGCAATCCGCTATGACCAATTCAAGTCAGTTGGTGTTGTACTGGGCGCCATGCAAGCTACTCCGCGAGCTCCGCAACTTTCTGCTGCCCGAATTGCAGGAGCAGTATGCCCTTACAGCTCGGCAATGCGCCAAGAGCGCCATAACACCACGGCTGCCGTGCCTGGCACTGCGCGACATTGGCGGCGGCGGCCTGCTGGCCGAGTGTGCCGCCGGTGCGCAGTTTTCGTTGGTGCTGGAAGCGGTCAGCAGGTGCACACTGCTCACTGTCGCACTTGTACCACTGTCATCAGGAGCCACGATTGATGCAGCAGCAGGAGCAGCAGCACTGGCAGCCTCGCCCCAGCCCTCGTCAGCACCAGCTCCCTCACACCTCTCTCAGCATCCGCTGCGGGTGGTCAGCCTGGGTGGCAGCAGGACACGGGCAGCTGCAGAGCGCTACATGCTGCGGCGGCTGCAGCAGGTGGGCCTTGGAGCCAGCTCGGAGGCCCGCCTGCCGCCGCTGTGGTGTCTCCAGTTGTTGCCGCCGCAGGCACAGCAGCAGCAGCAGCAGCAGCAGCAGCAGCAGGCCGAGCCTCCAGCACAACTCCAACAGCAGGAGGCCCCGCGGAAATTCCAGCAGCAGCAGGAGCAGCAGCAATGCCAGCAACAAGTCCAACAGCAGCAAGGCCAGCAGCAGCAGCTGGAAGAGGTGCTGCTTGGGCTGCAGGTGGCGGCTGGCTGCCGGCCCACCCCTGCAGCAGCTTCCCGGCAGCTAGGACCCACCGCCATGCGGCCTGAGCTGGCCGCCGTTAGCGCCAGCCTGGCAGCGGTACAACCTGGCGATTGTGTGCTGGACCCCTTTTGCGGCAGCGGCAGCCTGTTGGTGGCGGCGCTGGACCGTGGGGCGGGCCTAGCGGTGGGTTCCGACATCGATGCCTCTCACTTCCCAGAATGCCTCCCAGACTGCCCGCCGCTCTCACCGGAAACAGGCTCTCGGCTGCCAGGCGGCAGCAGCACACCTCCCAGCCTGCCTACCAGCAGCGGCCCCGGCTTCGCACCACCCAGCACCGCGACCAGCTATCATGAAAGCAGCCGCCTCCGCAGCAGCAGCAGCAGGCCGCCATGGCCTGTATACCTACAGGCAGACGTTGCCTTGCTTGGTCAGCTGATGCCTGCCGCGTGCGTGGATGCAGTGCTGACAGATCTGCCCTATGGCTTCAGAACCACGGTGGCAGCTGCAGCCGGAGCAGCGGCGGCGACCAGCAGCAGCAGCGGCAGCGATGATGGCGACGGCGCAGCCGGTTCGCCTGCGCAGCCAGGTGCAGCAGAGAAGGAGTGGGAGGTGCTGCTGGGGGTGCTGCTGGCACTGGCGGAGCATGTGCTGGTGCCTGGCGGGCGGCTGCTGGTGTGGATGCCACTCACCGGCAGTGCAGGCATGGCTCGCGGCGGCAGCAGCAGTGACATCAATGGCAGCTACATGCACGACAGCAGCAGCGTGGTTGACAGCAGCAGGCATAACAGCAGCGGCAGGAGCAGAAGCTCTGAGCGGCAAGATGGGCAAGGGGGCCGAGATGCCCATCGGTGGGTGGCGCAGGAGCGCCGGGTGCGGGCCTGGGCTGCGCGGCGGCAGCTGTGCCTCCTCCACTTCATGCCTGAGTCTCGCCTCTCTGGCTATCCCAGGGCAGCCGCCCTGTTCCAGCAAGCTGGGGGGGCTGCAGACGAGGGCAGCGGCAGCGGCAGCGGTAATGGGCAGCCAGGTGGCAGGCGTGAGGCGCTGCTCAGTGCGCTGCGAGCGGCGGCAGCCACTCTGCCCGCTCACAACCTACCTGAGCCACCGCTGGGGCAGGCATGCGGTCCGTATGGCGGGGATGGGAGGGAGCTGCCAGCACGGGAGCAGCCGCAAGGGCAGCAGTCGCAGCTGCTGCAAGAACAGCAGCAGCAGCCTCTGGAAGCAGCCCCGGGAGGGGTTGTACGTGGCCCCCTCATTTCTGAGGCGGTGCAACAGCGGGGAAGACGGTACAAAGAGGTCCGTAGGGCGGCAGCAGGTGCCGCCATTGACGTGTGGAGGTGCGTGTATGTATATGTAGGGATGGGCGGGGGTGGGGCGGGGGGGCAGGGCCACCAGCAAGTCCTGCACTTGGTGTTGATGGCTGGTGACATTGTCTTTCTTGGCCCCAATCTTACTGTGGGCCCCAACCAGCATTGCACCGTGCACGCTGCTCATGTACTTATGCTTTGCCGCCGGCTGACCGCTCCTGCCCTGCGCATGCTGCAACAGGGCTGCCTGGCTGGGCGACACAGCTGCTGTGGCCGAGTATGTGGCAGCTGGTGGCGACGTGAATGCCAGGGATCGCAAGGGACAGACGCCACTGCAGTTTGCTGCAGGTGTGTTTGGTTGTCCGTATACCTGCAGCTGGCACAAGCCGGGAGTGAATTGAGTGAGGTGTTATGTGAGGTTGGCCTTCGCCTCCCTCACACACACATGCCAACCCCAGCTGCCTTGGCTGCGCACTGTCAAGTCACAGCTGGCACACTCTGCCAAGCAGCTGCTCAGCAGCTGGGTGCATGCATGTGGCAGCAGCTCTCCTGAGCTGCCTCACATATCACGGAGGCGCTGCCACTTTGGTGACTTGCGGCTGCCCTTGCCACCCTCACTCCCACTTGCTGATGCCTGCCACTCTGCATGCCAGCATGTGCCTGTCTCCATGCGCTCATCTCTGTGTGTGTCGTGTGCCTCCTTTGTGCCTGCTTGCGTGTGCAGGGTACGGGCGCGAGGCCGTGGTGGCCCTGCTGCTGCAGCTGGGCGCTGACCCCTCAGCCGCAGCCGATGCCAGCGGTGCCGCGGCGCTGCACCGAGCGGCGGCTCGAAACCACGGCGGTACGATGCGCCTGCTGCTGGCTGCCGGTGCGGATCCCTGGCAGCTCACTACGCCCTCGGGAGCCGCAAGGGCGATCGCGGTCAACAGTACCGCAGTCGGTGCAGCATCAGGGACATGCTCGGCAGGTTGCGGCGGCGGCAGCGGGGCTGGCAGGGCCTCAAGCGCCCCCGCCAGCGGTGTGGGGGGCCAGACGCCTCTCATGCTGGCAGCTCAGTTTGGCCACGAGTCCGCAGCACAGCTGCTGCTGGGCCTGCCCTACACCGCTGGCACTGGCACAAGCGCCAGCGGCAGCAGCTCGGGGGCCGGAGGTGACGGCAGTAACAGGCATGCAGCTGCGAGCGGCTGCACAACCAGCAACGGCAAGGGCGTGGCCGGCACCGGCAGTGCTGGTGAGGGAAGCAAGTTGCACTGCCACCTGGCGACGCACGACTCAGCTGGGCTGACGGCGCTGCACCTGGCAGCGCAGTGGGGCATGGCGGCGGTGGCTGAGCTGCTGCTGACGGCGGGTGCAGGTGCGGTTGCGTGCATGCGCATTGTGTTTGCTCTTGTGCATGCATGCATGGCTACCAATGTCAATTTGTGTGCGTGTGGCGGATTGAGTAGGGCGAGGCTTGCACTATGCCTCACCCTCGCCTCATCTTGTGTTTGCCCACATGCACATGACCCTCACTCTCATGCACAGCTCTGGCCCTCCCCTCTCCCCTGCTTCCCTGCCCGTCCCGTCCATCAGACCCCAACCAGCCCTCCGCCTGTGCCCGCCGCCTGACACCGGCACACCTGGCAGCACGTTGGGGCCACACAGACACGCTGCTGGTGCTGCAACGAGGCGGCGCTGACTTGGCGGCACGTTGCGGCGGCGGCACCGGCAGCACACCCCTGCAAGAGGCAGAGGAGTGGCGCCGCCCTGCCTGCGTGCAGCTACTGCTGGCTGCTGCACAGGGAGGCAGCGAGGGAAGGCTGCTGTCCCAAGCAGCGGGTGGAAAAGAGTGACGGCAAGCGCCGGCGCTGAGGTGTGGCGTGCTATCCGGCCCCGCTTTGAGCTGCAAGGCGTATGTTGCTCTTTGCAACGCCGCGCATTGCAAGGCAGTGAAAGCAGGGCTCATGTGCAAAGAGTGACAAGTGAGGCAGAGTGGCCAGTGAGGGGGGCTGGGTGGGTGGCATCTGCTGCATGTGTGGGTGTGTGCTGGCTTGGAACTGTACACCTTGTTCAGGGTGACGCCTCTGTGTTGTGATCCAGGCAGTCCTCAGCAGCCTGTGCAAGGCACAGCATAACAACAGCAGTGCGAATGATGCTGCGCATGTGACAGGAGGCGCCGCACGGCGTGTGCGCGAAACGCAATGCTGCTTCCATGGTCGAGGGATGCACAGCCAAGAGGGCACCTGGTGCGGGAGCAGCGCAGGAGGGATACAGATTGTGTCTGACGCCTGTGCAAGGCCACCTCGAGCGAGCGGCGGCAGTAAAATGCCGCGCTACAAGATATCTGATTCGGCGGCTGCACCCTAGCTGCTACGCCTTCACTAGCAGCCTGCGGTGGTGGACATGCACTCGGGGAAGGTGGTTGTGTGCTCGGGCCGCCATGCCGCCGCCATCAGCGCCCCCGAGCTCGAGAGCGATTTGAAGCGGCCGACATGTGGCGTGACGGGCTGATGCGTTGGGGGTCGCGTAGGGTCGGTGGATTCAGGCAGCTGACATGACAGCTGTGTCTGACCAGCGCAAAAACGTGAAGAGGCATTTCTGGCCGGCTCCGATCCGCCGCCATTTCACTTTCCCTTCCCATCCCCGCATCCCCAACAACGTACACGCAATGGTTCAGGCAGTGCAGAGCCCGTCGCTGCCCGCGGTGAAAAGCTACACGGATGAGCAGGCGTGGGAGTTCTACCTGGGAGACGCCGGCGCGGGCGGAGCCGACTGGGAGTTTGTGGTCGAGGGCGTGCGGCTGCCCGTCCACTCCCTCGTCCTCATACCTCAGAGCGGCGTGCTGTCGGGCGTCCAGGCCGACGGCGGCGGCGTCCGCGGCCCCACCCCCCGCGCCTCAGCCCACATCAACGGCCACCTGCTGGACCACGCCACACATCTGGAGGTGCGCAGCAGCATGTCCTCAACACTGCGCCCCTCTCGCAGCCCTCCGCCTTGCATGCACACCGCCACCAAGTGTTCCGTCACTTCCCCCTCAAGTGGCCCCCTCTTCAAAATCCCAGCCCCTCCTTCCCTCCCTGCAGGTCGTCATGAGCGACAGCCTGGCCCTGGGACGCGACGAGCAGAGCCTGGCGGGCTTCACCCTCAAGCGAGTGGCTCACTTCCTCCGATTTGCCTACTGGCCCAGCGAGCTGGCGGCGCTAGACATCCAGATACCCGGCGCCGCCAAGACGCTGTCCGCCTGCGCGCGCCTGGCGCACCAGCTGGACATGCCCACGCTGCTGGACCGCCTCGATGCCCGCATGGAGGAGGCGGGTGGGTGGCCGGCGGATTTGCAGCATCACCGCCTGACTCTCTTAGCATGCCTGCTCTGTGCCTACGTGCACACCCACCACCTGCCTCCCTACCTGCCTGCCCTTCTGGCGGCTGCTGCATCCCCAGCACCGCCCTTCACGCATTCGTATGCAGCCCCTAGCCGCACCCCCGCTGACCCCATACTACCATCCTTCATGCATGCACTGCTGACCCTCAGCCTCTCTCAACCTGCCTGCCTGCGTCTCACCCTGATGCATCCCCACCTGCCCCTCCCCTACTCCCCGCAGTCGGCGCCAACCAGGCCACACTGCAGCGCCTGGTGGACTGGTGCACAGTGGCGGAGGAGTGCGGCCTGCGCCGCCTATGGACAAAGTGCATTCGCCAGGTGGCGCTGGCCCTGGCGCGCGCGCCCAGCGGCGGCTGCACCGTCCGCTCCATGTCGTCACAGGACCTGCTGGCGAAGATGCAGGCAGCCTCCATCTCGCTGGCTCGCGCCGCTCCCTCCGATGACCAGCTGGCCCCGGGGGCTGATGCCGCCACCACAGCTGTGCGGGATGTGGCGCTGCTTAAGGTGTGTGTGTGTGTGTGTCTCTGTTTACACAGGGAGAGCTTCACCTAGGGGTTGAGTGTGTGCGGATGGTTCTGGGGGATGCTGTGTTGCGGCAGCGCAGCAGGGCAGGCTCGGTGCAGGCGCAGGGTGTGTGCCGGCGAGGCTCGCTGCTAGACGCGGCGCTGCACGGCTGCCTGCTCTGCAATGTTTGTGCCTGGGCAGTTCGCACCCTCCTGCCCTTCCACACTCTCACGCTCCACTTGTGTCGTCTTCCCGCCGCCACGACTTACTCACAACCCGGCCCTTGTGTCCCCCCCCCCCCCTCTCCCTGCCTTCCTCTCTTCAGAACATGAGCCCAATGGGCCAGCTGGCAGTGATGGCGGTGCTGCTGGCCGCGCTGCGCACTGTTGGCGAGGACCCCGACGCACTCGTCCCTGGGGAGGACTCGCTGGCGGCAGCCCTGCCCGCCATCTGGCGGATGCACTCTGCTCCTGGGTCGCCAGCGGCTGAGCTGGCATGATGCGGCTGAGTGCCGCCATCGCCAGTTGGCACCGCCAGCGCATCATCGCCGGTCGCTTCCACTCGCACACAGTGCGCAATGTGCGTCACACACAGCGTGCGTAGCGGCACCACACTCCCTTCCTCCGCAAGCCCTAGCCTTCCTTTTGAGCGGCAGCCGGCAGCCCTGCCTGCACGCAAGAACACAAATTTTTTGGGAGAGAGTAACAATTTCATGGCTCATGCTTGAGCCGCCCTGCTCAGTTTTGGTGCGCACCTTGACCCTTTCTTGTGGCGGGGCCTTTTGCCTCCCGCCGCCTCCTGCTCCCTCCACCTCTAATCAAACGAGCGTCAACACCCGGCAGCGAGTGCCCGGAGAGCCACCCTCATGCGCCATTCTCACCAGCAACACCAGCAGTACCTTCCCTTTGCTATTCCTCATATTTAGCAGTGCCATCCTTACCTGCTCCCTGCGCAGTATCCATCCCCAACCGCATGAATGCAACATTTCCAAGTCCCCAGCCTGCCGCTGCGGCTAAATCCCCGACAACACTTTGTGTGCAGTGCCTCAAGTCACCTCCTCGCCCCCCCTTTGCGCCCTTGAGCTGCCCCCACCCATCCCTTCTTTTCCTGTTAGTGCCCTTGTAGTCCCCTCCCCTGCTTTCTGTTGTACACGTGCCCCTCCTGCCTCTCCCGCTTGAGCGCAGCATCTTGTCCCTTCCCTCCACCCCCCCCCCTTCCTCACACTCGCACACACTCGAAACCCCCTTCGAACGCGTGTGATGGTCAGTACCGTGGCCTCTTGCAACGCACCCTTGTCTGCACCTGCACAGCTCTGCCCTTCTCCCTGCTCCTCTCATGCACTGTCGCCCTGCAATTGCACAGCCTGCACGGCTCGTAACAGTCACGTATGACCTGAACAGCCATACAGTGGAATCGCGGCGAGGGGATGTTGCTGGGCGGTTACAGTAGGTGACTGAATAGCTCTGCATGGCATGTTGTGTGTGGGGCAGGCAGCGGCACCAAGCCAAGCTGGGTGTGCTGATCCTGCAAGAAGTGCCTGCTACCCTCCCCTCGTATCTCCCAGCTCCAGCTGCACGTATGGGATCTGCTTGCCTCCCTCGCCGCCGCTGTGCACACCCCGCTGCATCAAGTGGTCCACCTGATGGCGGCAAAAGGAGAGCGGCATAGCGGGAAGCTTACTGATTGGCATTTGCAATCCGGGTTCCATCGTTCAATGAAACGTGATCGTGCTGATTCAGCTGTAGCTTGGCCGTGTAAAGGCCAGCGGGAGGCAGCTGGTACGTGCACCCCCCCGCTAGCAAGCAACCAGGTCCTGGTTCCAAATCGGTGTCTGGAAAAACAAGCCAGCCTCCGCTCACTCACCATCATTACGCCAAACACATCTGCAAGCAGGTTGACAGCCGTCCGCACCTGCAGGCAGGGGTGCCCAGGCAGAAAAGAATTGTTGTCATTGCTTCAGCAAGCGCCGCCGGCAGTAAGGAAGCAAGTGTCGAGTCTGCCACACATGCAGCAGCATCCCAGAAGATCACCAATAGCCGGTACTTCACACCCTTCCTGCCAGCCACCAGCAGCGCCACCCCGCCCACACCCAGCACACTGCCCGTTCCGATCCATCCACCCACCCACCCGGTCCAGCAGCCAGTCAACAGCCAGGATAATGGCTAGGTCTGCACGGCACACGGCACTCCACAGGGCGCACAACAGGCAGGCGGGCAGGCAGGTCGGAAGGTGGGCGGCAAAGCAAGCTCGTAAGCACAAACAGGAGCAGCCGATGGCCCATCACACTGCAAGCATGTTTTAACCACCCAGCAGCCACCTCACAATTCGGCCCACCCAAAACTCAGCCCACCCACCTGCGGCGTATCGCTCCAGGTTCACAGCCTGCAGCACAATCAGCATGGTGACCAGGCCAGCAGAGGGGATGGCTGGTGCGCCCACAGCCGCCAGTGAGGCGGTCACCGCCACCACCAGCAGCTGGGCAGCGTCCAGGGACACTCCATGCGCCTGCGGCAGGGGGCGGCAGGGGGCAAGCCACGGACGCAGGCAGCCTAAACAACGGGTTTGATGGCTTGTGTGTCAGAGCGTCCAGCAATGCACAGTGCAGCAAATCACTGCATGCCAATTCGATGCTGAGGCTGGAAGTGGCATTGTTGTTGAGGTACCGTTTGTTGTGTTGCTTGCTGCCCCCCTGCACACCTGGGCTATGAATATCGCGGTGGTTGCCTCGTACAGGGCGGTACCGCACATGTTGACTGCGGTACCGAGGGGCAGGAAGAAGTCGACTGTCGCCTCGGCGCAGCCCGCCTCCTTTGCACACTGCGTTGGGTGGGCAGGTGACGTGGTGGATAGACGGTGGGCTTCCGATTGAGGGCAGCAGGGTGAGAGTGTCTTTGCCACCACCACATCACAGTAACCGCAGCATGACTGTGTGCGCGTTGTTGGGTGAGCACGGTTGCTCGAGTGCGTGCGGCATTGGTATCAAAGGCAATGGCAGATGCACACACCCGCCGCGCACTCACACGGGTTGAGCATTGCTCAGCCAGCAGCCAAGGCAAGCAAGCAATGGCAGGGCAGCTGGCCGCCGTGACCGCGGCCCCCCTCACCACCCTCCCCACCTGCATGGCCTGCGGCAGCGCCGCCGCACTGGTGCTTGTCCCAAACGCCATCAGCAGCGGCTGCGCAAAAAGGCGCGCCACGGCCAGCGGGGAGCGCCCTGTGGTTGCCCACAGCGCCAGCGGCAGCACCAGGCATGCAAAGGTGGCCAGGCCGGTGAGCACTGTTGCCACCCACAGGCCCAGGGCTGCCAGCGTGGCTGCCGGGCAGGGGAGGAAGGGGAGGGGAGAAATGGAGGGAGGGTAGCAGGAGGGGCTGATTGTCTGGGGCCGTACAGGGCGCAGTGCGGTCAGCATTGTGGCAGCGCCTGCTGCCAGTTCGGCGCAACAGAGCACAGCGTGGCACAGCACAGCACAGCACAGCACAGCACAGCACAGCACAGCACAGCACAGCACAGCACACACCCCGACCTCGATCGCCCTTTGCAGCGAGCATCGTGACCACACGTGGATGACTCCCAGCCGTCCAGCCACATCCAGTCACAGCTGCCGATACCCACACACACACACACACCAGAATCCAAGCCAGCCCACCCACCCACCCACTCACCCAGCAGGTCGCAGGCCTTCAGTATCGAGGCGGCAATGAGCGAGCCTATGCCCAAGGGTGACACCCACAGCGCCGCCATCACCATGCGCTGCACCGCGGCATTTAGCACCCCCACCGCCTTGATCAGGGGCTGTGCGGGGGCGCCTGTGGTTGATGGGAGGGAGGGAGGGAGGGAGGGAGGGAGGGAGGGAGGGAGGGAGGGAGGGAGGGAGGGAGGGAGGGAGGGAGGGAGGGAGGGAGGGTGGGGGTTGGGCATGGTGGGCAGGATGAGAAACGACCGTAGCCAGACCACAGCACAGCACAGCACAGCACACGAGCAGGCAATCCCGCCACCACCTCTGCGTCCTGCCACTCCCAAGCCCTCTCAGTCGATGGCCAGCCAGCCAGCCAGCCCCCGCTCAGGCAGCCCTGCCAGCCAGCCAGCACGGTACTTGGCCCCCACTCTCACCGACACACCAATGCGCACCCAGAGAGCTGAGCGCCAGGCCAAGCATGAGTGAGAAGGTGATGACGCCCAGTACATTCATATCTACCGCGGCCCGAACCACATTGTCAGGCACAACCTGAGGGGGAGAAAGCGGGGGGGGGAGCCGCACCAGATGGCCAACTGGTCAACAGATGG
This sequence comes from Chlorella vulgaris, assembly GCA_023343905.1. NCBI lineage: Eukaryota > Viridiplantae > Chlorophyta > Trebouxiophyceae > Chlorellales > Chlorellaceae > Chlorella > Chlorella vulgaris. The sequence goes on along the minus strand of SIDB01000010.1, from coordinate 2,091,187 downwards.
TCGATGGTAGAACAGGAGAAAGGGGGGGGGAGAGAGCGAGAGAGAGAGAGAGAGAGAGAGAGGGGGGGAGGGGTGGGGTGGGATGCACAACGCACAGAAAGTCAGTCATCCTTGCACATCATTGCAGCGGATGTAAACCAACAGCAAGTCAACGGTGAGTTGACTGAGTGAGCAGCATATGCCAGCTGTGACCCAATGGTGTGTGCAGCACGATCATAATAGCCGGGTATGCCAGCCAGACAGTCACAGAGTGGGCGCCGAGGGGAGGTAGAAGCAGGGCCGGCAGGAGGGAGGGTGAGTGCGCCCACCCACCTGCAACGCGACATGCATCAGCGCCTGCGCGGTGCTTGACCGAGCTGCCGCTGCTTCCGCCGCCGCTGCCGCGCCTGCCGCCGCTTGCTTGGCCACCTGCTGTGCCTGCATCGCATCGCGTGTCGGCACTGCAGTCACTGTCCTGCGGTGACACGCCCCGCCCCGCTGTGCACTGTACTGAGCTATACACTGTACTTGCTCAGCTACAAAACATGCTCCACTCCATACTCACGTTCAGTGTGCAGCTTCAACTGGCTGGCACCGGCCTGGCACCGGCCTTTCAGAGCAAGGGAGGACAGCTGGCACACCTGTGTCTTGTGGCAGCCGCCAGCAGTGGAGGCTATGGCATCAAAGGGCGCCCCTTTCCCCGGATGCACCGCCACCACCAGCGCGATGCCAATCAGGATTGCCAGCCCCGTGCTGCCTGCAGGGTGGAGGAGTGGGCGGTAGGGGGGAGGGGGGGGGGGCGTGCTGTGTGGGCAAAGGCAGCAGGAGGCAGTTCTCTCAGCAATGCTGCATGCTGAACAAGCACACCCAATGGCGGATGCAATGTGCAGGGGCGGGCAGGGCAGGGTAGGGTTTATGTACCAAACAAGCAGAGGAGTGATTCCTCTGCCTTTTACTGCTCCTGCCACATAGTGCTCACGCCAGCCACCAGCAACACCGCCTGCCGCCAGCAGGAAGATGAAACACCAGTGCCGCCCTCCGCTCTCTCAGCACACCCACCACACCTCACGCACCACACACTCTGCGCAGCACCGCTCACAGAAGTAGAAGGCGGCAGTGAGGCGGGCCAAGCGCCGGATGCGCTGCGAGCCGCCGTCGCTGCCATTGCCGCCAACGCCGCCGTCGACGCCGCCGCCGCCGCCATCGCCGCTTTGCCGCAGGCTGCACACGCCGCTGACCATGCTGGCTGACACCAGGGGCAGCACCAGCATCTTCAGGAGGCGCAGCATGAGCTCTCCTGGAAAGCCGATCAGCTCTGTTGCCTCGCTTCCAAGCTTGGCTGGCTTCAATGCCACGCCCAGCAGCACGCCTGCCACCACACCCAGCAGCGTGAACAGCAGCAGAGGCTCCTGCAGCATGGGCAGGGCAGCGGCGCGGCAGGGGAGGGCAGAGGTTGGTCGAAGGCAGCGGCGGCAGTTGTGTGCAAGCAGCTTGTGAGGTGTGCAGCGCAGACGGATGCACAAGGGCTGCGGCAGGCCAGCATGCAGAGCCTGCCAGCCATGTGCTGCCTGCGCTGCCTGCTGTCCTTCCCACGCTGTACTGCAACTGTTCAGCGATACTGCCGCGGGGCCAGAAGATCCCCGCACTGAGAAGAGAATCACGTCTCTCACGCAACACAGCTGCAGTGGCACCAGCAGAGAGTGCAGCTGGGTGGACCCACCCGTATCAAGCCGCTGCAGCAACGCTCGGAGCGCTGCTCACGAGGGCTGTCCAGCGGCGACTCAGGATCTAAGACGGTGCTGCCGCTGCTTGCTCGTGTGTCACCGCTGCCGCTGCCGCCGCCGCCGTAGCCGCCGCCGCCGCCATCTGGACTGCCGGCTAACAGAGCTGCCTGGGGGTCTAGCTGAGCGTCTGGTCGGAGCTGCTGCGCTGTCTCGCTGCCTGCCAGTCGTCGACGCCCACGCAGGGGCGGCAGGGTGCTAGTCTGCCACGGCGGTGGTGCGTCTGCATGCGGGTTGCGCGGCTTGAGCGGCGACGGTGCCCGCTGAGCGGCGGACGACGAAGGCCGACTGCTGTTGCTGCTGCTGCCATTCCCGCCATTGCTAGACATGGTTCGTACGCCGGCAATCGTTTGTGACCTTGCCAAACAAGCGCGGTGTGTTTCAATTTGCTGCGATGCACATATGAGTCAATTGGCTGCGCTGAAGTTGCTGTGCATGATTGAGCAAGTGAACTGCGCCGTCTTCCTGCGAACTCAATTTTCTGTACTGGACCTCAACTGAAGTTTGTTCAGCAAATGGAGCCCTGAGCAGCCAGTTACATTGGCGTGCATAGTGTCATATTGAGTACAGCACAGGGGCCTGTGAAACCGCCCTTCATAGAAGCCCTCTTAGTGCCCTGGTTCTGCTGCCGCCTGCTGAACCAGCGTGATCTCCTAGCAGCGCATGGCACGGGTAGCCGGCCTGCGCCGGGCTTTGGCGGCATGTGCTCACAGCGTCTCTGCGCTTCAGCAGGGCTTCTCCAACAGCCTACGGCCTGCAGCAATATCCTCACTCGTTGAGACGGCCCCCAGCACCTCCTACGCCGCACCGCAGACGGGATGGCTCCGCCGCCAGCGCGCCAGCAACGCCTCACAACTCAGCGACGCAGCGGCCGCGGCGGCAGCGACCGAGGGCTCAGCAGCAGCAGCCCAGCCTGGCACAGCCCTGTACCAGATCGTGGTGGTGACGGGGGACGTGCGGGGGGCAGGCAGCCCTGCCCCAGCGGTTGTGACGTTAGTGGGAACAGGTGCGAGCAGCTGCGACAACTGGTCTGTCTGCTTCACGCCCTGTTTGTGGACTCGCTTGGCTTTCTTCGGCAGCAGGGTCGCTGAATCATGCACCGCCACGGCAGCAGCATGTTGCAGCAACAAGGCTTGCATTGCCGGATCACCAGCCCTCTGCCGTGTGCCCTTTTTAGACGGGACTCTTTCCGCCTGCCTGCCTGCCTGCCTGCCTGCCTGCCTGCCTGCCTGCCTGCAGAGGGCGAGAGTGAGCAGTACCTGATTGGTGACTCTGGGGAGGATCGGGGGTTTGAGCGGGCCACCAAGAAGTCCTACAGCCTGCAGACTCACTACCTTGGCCAACTGCAGCGGGTGCGTTGGGTGTGTTTGGCTTGAGTTGCATCTCAAGGGATGAGGTGATGGGCGGGATGTGTTGTGCTGATGGTTGGTTGCGGTGGGCGCTAGCCTGGCTGATTCAGGACTGCATCACGGACGTGGCAGAGCCACTTTGGTGCAACATGAATTGCACGGAAAGCCCGGCGCCGTGGCTGCGGCTGTGGGCGGTGTTTGATGAGTCAGGCGGATCGATTGAAGCTGGGGAGGAGGCAGGCCAGCCAGGCATTGGAACGGGAGGCAGGCCTTGACGGCAGCAGGCGGACTGCGGCCCTGGCCTCTGCGCCAGGCACCAGTCCGCCCCGCATAAACTGTCTGGCTCCTGCGCTGTCACCTTGGGCACCCCACTGTCTGCTTCGCAAGTTGTTCACTTTTGAAGGACGGCAAAGCTCAGGCACACACACGCACACACTCACACACTCACACCGATGCAGCAAGCTGACCTGGCCCCTGCCCCTGTTTCCTTCTTCCTCAGGTGCATGTGCAGCAGCTGCCCAGCCTGAGCGACGGCGGGGGTGTGGGTTGGTTCCTGGATCGAATTGATGTGACGGGGCCGGAGGGGCGGCACTGGACCTTCCCCTGCTCTGCTTGGCTGGGCAGGAGCAACCACCCCGCGGGTCTTGATGGTGGGTGGGTGTGTGAAGTGTGTGTGAAGGGAGAAGGAGGGGAGGGAGCGGTGCAAACTAGCTGGTGACACAAGGCCTGGGAGGGACTGGGGGAGAGGGAGGGAGGGGGAGGCAGGGAACAGCGTGACATTGGTGTGGGCTGGCGTGGCGTGGGCTAGCGTGCAACGCTGCACTCTAAAAGCAGAGCACTGCGGGTGGTGTGAAGGGCCCCTCTGTGTTGCTTCTACTGCTGTCAACCCTGCGCCGTGCCGGCGTCCGCCCCCTGGACCCTGCCTGCCACCCTGCCACCCCCCCACTAGTTTCGGTCCGCAGCGCGCACCTTCATACACCCTGCGCAGCGCAGACACGGCTCAAGACATTGCTCCCTCCCCCCCCCCCCCAAACACCCTCCCGCTTGCAGGCGACCACGAGCGCAACCTGGCCCCCTGTGCCAGCGGCGTGGTGGGGCCCCCCGTGGTGGCTCACAGCATGATGGAGCCAAACTATCGGCTGCTGGGGGCGCCGCTGCACGTGGAGGTGGGTGGTGGGGTGGTGGGTGAATGTGGTGATGGCGTGGTGATGGTGGACGGGTGTGTGGGGGTGATGGTGTGTTGGACGGGCATGCGGTGGATGGGTGTGTGGGGGTGACGGTGTGCTGCATGTGCTGCAATTGTGCACTGCCCTGGACTGTCGTGTGCTGAGGCTTCAAGGGGTTGAAGGGGCGTGTGGTGTGGTGCGCTGCTATCGGTTGTACCGCTCACCCCGTCTTCCCCTTTCCCCGTTCCCCTCTCACCGATTACCTCCCTCTTACCTCCCTTCCCCCTCTTCCTCCCCCCTCCCTCTCACCTCCACCCATCCCCACCGCAGGCCGCCGCCACTGCGCTGCCCCACCCCGAGAAGGCGGCGGCGGGGCTCAAGGGCGTCAACAGGAAGGGGGGCGGCTATGGCGGCGAGGATGCCTACTTCTACTGCACCAACCGGTAGGTGGGGGGCGTGCTTGGGTGGCAGGTTGTGTGTCAGCGGGTGGGTGGGTGTTGGGGTGCTTTGGGTTGTGGGGGTTGTTGGGGCGGGGTGGCTTGCGAGGGTTGATGGTGGCAACCCCCCCTCTCAACAGAGGCAGGGCTGCTGTGGAGATGGAGAAGGGTGGTGTGGTGAATGCGGGGGCTGTGGTGGTGAGGAGTGGTGTGTGCAGGCGTCGCCTGGCGTCTGTGGGTGGGGCTAAGGGGGTGCATGGCAGAGAATGGTGTGCGGGTGCCTGCCCCTCTCCCTCCCCCTCCCTCCCTCTCCCTCCCCCTCCCCTCCCACCACCTCACCCCCTGCCTTTGATCCACCGCAGCAACGGCATTACCGCCCTGGGCGTGGCCGATGGTGTATACATGTGGCGGGACAAGGGCATAGATGCTGGGATGTACAGGTGTGTGTGTGTGTCTATGGGGGGTTGCCGCACTTGCACGCATCGGTACTGCACTGTTGTGGAAGGTGGGTGTTGAGTGAGGCCGTGGCTGTGGGCGTTGTTGTGGCTGCATTGAAACCCATTTTGTGCGAGTGGGGAGCTGGCAGGCTGGCTGGCAGGCAGTGCACCAGGTGCAGCTGCAACGGGATGCAGGCAGGCGGGAAACAGGCAGAGCCAAGTTGCTCCGCCTGCACCTTGCCCTACCTGGCCCGTTGATACCCACCCATCTCTCTCTCCCCACCACCCTCCACCCCAACCTGGCCTGCCTTCCTCGATCCCTCCCTCTCGCACCCAACTTTGCCTGCCTGCACTCTCTCCCTCTCTCCCCTCCAACCTTGCCTGCAGCCGCCGCCTGATGGAGTTTGCGCGGCATGCCGTGGACCTGGGCACCACCGATGTGCTGCGGGTGCTGCAGTTTGCCGCCAAGCGGCTGCGGCTGGAGGGCGTGCTGGGCTCCTGCACCGCCTGCGTGGTGTTGATAGACCACCTGCAGGTGTGCTGGGGTGGTGGGTGGGTGGGTGGTGTGTGTGTGCTTTTCTAACCTGAAAACGTATCAAAACGATTGCTTTGGTGGGATGTGTGCTGGTGTGCTGTGCAGTGGCATGGGTTGTTGGGTGGGCTGCCAGCGTGGCAGGCGGTCGGGCTCGACTTGCCACCTCATCACTTGCCCGCCCACCGCTGCCAATCCCCTGCCACCCCTCACCAGCCTACAACCCCAACACCCACACACCGCTCAAATCGTCACCAGCCATCCACCTCCAAGCCCCACCCATTTCAACTTGCATCATCAGCTCATGAATCCCGCCCGCTGTGCTCTCAACTCGCACCCACCCTTTCCAGCTCTTCCCACCCCACCACCCCTCCATTGCATTCCCCCCCTCCTTCTGTTTCACCCCCTGCAGGGCCGCCTGGCCGCCGCCAACCTCGGCGACTCAGGCTTCCTGGTCATCGGGCGGCGGCGGCAGGAGCGCACGGCGGCGGCCGGCAGCGGCGGCGGCTCCAGCCGGGGCTCCCTGGAAATAAAGTACCGCAGCCCGCAGCAGGAGCACAGCTTCGGGTACCCCTACCAGCTGGGTGAGCAGTGGTGTGTGTGTGTGGGGGGGGGGGGTGCGGTCAACGGTAGCTCTGGGTCTGGCGCTGGTGCTGGAAGCAAGGCTGGTGCTGGTGCTGGGGGTTGCAGTAACCAACCCGGCTGAGTGGCTTTTGCCACGCCTCCTCTCGCCATGGCCGCCCCCTCCTCCCGCCTTCCTCTCGCCTCTCTTTTCCACACAAAGTCCTGCCAGCATCCACCCCTTCTACGCACCCACCCTCCAGACTTTCCTCTTCCCTGCCTCGCACTCGCTCGTCTGCCACCCACTAGCTAGACCCTCACTGTCCGTAGGCCCAAACCCCCTAATGCCCCCTCAAATGTTGATGCCATGCCCACCCCTGCCTGCCTTCACCTATTCTTTTTGACCCCCCCCCCCCCCCCCCCCCCCCCCCCTCCCTCCCCCCCCCCCCCCCCCTTCCCAGGCCACTATCCTGAGGCAGACCAGCCCGAAGATGCCATGCTGACCACCATGCCGCTGTCCCCCGGCGACATTGTGGTGCTGGGCAGCGACGGGCTGTGGGACAACGTCAGCGAGGAGGAGCTGCTGGCTGAGGTGGAGAAGGACGTGGTGGAGGGGGTGAAGGCGCCTGTGATCAGCCAGCGGCTGGCCTTCCTGGCCTTTGAGAGCAGCCTGGACAAGGGCAGGGAGACGCCCTACAGGTGGGTGGGCGGGTCAGGGAGGCGGGTGGGGGGTGGGTTTGTGTGTGTGGGGGGGGTGGGTGGGTGGGGTGGGGGAGAATCAGTGTGTGTGTGTGTGTGTGTGTGTGTGTGAGGGGGGCTGAGGGTGTGCACGGAACCATGTGATGGTCCGCACACCAGCACCCCACACCCCGACAGACAGAGCTGTCGAAGGGCATGCCATCACTCACGTGTCTATACAGCGTTGTGCACCGCACCTGGTTGGTTTGGAGGCGTGGGAATGTGGGGTGGCGTGGGGATGTGGCTCGGGGCTGCTCGTTCGGGCGCTGGGCGTAGCTGGGTGCCTGGCTGCTTTGTTCAGTTTGCCTGGCTGGCTGCATGCACCGCAGTGGCACAACTCTTCCTGTCCGCCGCCCTGCCCTGCCCTCCTCCCTGCCTGCCTGCCTCTCAACCCGGTTGCCAAGCCCCAACCTCGCCACCTGCCGTGTTCCGCCCGCCCTCCCAGTCCCCTTCTCCCTGCCTGCCTGCCTGCCTGCCTGCCTGCCTGCCTGCCTTGCTTCCCATCCCTCACTCCTGCCCCTCCTCAACCTTGCCTCCCACCCACCCCCCCACCCACACCCACATTGCCTCCCCCGCTGCAGCATGGGTGCCAGCGAGGCTTTTGACATGGTTTACAGTGGGGGCAAGAGCGACGATATCACCGTCATGTGAGGGAGGGAGGGAGGGAGGGAGGGGTGGAGGGGCGGAGGAGGAGGCTGTGCTGGTGGTGGTTGGTGAGATGCGGTTGGGGTGCAGTTTGTGTCTCTGTATGTGTTTGATGACAAGCTTGCAACCCGGAGGGCTGTGACTAGTGTGCTGCCGGGCCTGTGGCTTGCACGGCACAGACTCACCCGACTGGAAACACATGCTCAAGGGCGCATCGTGCTTGCTGCGCCCTGTCTTCACCTACCTGCGCTGTGGAGCCTGCGCGTGCTTCCCGGCCACAGACCTGTCGGCCCCAGGCTGTGGGTTCACGATATCCAACAGGGTTCCTCCTTCTCCTTCTCTCAAGGAGTCCTGTCTGCGTGGGGGAGCCCAGGCTGTGCACTGCCCGCCTGCCTGCCTGCTCTCCTCTCCTCACCTCACCGCCCTACTACCCCCCCCCCCCCCCCCCCCCCCCCCCCCCCCCCCCCCCCCCCCCCCCCCCCTCCCGGGTTTGGTGCTCTCGCAGGTGTGCTGTCATGCACTGACTGTTGCGACTGTCGTAGCACCGCACCCCCGTATGTCCCCACCGCCGCGACCTGAACGAAGCACCCGGCGGACTCGTGGGCCGCCCCCTTCTGGCGCCGCCGCACTGCTCTTTTCCCAAGACCGACTGCAGGCCCGGCAGCACAGTCAGCTGCGTGCTGGTTGCACATGCTTTGCATGCTGCCCGGCTGGGTTACCTGCTTCTCAAGAGCGGCACTGCCTGCTGGGCTGGCGGCATTGTGCTTCACAGCACACCTCCCACCCCTTTCTTTCTTGCTTTCTTTCTCTGACCGGAACCAGGACACCCCCCGTACCTTTCTGCCCCTCTCTGCCCCCTCTGCAATCAATCCGAACTGACACGCCATCACTGAAACATTCTTTCCTGCCTGCCTGCCTGCCTGCCTGCCTGCGACTGCATCGAGGGTCGTACGTGCACCCCTGCTGCCTTTTGATATCTCCACATTCTTTCCTCCCCTCCTGCTCCCGCTCCCCTCCCCCTTGCTGCTCCAGCGCACCAGGCCAAAGCCCCCCATGCGCCGCCTGCGCCCACCATGTTGCATTCTGCACCCACCCCCCTTGGCAGCAGCAGAAGTGTAACCCCCCCCCCCTTCCTTTCCTATCCTTTCCTTTCCTTTCCTCTGCTCCCTCAGCCTCGCGAAGCGACACATCGATGTTACAGGGCAGCAGCGGCAGGCAGGCAGGCAGAGAGGACAAGGGGGATGCAGGGGGGGGGTGTACACAGGCAATCAGCCAGATGCGCCTGCGGCTTGAAAAGAGGTGCGGGGGGGCACCAGCTAACTATGGAGCTAGAGGGAGGGAGGCGTGATGCAGCGTGAGGGCGAGAGCGGCTGGAAGTGTGGCCGGTTTGATTGTACAATGACCCGCCTTCAAGAGGTGCAAGAAGGAAAGGCGGGTGCGGGCGAGGAGCGACAGTGGCGGCGGGCGCTGCAGCGCTGCAATGGCGCACGCCGCAGGCGCCAGCAGTGGTTTGTGGGGGAGAGGAGATGCAAGCATGCAGGGGAGGGGCAGCAAAGGGCAGGCATGCAGAAAAGGAAAATGGGCTGCAAACAAAGCGGCCGCCTGTGGCGAGCAGGGATGCTCCGCTGATACGCCGCCCTGGTGCGCCGCCTCAGGCGCTGCTGTCGCGGAGCAGCCCACGCCAAAGCGGACGAGGGGAGATGATGTGCTTGTGTGTGCTTGTCATGCGTGTTGTGTATGGGTGTGTGGTGTGCAAATAATTGCAAGGCGCCAAGTGCTGCAGCTGGCCTGCTGCTGCTGAGCGGGCTATGGTGGTGCTGTGGCGGCGAGGGGTCCAGCTGTCAAGGTTGCGTACTAGTGCACGTATATGTCAAAGAAGAAGGGTGAGCGGGTGGGTGAGGTTGTGGAAGGCAGGGAAGGCAGGTGGGGACGGCGGAGCAGCGGCTCACGGCTCAATCCCCGCCAGCATGGTCCCTCACAGCTTGTCAACCTTTGCAGCCACCACCTGCAGCAGCAAGGGGATCACACACATGAGGGTGCAGTCACCTTGCATGAAGCAAAGAGCTGCACCAGGCACCGTGCACCCACCACCACTTCGCTTGTGCAGCGCAGGAAGTAGCAGCAGCAAGCTTGTGTTCGAAGTCCGTCCGAGACCGCACGACGGCCGTGACCCTCAACCGCTGCCCTGACCTTCCACCGCACTGCAACCGACTTAAGCCACTCAGTCACGGTCTGACCTTTGTGTTCGCCTTGGCCAGGTTTGCCTTGTCGAAGGTTGCATAGTCAAAGGGGCAAGCGTGGTCTTGCGCGTGGCGGTGGGTGGAGCAGAAGGCGTAGCCGCAGCTGCAGCAAGGGAAGCAGGCACATGAAAAGCAGCACTCAGTGACTGTGTGTTGTGGCAAAGGGATGCTGGGCACGTGCTATTTCCTGAGCTGCCCAGGCTGGAGTGTGAGTGTGCGCCCCTCTACTCCACTGCTCACCGGCACTCAAAGCCCAGCAAGCCAATCTTCTTGCGGCAGCAGAAGCAGCGGCTGCGGTTTTCCTGCAGGCAAGTTGTGGAAGCAACACGCAATGAGGCTGGGCAGGTAAGTGAAGGTGAAGAATTTTAGGTGGGTGCCGAAACACAGTTGCGATTATGCCACCGACTAGCCGCCGCTGGCAGCACCCCACTATGCACCTCGAGCACACGAACGCACACCAGGCCAGCCTGCAACCCACCTGCACAGGCTTGTCGTCGGCTGGAGGGGGCGACGCAGCGCTTTCGGCAACCGCAGCAGCAGCGGCGGGCGGCACGGCGGCTTCCTCCACGAGAGGCTGCGGCGTTGGCTCCGCGGGTTTTACTGCTGGAGCTGCTGCTGTGGCTGCGGCTGCGGGGGCGGCTGGGGAGGGACTGGACGCGGCAAGGGTCGCGGTGGATTGGTGAGCCTTGTAGCAAACGCTGCAGAAGCCGTGGGTGTCGGAGCTCCTGCACGCAACGATTGAAGGGCGGCGCCGTGAGGGCCAGGGCGGGGCCCTTCGAGACTTGCGGGCGGGCCTTGAGCGCCCACCGCCGCTGGGGGAGCAGCGGCTGCAGCCTGGAGGTCCTGAGGCCGCTCCCCGACCGAGCAGCGACTGACTCACCCGTAAAAACCGCATCCGCCCGCGCACAGCGTGGGGCCCTGGGCGTCCTGGTTCTGAGCGGTGGAGTCCATGGTGATAACGGGGTGCGGCTGGAAGCAGGAGACGAGAAACAACAATGACATCAGTTGATCGAGACGCCCATTTTCAATGCGAGCTCAGGCGATCCTGTGTGCTGCCAGGCGCCTCCCCAGCCCTCACAGTAAGCTCATTCCGTGATCTGACCGCTGCCGAGGGAGCCCTTGCTGTGAATGACCCGAAGTGGCGGCAACGCCGCGCCGCTTTCCATGCTGCGCCCAAAGGCAGACGCCCTCTTCCAAGCAGCCAGGCTAGGGCGGAGTGGATCGCCTGACAGCACTTGACACGCTGCTGTCCAACCAGTCACTGCGCAGCAAAGTCCAAATCCGTCCGCAAACCACCTGCACCGTGACTTTTCATGGCCGTGCCGGTAGCGAGTCACAATCAGACTGTACAACCGCTGCGCATATATGGCGACCAGACGAGCCTGCACATCAGCCGATGGCCTGGGGTGCCCTGGGCTGTGCGCACGCAGCCGGGGATGAGTGTGTGCGAAGGGCGGGTGAGGCGGCGGTGATTTTTTTTCATCTTGCTTTTCAGCTCTGGCACCGTGCCCTGGCATACTCAAATGATGCCCTGACTTGCTTGATTTTGCCCTCGTGTGCGCTCCAACTGAAAGTGTGCAAACGTACAACGCAATTCACAGTTGTGGCTTTGGGACTTATTGAAGCAGCCCCACCTCTGCCTAAACGCCTGCAGTGTAGCCAGCAGTGAGCAACCTTCTGTGCTGGCGACCCAGTGCCCATTTCGGCTGCTCCTGCCGCTGCTGGATGTCCAATTGCGAGGTCCACACACTCACACCCGTGTTTGAGCTCGAGCAGCACCAGGTGAACTGCGGAAGCTTTGCTGTGAGACCGCCTGCGCAGCCCTGCTGACCCTGATGTTTGGCGCTTTACCTGGCGTCGCTGCGCCGCGCACCACAGCGCCGCGCTACACACGCCAGCCACGCCCTGCCTGCCCGCCGCCGCCTGAAGCTGGACCCGCTCTCGTCGCCGCCTCTGCCAGGTTCGAGAGGTCCTGCGCATCCTTCTGCACACCATCGTGTTCAACCGCGCACTCGGACCCGTCAAGCCTGTCGAGCGTGACAGCGAGCTCTTTGAAGTGACCTGGGTGAGGCCTGAACAAATGCAGCTGGGGAGGCAGCGGTGGCACTTCCGCCCCCCGGGCTGACTGCTTGCTTGTTGGTCTTGCTTCGCTAACGCCGTGCCTTGCCGCTCGTGCCACTCCGCGACCCTAGCTCACTCAGCCCACGCTGACGCTGACGTGCCTGCCCGCTGCTGCCCGCAGGTTGAGTGTGGAGACGCAGAAGCGGCTCGGCGGATTGAAGAGAAGGTGACTCAGTTTGTGTCGTGGGCGCAGCGCAACCCGGGCACTCGCGGACAGGTCTGCCTCTCATTCTACGAGAAGCGACAGCGACAGAGCTGGTTCAGGTGCGCGCCGACAGAGCGGGCGGCGGCACCACGGTGCCGTGTGCGGTGCTGTGTGCGCGCATGCAAGCCTTGCCCCAGGCAGCGGCGCTGGTGGCTTGCCGTGTGCAACTGCCCGCAAACATGAGCTTGCATGTGGTGTCATTCCAAGTGATCGTTCAGCAATGTTTGGCAGTTGGGGCGTCGGCAGCGTGGCTGACAAAAAAACAGACGGCCTGTGCGTAAGTTCCGGTATCTGCTCGCCTCCCTGCTCACGCCCCTCTCTCCCTGTCGAGCGGCCTTGATCCCTGCCTTCTCCTCCCAGCCCCATTCCTTCCCCCTGCTCTCCTTGGCTGCAGCACCTCAGAAGAGCGGCTGTATTGGGAGCAGTGGGTTGTGGAGGTGGCAGTGGTTGAGCCGCCACCGGCAGAGTTTGAGGAGCAGCAGGCCTTTGCGGCTTCGGCTCTGCGCAGCCAGCGGCGCCAGCGCGTGCAGGCAGCCATCGAGGAGGGGCTGACTGGCATCGTCAGACAGGGTAGGGTGGGACCCGGTTGAGCTGTGTGTGTGACCTTGCTGTTTGTGGCTCTGCTGCTTTCTTGTAGCGCTTGCCGGCAGTGAGGTGACTGGAGAGACAGCAGGCTGCGCCCTCCTGCCTTGCTTTGTGTGCTTGCCGAACCCTGCTTGCTGTGAGTGTAGGCTGCTCCCTGTGCAGCAGCTCTGCCTGCTGTGCTTGCCTGGTGCTTGCTGGTAGGTGTTGGGCCGACAGTCCCCGCTGCCGCCCTCACCTTCCTGCCCTCCCTGCCCCTCTGCAGTGAACGACAAGCGGGATCACATACCCCCTGTGGTCTCCGCCTCAGCAGTCACCTTTCCCTTTGACTTACAAGTAGCAGGGTGAGCGCTTGCGATTGAGCCCTACAAACTTGAAGGGGCGCCCTGCCCTGCCCTGTGACACCTGCCTGACACCAGCCGCTTGCCCGCGTGACGGTGTGCGTGCGCATGCAGCTGGTGTGTGCAGCGGGTGCCGCTTGCAGCTGCCCTGCTCCCGCCCTGCCTGCTTGAGGATACTCACCCTCCTGGCCGCTGCGCAGGGACAGCGCCTCTGTGTTCAATTTGGGAGCTGTGCGGCGCATGCTGCAATCCACCACCCCGCCGTCCGTTTTGCACTAGCCAAACCCCAATATCAAGCACCCCAAGCTGCACTCACTTCACCACAGCCGCCTGCCAGCGCGGACAGGGCATCAAAGCTCGCGTGCTCACCCTCTGCTGCATCACAGCGGCGTTTTGACCAAAACAGGTGCTGCCCCGAGCGCCGACGCCATTTCCAGCCTACAGCCTCTGTCGCGGGATGGCCGGCACGACGCCCGCCGCCAGCCCATGATGCGCCAGCTGGCAGACCTGCTCAACAGCTTTGCGGGCTCAGCAGCCCGCCTGCAGTCCAGCCTGCCCACGCCACCGACAGCAGGCATGCCGCCAGGCGCCGTAGGCGGCGGCGCGGTTGTGCCGCCGCCGCCGCTGTCCCCGCATGCCGCTGCGGCGCACCCAGCGCTGGCAGCGGCTGAGGCAGCGCTGATGGCGAAGCTTGCGGGGGGCGCGTCGGGGTGCAATGCAGAGTATGCGGCTCTGTTGCGGCTGAATGACCGCCTGGGGCTGCAGGGCCGCTTTGTGGCGGCGGCGACCCACCCAGAGCTCAACAGGCGAGCTCACACTCAAAAGCATGCGCCGATTGCTGTGCTGCTGCTGTGTCTGCTTGCGTGCGGCTTGTGCTGTTGGCGCCTGACATCCCTGCCGTCTGTTGCGCAGTATGGCCTACTGCCCTGCCTCGCACTCTGCACCTGCCTCGTGCCTGCCTCTCCCATCACTTCAACATACGGTGCGCTTTGGCGGGACCCTACTGCAGGTACTGCGATGTACTGCCTTTCGACAGCAACCGCGTACGACTGGGCCAGCAGCCAGGCAGCCAGCCAGCGGTCACCCATGGAAGCAGCGGCGTCCCAGCAGGCCCCTTGGCAAGCAGAGCGGGGAGTGGATCAGCAGGAGCGACAGCAGGAGCAGCAGCAGGGACAGCAGCAGCAGCGAGTGACTACATCAATGCATCGCCGCTGCAGCGCCGCAGTGAGGAGGACATCGAGTGGCGGTACATTGCGGCACAGGTGGGGCGTGAGAGAGTGTGTGTGTGTACAGGCACGGCTTTGTATGGGGCGTTGTGTTTATGAGGTCCGTGTGTCTATTCTCATGCTTGCGTTTGAGCTGTTTGGGGGTGTGGCGCAGTGATGTCTACCTGCCCTACCTGCCTGCCTGCCTGCTCCTCACCTGGCTGCTCCCCTGGCTTTGATTGTCCGCGGCAGGGCCCTCTGCGAGACACGCGCGAAGCCTTTTGGCAGATGGTGGTGGAGGGAGGGGCCAGCGCTGTGGTGATGCTGACCAATTTAGGTGAGGCAGGGGTGAGCGGCTGCGGGTGCCATCACGGCTGTGCCTGATAAAGTGATCAATCCCTGCTTTGCGGCAGCACGGCCTGGGAGGGTCTTGCCAGGAGGGGCGGCTGTGTTGCATGCGGGGGTGGCCTGGAGCGGTGCTGCTCAGGGGCTGCGCTCAAGAACCAGGCGGCTGCCTCCCTTGCTGACAGACATCACCACCAACCCGGCTTGTACTGCGCTGTGCATTGCTGGTGTGCAGTGGAGAGGGGCGTGCACAAGTGCTCGCGATACTTTCCCGAAGCGCCCCGCACCTCCAAGTACCTGGGCCGCTACCTCGTCTCGACCCGCTCCTTGGAGCAGGTGGGCCGTCTACCAGGGTGGTGCCAGCTGCCTGCCAGCGTGGGTGGTGCATGGGTTGGAGTTTGCAGACAAACCACAGCTTGCGTCCCTTGATGGCTTGCACCCAGGGGGAGGCAAACGTTTGTTATTTACTTACCTTACCAAAAGGCGGTCTGTTGTGGTTGTTTCAAATCGTGCCAGAATGATCAGTGTTGTCATGGCATGCACATGTGCACTAGCCGCGAATCCATCCTGCATCATCTCCCTGGCCCTGTCTGCAGCTGAGCCCGGTGCTGATCCGCCGCTCGGTGTCAGTCAAGGACGCCGGGCCGCTGCTGGCGGCACGGCGGCACGCACAGCAGGCGCAGCAGGCGCAGCCCGCCGCCGCCCCCAGCTTCACCGTGCAGCACTTCCACTACAGCGCCTGGCCAGACCACGGCGTACCCACCTCCCCAGAACCGCTGCTTGCGCTGTGTGCGGAGCTGAGGCGCAGGGGGGCCCACGCCTCGCCGATTGTGGTGCACTGCTCCGGTGGGTGGGCGGCTGCGGTGGTTGGCATGCTTTGCGTCACTGCCTTGCGCGCCGCCCTTGTGCTGTGCGTGCTGTGGAACTGTACTGTGATGTGTTCCTGTGCCACGATGTGCTGTGATCGAATGCTGCGCCTGGCAGTCTCCCAAGAGGAGGTCCTTCTCACTCTCCCCTGCCTCCCTCCCTCCCTTTCATTCTTTCTGCCGTGTGCAGCCGGCATCGGCCGCTCAGGCGTATTTTGCGTGCTGGATGTGATCACCCGGCGCCTGCTGGGCCTGCAGGGGTGTCAGGACGCAGCCCGTGGCGCTGCAGCTGTTGATGTGGCGGCATTGGTGGCGGACCTGAGGTGCGCTGCCTGCCTGCCTGCTGACATGGCTGCCAGGTCGACCTGTGTTTTGTTCAGCTTGCCGGCCTGCTTCTACTCTCGCTGCAACACTGCTGCGCCCGCTAGCCCTTTCGCCTGTGCAGGCACCAACGCCTGGGCATGGTTCAAACGAGGGAGCAGTATCAGTTCTGCCACATGGCTCTGCTGCACTTCATCCGCCGCCTGCTGGAGCAGCCCGCTCCTGCGGCACCTGCTGGCGGCGGCAAGGCAGCCTCACACACAGCGCTGGTGATACCCGTGCGCACGTCGTAGGTGGCAGGGCTTGTGCCGGCACTTGTTGCTGTACAAGTGGTTGCAGGGCAATGTTTTGTCTGCAGCCTGCGCGAAATGCATGACGAGTGCAGCTCAGCCATTCACAGTCCTTTTAAAGCGCTTTGGCTTTACGCATGCCAACACCGCTCTTGGCTTTTCTTTCTCATCTTCTTTTGAGCTCCTTTCGTTGAGAAGCCTCCACAATTCTTTGCGTCTCCTTAGCACTTGCAGCACCTGGCACCTCGGATGCTGCTGCCAGTTTTGCTGCACCAGCCTGCCACACGACACCCCAAGCAAGTTTCCCTGTTCTGTTTTTGAATGATGCACCATGTTCCCCCTGCCTTTCAGAGGGCAGGCCTCTGGCTACACCACCCCTGCAGCGCTCGCTTTGAGCACTGCCTTGCGTTTGCCTGCGTTCTCCCCTTTGCTTTTATCCCCGTTTGATTGTTTGGCTTGCTGTATTGTGATGAAGAGCACATTGTAACCAATACATCATTGCAGCTGCATCAGGGTGTGTGCTTATAACTGCAGCAGGCAAAGAAATGGCCTGCGCTGAAATGCATGCTGACCAGCGACGTCGGGACGACATGCGCTGGCAGTGGCGGCGGGTGCATGATCGATTCCTGTCCTGGATACCGTTTCATTTGCAAGCGTACGTGCTCACTCTCTCTTTCCCGCTCTCGAACAGCCTTTCTCCGCCGTTAACGATGAAGTTTGCTCTGGCCATCCTGCTGCTCCTCAGCCCGGCGGTGTTGGGTCGCCGCCTGCTGCAGGACGGGGTGAGTGCAACGCGGGATCGATCGCCTGGGTTTGGGCCGGCCGCGTTCGCATGTCAACCCGCGGCCTGCTGGCTGGGCGAGCTGCTGTCGCCTCCTGTCATGTGTCAATGCTCGCACGCAGTTGAAAAAAACATCCGTTAGAGCTATTTGCTCGCACCGCCGATCCCGCCGCTCACCGCCCTTGCGCTCCCTGTTCGCTCCCCGCCTGCAGTGCGCTGATCTCTCCGCTCTCGATGCCGTGCCCGAGGTGTCTGATGTCGTCACCTTGCTCAAGGGTAGGTGTGCTGTCGCACTCACACAACGCCGGTGTGCAGTCGTCGGATTGTGAGAGAACGACGGTGCGTCGGTGGCGTGCACCCACCGTGCGTGCTCCCTTCGCTTCCCCTTTCCTGTGCAGGCTTCAACCTGCTGCCCAACGGTATTCCAGAGGGCGTGACCGTCTTCCTGCCCAGCAACACGGCTGTGCAGGCGCTGATCAGCCAAGTGGCCCCCCTGGTGCCGGTAAGGCCTTGCCGCCACCACCACCGCTGCTGCCGCTACTGCTGCTGCTGCTTCTGCGATACACACGCTTGTCCTGGCCCTGACCAAGCTCCCCAGCCCGGACTCCCTCGCCGCTGCTGCTGACACTGCTGCCTGTGAAGCTTACTTGCTCGCGCTGCCCTGACCGTGAGCTGCACGCCTCCCTTCCCTGTTTTGTGCGTGCAGGGTGGTGTGACGGTCGAAACTCTGCCAGAAGCAATTAAGTCGCCGCTCCTCGCTTCTGTCAACGTTGAGGAACGGGTGCGCACTTGGGGGGGAGACACCTGGGATACTTCACTTTGTCAAAGGGCAAACATTGCTTTCGGGCTGGGAGGTGCCTGCTCCCCTCCTTTCTGCCTTCGCTTTGTGCCGCCACTCAAAGCGCCGCCTGCGGGCCAACAATGTCGCCACCTTTGCCCTGCCCTGTCCACGCAGCTGGTGTCCGCCCTGATCTACCACATTGCCCCTGTGGGTGCGGCTGAGCCTTCCGAGCTGGTTGCCGAGGGCACCATCCCGACAGTGCTCAGCGAGGCCACCCCCGGGTTCGACCTCCAGGTCAGCTAGGTCCAGGCCTGCCTCGCCTGTTTATGTCGCTTGCTTGTGTACTTGCAGCCAGTATATGCCTTGTGTGTCGCCTTCTCCCGGGCTCACACCCCGCACCAAGCAAAGGACTGAAGCAGAGGGCTTTCTTGCAAGTCGTGCTTGCTCTGCTCATCATAGCAAACACTGTGCTCCTAGTGTCACATGTCATGTTGTTGGTGGTGCCGCGCCTTGCCCATGCCCTGGGTCCTGCTGGTGCTGCACCTCACAGCTGATGGCCTGCTGTCGTGCTGCTGCTGCTGCTGCTGCTGCCTGCAGTTTGCGGCCGGGCCCGATGGCAACTACACGGTCACCTACAACAACGCCAAGCCGACTGTGGCCAACACGTCAGACCCAATCCTGGCATGCGGCTCGGCTGTCTATGTCATTGATCAGGTGGGTGTGCGGGTGGGTGGGTGGATGGTGGTGAAAGAGTGCCAGAGGTGATGCCGTGCGTGCCGCACACACAAACTATCCCAGACAATCAAGGGCTCGCAGCCGTGTTTGCTCTTCTTGCGTGCGATAACAATGTCCAGCCCCAAGACTGCCATGGTTGATGACAGAGAGTTCCTGCCATGCTGCATGCTGGCATGTGCTGACTCACTGACTGGCAGCACATATGTGGCTTGACCCGTCTGTCCTTTCCTGTTTTTGCGCAGGTGATGATCCCCACGGATCTGCTCAACTCCGACTTCCCTCTGACCACTGTGGCAGAGGCCCAGGCACTGCTCGCCGGCGGCGGCGGCGCCTCCGCCCCTGCTCCCGCCCCCGAGGCATGAAGCAGCCCAGGCCTGCTTGCAGCACATTTTGTCTCCCAGCAACGTACCAGCCCCAATTCCTCCCGATTAAAGTGATAGGTTGATTTCTGATGCGCTTACATCCCATCCGGGTTTGCCCCCAATTTGTGGGCTGCCCTTCGTCCTCCCCTCCCACTCCTCGTTACCTATTGGCATATGAACACCCTGATTTATGTTAAGCCCGTTGTGACCTCGGGTGCAGTTTGGCAGGGGCAGTGCGGCAGTCATCATTACTGCTGCCGGCATTATGCTGCCGGCAGGTGAAGAGCCACTCCCAGCCGCTTGCAGCCCTTGACTCGAAGAGCTGCGCCCAGCTATCCAGGATTGCTCAGCGTGCTTTAAACAGTCTGATAAACGAGGATGCGAAACGGCTGTCTACTTTTGCTCGCCGTCGGCCTTCTGTCGAGCGCTGCAAGGGCGCAAGATGCGCAGGCAAGCGAGTAGATGTTGCGCGACGCGATCAACAGCCTTGGCGCCGTGTGGGCTGCCGCCGCACTCACGCCGGGTGTTTGCCGCCACCGCCTGCAGTGCAACGATCTGTCTTGGCTGGCTCAGGAGGTGCCCGCCGCTTCGCTCATGATCGGCATCATCCAAGGTGCTTTCACACAGCTCATGCATGCGCCTGATACCCTGGGCCTTGCCAGACAGCACCACGGCAGCAACAAGCGACGCCGCTTGCCGCTCTCTGATGCAGCTCTTGGCCTGATGCCCGACGGCTTCCCGCCAGGCACCACCGTCTTCTTTCCCAGCAACGAAGCTACCTCGAAGCTGCCTGCTGTGCTGGATCTGCCGGTGAGTCTTGGATCAGGCAGGCTGCATGCCTACTTGTTGTCAGCTGGAGATGCTTGCAGCGGTGCCCACCTTTGTGTCCCTGCACCGCTGCTAACGCACTTGGTCTGCTGGTAGGCCAGGTCTGGGTGTACCGCACTGATGCACGTGTGTGCCTGCCACACCTGTGTGCCCCTGTGCAGTTCACGGTTGACACACTCATTTCCGCCGCCGCAGCGCTGGGGCCCGAGATGACCCGGCGGGTGAGGCGGAGGGGGGGGGGGGAGAGCGGGGCAGGCTCAGTGACACCCTGTCTGCGAGGGGGGGGGGAGGCTGCGCAGCATGTCACATAACGCCAGCCTTGTTTGCCACAGCACCAATGTGGTGGCGGGAGTTGCCTGCCCGCGCGTATGCTGTGCACGATGTGGCGGTCAAACTCCCCCCCCCCTGCCGCCGCATGATTGCCTGCGCAACTGTGCCCGCCGCCCTGCCTGCAGCTCAACTCTGCAGTGCTGTACCACATCGTGCCGGTGGGCGCTTTTGAAGCCCCTGCCCTGGCGGAGTGGCACTACCTGCCCACAGCGCTGCCTGACACATCGATTGTGGTGAGTGAGGGGCGACCTGTTGTTGAACCTGCCGCATGCATGTTTGGGCTCGTGCACCATCGCACAGGACTTCTCGAACTGCACAGGGGAAGGGCACTGTTGGCGTGTGTCTGCCGCCCCTTTCGACACCACTCTCTTTTGCTTTCATGCCCTCTGTATCTTGCCATCTATCCACCCCTCGACCCATCCCCACAGTTTGGCGAGTCCGTCCCCGGCAGCTATGTGGCTGAGGACGTGAATGGGCAGCAGGCAGACGTGCTGCAGGGGCCGTTGGGCAGCCTGCGCTCCGTGTGCGGCGTGGCTATCTACGTTATTGACAAGGTGATGCACAGGGAGGGAGCAAGGGAGGGAGGGAGGGAGGGAGCAGAGCAATGGATGGATGTGCAAGGGAGCCCAGGATGGGCGCTCTGCAGTGTCTTGGGCCTGCCTGTGCCTGTGGCCGTAAGGCTGTGGAAAAGCTGGCGGTGCCACTGTGGCAGATGTCCGGCACTGCTGGCAGCCAGGAACCGCAACTGGCCAGCTTTTGT
Source organism: Chlorella vulgaris (assembly GCA_023343905.1). Lineage (NCBI taxonomy): Eukaryota > Viridiplantae > Chlorophyta > Trebouxiophyceae > Chlorellales > Chlorellaceae > Chlorella > Chlorella vulgaris. The sequence goes on along the minus strand of SIDB01000010.1, from coordinate 2,070,469 downwards.
TCGCTGAGCGTTCCACATCTCTTGCTTCCTCCTTGGCTTGACTACAGGTACTGCTGCCGGGGGCGTCCCTGGGTGATCTGCCCAGGGTGCCTGCTGCCGCCGCCAACCTAGCGCTAGGCGGCCTGGTGCAGGAGGCGCCATCGGAAAGGTCCGCTGTGGTCGCCCCTGCTCCTGCACCCGCACCAGCAGCCTGAGTGATGTAAATTGCAGGGGTCGCTCCCTGTGACATGCTCCTTGTGACATGTTGGCGCTGTTGCAGCTGCTGCTGCTGGCTCGTGTACCTGCCTGCACGCTGCAGTTTCCTGAGACGTTGCACATATGTCAAGCAAGGCCAAGGCCCCAATTGATCTCGGCTTGCAGCCAATCGCCAGTCAAAGCATCGCCGTCCTGATGGCGGCGCCAGTACATTTGATGGCAAACACAGTTGCAGGCCGCAATTGCATTCTCTCTCGCCGTTTCCACGTGTCCATATTGCACACGCCGTGGGCCGCGAGACGCAGCCAGCTTCCCACACCATGGCGCCGAAGCTCGAAGGTCAAGGCGGCGCGTCAACAACAGCACACCAGCAACATGATGCGCCCCTTGAAGCAGCAGGGTGAGGAACCTGCCAACGCCCTTGCCCTACTTCACGCACGTGTGCTTGCTCTCTGGAGCCCACCCTTCACACGCACATGCCTCCCACTGCAGTGATCTTGCCGACAGACAGCGACGCTTGCTAGCAGGCAGTCGCGCTGCCACGGCCGCCAAGCCGCCGCTGGGCAGCTCGGCAGCAACACTACCCAGGGCTGCAGCACAACGCACAGACAGCTCTTCGACCAGCAATCCAGAGTCCCCGGCTGATGTTGCGGCACTGGCTGCTGCCGTCGTTGCGGACTCGTTGCAGACCGCCACCTCGTCCTCCTGCCCCGCAACGCCACCAGGCGACACCGCCACTAGCAGCAGCGGCCGGGGCGCGGGCAGTTGCGGCCGAGGCGCTGCCTCTCCTTCGCCGCCGTCCCCAGCCCCCTCATCACTGTCTCAGGCAGACGCAGTGGACTTAGCGCTGGCGCTGTCGGCGGCAGAGGCGGCCGCGGCGGCGGATCAAGTGACCAGCTTGCGGCGGCGCAGCAGCGTAGAGGTACCGGCGATAGTAGAGCGTTTGAAGCAGCGGCCGCTGACGGGCCAAGTGGTGGCATGGGGCTGGGATGCAGCCGCGGTGCTGTCGGGTGTGCGGCGCACGATGCCGGCCCAGCTCTTCTCCACCCTTTGGCCTGCAACAGAGGCGTGTGTGTACAACCGCATGATGCCACAGGTCGGCGGGGCTGTGGTCCGGGCCTGGCTGCTGCTGCCGCTGCTGCTGCTGGGATGCTGCTGCTGCTTCTGAGGCTGCTGCTTGCCTGTGTGCCCGCATAAACGAGCCCTGTCTGCATGCTGAGGGAGGAGGCTGCTGGCCGCGTGGGAATGGCCTGTCAGCCTGGTGCGATCTCTTGTTCAGCGTGTGGGGTGGGAGGAGTGTGGACGAGCCTTGCATGGGTCGCTTTGCACCCCCCCTCCCCCCCCCCGCACCTGTGCGGTGCTTTGCCCGCTCCTCCTGAATCCAAACCCATGCTCGCGGCATCAACCCCATTCATACGTCCGTGCCGCCCCTCAGTAGCACATCAGTAGCAAACCAACCCACATGCTGCTGCTGCTGTTGCTGCACCCTGCTCGCTGCAGGACGTGCTGGAGATGCTCGAGAGCTGGCTTACGCTCATGCAGCTGTGCCCCCGCCACTTCCGACTGGCCAAGGGGGTGGCTGAGCCGCTGGCGACCTACGCGCTGCCCCCCGCGGTCAAGCGCATGGGCGAGAAGCAGCTGGCGCAGCTGGCGCAGCTGGCTCACGACATCGCGCTGCACCGCAGCGATGCCGGCATGCAGGTAAGGTAGCCAGTTAGTGCTGTCAGTTGGCTGCTCGCTTTGTTGGTGTGTCAGCTGGCTGTCCAGTAGTGTGTCGCTTGGCTGTGTGTGTCTCTCCTTTTGTTGGCTGCCTGGCTGGTTTTGTGTGTGTGTGTGCGGAGGCGAGTGATGTCTGAATCGGCTGCAAACAGTAGGCTGGCTGGGAGCTCTGCAGTGATGGCAGGCAGCGTGGCTGTTCAGCGGTTGGTTGTGTTTCACAGCCTCGCCACCCTTGCCATCCCACACCATTCCGTGGCTTTGCTGCTGCTGACCATGCGTCCTGCGTGCCGCCGCCACCTTGCTGGCTGCAGACAATGAGCACTGCCGTGCAGCAAGGCAGCAGCCCTCGAGATCTGATGCAGCCCGTGTTTGCCCTGGTTGCGGCTGAGGCCGCCTGGCGCTGCAGCAACACCGCTCGCTATGTGTCGGCGGAGACCGTCAGCTCTGTGCTGCTGGCAGGTGGGCGGCCACGGCCAGGGTGTTTTATTGACATTTGGGTGCCGAGCTCCTGCTTCCCGAGTTTATGCAACTTGTGATGCAGGGCTGGCGGCACGCCAGGTTGGCTGTCACACAGCTGCCGCGCCCTCTTGCCCTGCAACTTCCTGCCCTTGCCTGTCGACATGCCTGCTCACTCACCTGCACACCCGCCGCCACCATGCCGCTCTGTTCACACCTGCAGCGCCCGCTTGGAGCTGGCGGGTGGTGCGGCACCGGGACAGCCAAGCCCTGGCAGCGCTCAAGCTGGCGACTGCGGCAGCACTGGAGGAGCTGCTGCCTCACAGCCCCCAGGACCTGCGCCTGTCGCCAGCCTACGGCAAGCTCAAGACGGCCAGCAGCGGCACGCTGGGCAGCCGAGACAGCAGCTTCAGCACAGGGGCAGGCTTGGCCTCCACTGGAGCGGCGGCGCCTTGAGCAGCTGCTGATGCAGCGGTACTAGCTGACTCCGTCGGCCAAACGCATACGCTCCCTTCAGACCTCCCATTGCCCCGCCGGCGCCTGCGCTCCGCCGGAACCACCAACCCGTCTTCCATTTGTCGCGCTTTGCTGCACTGGCTGCCCCGGCCTGCACTCACAATGGTCGCTTGTAGCTCTCACTGTTCCTTCCCCTCAGTCTCCCTCTGTTTTCTCCTGCTGGTGACTGTCCCATCTGATTCCCTGTGCTGTCATTTGCGTTGCACAGGCGCGCAGCACGTCCTGTGCAGTTTGCTTCTCCTGCTGCTTGCCCCTTGCTGTGCTGGCACCTTGCGGTGCGCCTTGCTGCTGTCCACGTTTCCACGGCCGACTGCCGTACCTCCTGCCACCCCAGACCCTGTTTAGAACCGCCTCCAGCCCTCACCCTGCTGGCAACAACGTGCCAGTTGTTCTTCTCCACAATCACATGTGGACTGCCCAGCCACGCCTCACATCAACCAACCCAAAGCATACCAACTGTCGGCCGCTGTAAGCGTGGCCTCAAGTGGGGAACAGCAGACATTAAACTGCGGCCGCAGGGTGTGTGCTGCATGGCTCTTGGCGGGGCTGGCCACACACAGGGTGGGCGCGCATAGTTGACAACGGGCAGGCCAGTAACCCTTCCATCGGCCGGAGACAGCAACAGTGCAAAATGATGAATGATAGTCACGGGGAACAATGCAGGGAACAGCACACAGGCACGGCCAGGACGATCAGACGAGCTGGGCGGAGCTCCCTGTACTGCCGGCGATGGCAGGCGGGTCGTACAAGCACAGGCAGAGAAGGTCGAGCAGAGGTGAGGGGGAAGAGAGTAATCAACGCTGGTGAGCTCTATAAGCAGGGTCAAGTGGTATTGTGGATAGGTGGTGGAGTGCCATGCCATACGCTGGCCCACCAGTACAGCCGTGTGGTTCCAGAAACTTAAACTGCCGTCCGAACATCGGCCCCGGCATTCACCATCACATGCAGGTTGCCTGCAGGCAGCAATGCAAGTGGCGCCGGGAGCAGAGCTGGTTAAGCTGAGCAAGTTGGCAGCAGGACAGTAGCACATCGCAAGACCAGAGCTGAGCGAGGAGCCCCCAAGACGTGGGCTGGAGCTGCTGAGCACTTGAGGAGGCGACCGTGGCGAAAAGGTGCAGTACCGGCGCCCTGCTGCCGCCAGTAACACTGGTGCTCCTGCACAGGCACCTCGCCTTGCCGTGCACCCCAGACAGTCAGCCAAGCCCGCCTCCGTTTGTGCACCCATCACAACCACACACCCCACACACGCAACAGCACCCAAACCTATGACCCAGCCCACTCACCGATGCTCATTTCTCGCAGCAGCGCCGCCTTCTCAGCACTGGACACCGGCGGAGCCTCTGGCGTCTGGGGCTTGAGCTGCTTTGCCTGGAGGCGGGCGTCGGCGGAGCTGGCCTTGCCGTACCACACCATGCCGCTCACCGCCAGCCCCATGCCAATTAGCTTTTTGGAGGTGATGGTGTCGCCTAGGAACGCCCAGCCCCCCAGCAGCACCAGGATCGTCTTGCTATGGCCCAGCACCTGCGCAGCGGATGTTCAGGGTGGTTTCGGAGAGAGCTCTGAAGAGTTTTGAAGGGTGGAAGCGCACGCATCATGTGCAGCGCAAGGAGGCATATTGCGGCAGCCATGCAGGCATGGGGTGCCCTGCCCCATTATTGAGTACCAACGTGTGCTGCTCCCCAGCCTCAACTCTACTGCCACAGCACCCCGCACACGCACCCACCTGAAATGAAACTGCCGAGAACCTGCCAAGGCACATGAACTGGCTGACATTCACCAGCACCGCCAGCGAACATGACGTTGCCATGACGATGGCGGCGGCTGCAAGCCAGGGAGCGCAGGCAGGAAGGTCGGCGGGCAGCGGAAAGCAACACGTCAGCGAGCCGGGCGGCACGTGGCCAAACACCGGCTCCCGATGCTAGGTAACTCCGCAGCGTGCGCAACAGAGGCAAAAACCGGCAACCTAAACCCTAAATCGGCTGCAGGCGCGGCTTGTTGCACACCAGCAGGCTTTTGCTGCCCACATGCAAAACAACACCACCAGGTTCAGAGCTGGCGGTTGTACCCAGCCCAGCAAGCTTGCCAGCAACGTGCGCTTGCCAGCCGCGTGTGCTTCACCAGCCCGGCAGGCACCTCTCGCTCACCACTGGTCCAATGGTAGTTGAACACCCAAGACTGGCTGACCAGCTTGTCAATGAAGGGCCCCACCAGCATCAGCGTCCACGCCTGCGCCGGCGCCGTGTTGGACAGCAGTTCGTGGGCAGACAGCTTGTGCTTCTGCTGCATGGTGCGCACAAATATCTGCTGCAGGCCGCTGGAGACGACGCTGACGGCCGCGATGATCATGCCGCCCAGGCTGATGTCCAGCTGCAGGTCTTGCACAGTGACCTGCAGGCGGGGGGGGGGGGGGGGGGGGGGGGGGGGGGGGGGCAAGGGAGGCACGCAGGGGGAGGCCACGAGGCAAGCAGGTGCAGTCAGTATCGCAAGTTTGTCTTTTAATGCGGGCACACGAACTGAAGAGACACAGAAGCAAGCAAGCCCGGCAGCTGCCTGTGCCCTTCCTGCATGGCATTCTGCTGCATGCAAGAACGCTATTCTGCTGCATGCAAGAACGCTCAGCACGAGGGCTGCTGGGCGAGGCTGCGGCTGCCTGATTGCAGGATGAATCTCCTGATCCCTCAAGATGTTGATCCACTCACCACTGCCACGCCCGCGATGACGAGCAGGATGCTGCTCACTACCTCCCGACTGAAGGTGCGGCCCAGGAAGAAAGCTTCCACCAGGCAGACAAAGGGGATGATGAGCAGCTTGGCAATCTGCATGCATGCAGGGGCGGAGGGGCAACGGAGGGGCAGCGGACTTTGGAAGGCGTGACACAGAGACCACGACAATAACAAATCCGCCAATCATAGCAAATTGTACGCTCCATGGGAGCATGTGAGCAAACATGGCCATAGGGCGAACACAGCTTGCATGCCAGGCGGGGCAGAAGGTATGGAGGTGGTGGGCGGGGGTGTAAGGGTGGCAAACCATCGTGCCTGCCACTCGGGCTGGCAGGCAGCCTGCATGCAAGTATTCTAAAGAGTAACGCAAGCTGGAACGCCAGTATCGCACCTGGTAAAAGCTGACTGTGTTGAGCATTAGCGAGAGGTTAAGCGTGAGGATAGACACGTCTGCAATTGCTGTGAAGAGCATGAGATCTGCAGACAGCAGTGGGCTGCACCGGTTAGAAGCTGTGGTCGGCTTGGTGGCGTGCCCCGTCAGCAGCTGTGGGTGTGTCAGCTGAAGTTGGCAGCCCAGCATGGGCGCTGTGATCTCACCATTGAATGGCATTGTGGTCTGCTTGATCATGCCTCCCTTTTGGGCACACCAGATGCTGATGGAGCACATGAGAAAATGCAGCGCGGTCTGCAGCGGAGGGAAAGGCGATTGAGCGGCGAGGCCCCGTATTGCCTTCTTGCGGAGGCAACAGCGCCGGCTTCCAGCCAAATGAGGCGCGCTGATGACTCACCAAGGTCGTGGCAAAGCGATACGCGAAATGTTTCATCAGCAGCTTGTTCACAAAAACGATGAAGACACTCGTGCTGACATTGCCCGCCCAGGCGCCCAGGTCGGCCAACATCTTGCTGTGAGCCGTTTCTGCCGCCGTCATCTTGCCCAGCGGCAGGCTAGACCTGACTCGTCTCAAGTTGGAGGGCACAGGGGCCAGGGGCACCACCGTGGGCAGCAGCCTGCTAGACAGTGTGTTTGTAGCCCCAGGGGCAATGCAAAAGGGACCGGCAGGCGACCGGCTGCAGCAACCACTTGGCTTGACAGCTCCTTGCAGGGAAGATGAGAAGCGGGTGGCGAGCGGGCAACAATCAACGGGCGAATCGTGCGAGCGATTTGCATCCCGTTCAAGACAAAATTTGACCTTGCTTTCCAGTGCCTGCCAGCTGTGCGCCCAAGCGACGGTGACTTATTTCAATTCAATTCTTCCATTGCAGTGCTGAAGCACCTCAGGCCCCCAAACCAGGCTCACATGCCACCAAACAATTGGCACAGGCATCTACATCAGGTTTGACTTACAATCAAGAGTGCCAGGGCCGACCCAAGGAGAAGTGGCGGTCTTATCCGACGATTCAAAAACGGTGTGAGCTCATTGGTGAGACAAGGGGCACTGCTGTTCGGGTTGACATGCCAGTAAAGAAGAAGCGAGAATTCATCGACAACAGACACGGGACATCAGCCAAGCCACAGGGCCAGCTAGACCGTCGGCTGGCTCGAGCGGTGCACGGCGCGAGCCGCCGCCGCGCTATTCGCAATGAACAGCAGGCTGGCATTGCCGGCCTGGATGTGGCTCAGGCTGGGCAGCACCGTGGTCTGGCCCCGCGACAGCGGACGGCCGTTTACCAGCATGGCGCGCCGCCCCGTGCAGCGTAGTCGGAACGCGCCATCAGGCTCCAAGTACAGCTGGGCCTGCTGCCGCGATACTTGCTGCGCGGAGCAGCCCTCTGGCGCCTCAAGAGAGAGGTCCACATCCACCTGCAGGGAACAGCAGCAGCCGGGAGGAGAGTGAGGCCGGGGACATCCAGGACAGTGGCGCACGCCAAAAAACAGGCGAACCCAGGTGCACAACACAAACGTGCTTCTGAAACATTCAAACAGCACCCGAGCAACCTGTAGCGCCTTCGACCCACCTTGCCCTGCGATAGTGTGCACCGCCCAATGGCGACCGCCGCACGCCGCACCACAAAACGCCGCCGCCGCCCGCACAGCACTGACAGGCCGCCCAGCGTGTCGAGCTGCCGACATGTCGCGCCCAGCGCACTCTGCTCGAGCCGACCAATCAGGTTAAGCTGCCGCACAAAGGTCTGTCGCTGGGCCAGCAGCGCTGCTTGATCCACAGGCGGGCAGCCGGCAGCAGCAGCAGCCCCGCCAAGCACTAGCGCCTCCACCTCGTCGAAGTGAGGAATGGCTGCCGGGCGGGGCGGCTGAGCGCGCTGCTGACGCTCCAAAGCCGTGCCTTTGACCGCCGAGCCGTTCTGCTGCTGCGCCTCCTTGCTAGCCGCTGGCGCATTGCCGTCACGCGCCTTAGCTGCGACGCCAGCAACAGCAGCAGGCAGCTGGGCTGGCGGCTGGGCACCCGCAGCTGCCCCCCACTGGTGCTCCCACACTGCTTTCAAGCTGGAGCCTGCTGCGGCCGCTCCTGCTGCTGCTGCTGCTGCCCGTGCTCCTGCTCCTGCCCCTGCTCTTCCTGCTCCTGCTGCCGCCACTGCTGCTGCTGCTGTATCGGGCTTCCCGCCCGCTGCAGCAGCACCAGCCACTCCGCACTTCAAACCCGTGCTTCCCTCTGTAGGACCCGCACCAGCCTCAGCCTCAGCCAGAGAGTCACCATCGCCTGCTGCAGCTACCTTCCACACGCTAGCATCGGGCACAGCTGTGAACTGCTGGTGCCGCAGGCGAAGCTCCTCAAGCAGGCCCCACAGCTCAGACTCATACAGGCTCGCAAGCTGCTCGGTGTGCTGCAGCCGCCGCTGCAGCAGCTGGCGCTGCGTCAGGGGCTCGCCTTCAGCAGAAGGCGGCGGCGCGTCGACTGCAAAGAGTGTGGATGCAGATGGGGCCAAAGCAGGTGTGCTTGAGCAAACATGGGATGCGGCATGTTGAGCGGCAAGCGGTGAGCAGTAACCACGGGCGGCTCAGGGTGATGAAAGTCCAGCTCACCTTGATCCTCCAGCAGGTCAGCAGTCAGCGCATCGTACAGCCCATCACAGGGCAGCACCACGACTGCAGGCTCTGGGGCGGTGGCAGCGACCACCGCTCCCGCCTCGGGCACTGCCGGCAGTGATCGTGGCGCGCCAGTGTCCGCCCAGGTCACCTTCTTGCGCTTCGGCTGCCGCTCTTCTGAGTCTGCAAAGGGCCACGCAGCATTCTGCTGATCCTGCAGGGCAAAAGCAGCTAGCAACGGGCGAATCCGGCAGGCTGAGGCCGGGACTCACCTGAATCGTGCCGCGCGGTGGGATCTTCAGCGCCTGAGTCCGCCATCGAGGGCAAACAGCGGCGCAGCGACACGCCCTGCTTTGGAACAGCGTGGGTTTAGACCTGCAGGCCTGTAACGCTCTGCTGAAATTTGGGCAGGTTGCACAGGGACGAGGCGAGTGGCAATTGCGCGCCCGAGGTGCTGCTCCGCATGCTGCCCAATTCTTCCCGCGTGCACCCTCTCCCTGGGCCTGGCGCCCGCCTCGCCCTCTTCCCTCAGTGACAGGCTTCGCCCAGAGAAGCGTCTGACTCGGGGACAAGGTGCAGGCGGCATGCAATTGGCATAGCTAGCGACTGGCGGTGCATGTGCAAGCATGGAGGCGTTGGCACTGTGTCACACAGCCTGAAAGCAGCGGCGAGCGGGCGCCTCTCTGTTGAAGGCCGTCAATGGCTCGCTCCACTGTGCTCTGCCTGCACGCTGAGCATTCTCCCCAATCCTCACTGCCGGCGTGCAGATGGCCACCGCTATCAAGCCTGTGCAGAAGCCCGGCGTGGAGGAGGCCGAGGCGGCGCCCATCCACCGCATCCGCATCACCCTGACCTCCAAGAACGTCAAGAACCTGGAGAAGGGTGGGTGCCAGCCTTGACGGAAAGCAGGGTGACGGCCAGGTTTTGGGGGTGCCGCAGAGAAAGGCAGTTGCCTGCACGGGGAAGCCATGAGCCGCGCTCCAACCTTGCTTGTTTTGCCCGCTCCTGCTGCGATCGCTTTCTTCGCTCCTGCCCTCTGTGTGTGCAGTGTGCGCCGACCTGATTCGCGGCGCCAAGGAGAAGCAGCTGAAGGTGAAGGGCCCGGTGCGCATGCCCACTCGCGTGCTGAAGATCACCACCCGCAAGTCTCCTTGCGGTAACGGTGAGTGAGTGGCGCCTGGTGCCTCGGCTGTGCACAGGGCAGACAGACGGCGGCCCCGCGCTGCATGGAGCTCCACACATTGCTGCATTGTTACATTGTGGCTTGGCTCATCCTGTCCTGGTCCCTTCAGCACGTGTTCATGCAGCCAGTGTGACATCCCCCTAAAATCACTGCTGCCGATGCGACTGCTCCTGCTGCCTCTCTGCTCAGCTGCCTGGCTGCTACTCCCGTCCCTGCCCCCCTCTCCCTCTCCCCCACCCGCAGGTACCAACACCTGGGACCGCTTCGAGATGCGCATCCACAAGCGCCTCATTGACCTGCACTCACCCGCTGGTGCGTCGTCCTACTCTGCGCCACCTGCCGTGCCCCTGTTATCACTCGTGCAGGGGCGGCCTGGTGGCTCCGCCACACCATGCCCTGGTTGAGCAGCACCGTGGCATGCTGGTTCTGCGCTGTCGTTTCATGTGCCTCGCTGTCTCCCACTTCTTGTGCCCCCTCTCTTGCCTTCTCTGCAGAGGTGGTCAAGGCCATCACATCCATTTCCATTGAGCCTGGAGTGGAGGTGGAGGTGTGTTGCCTGCTCGCTGATGGATGCTTGGGGATCCCTGGACACCCTACTCCTCGCTTGCAGCTGGATGGCTTGCATGCCAGCTCACAGCCCTTTTAGCACACAGCTGCGGTTGTTCGATGACAGGCATTGGCGGCTGCGTGTGCAGCACCACATCGCAAGCCAGGCCACTGTGCGTGCTGATTTGTGTGCTGCGTCGTCGTCCCTGCTGCAGGTGACCATCGCCGACGTCTAAGCATTTCGCACTTGGATCTCTGGCAAGCAGCTGGCGTCGGGCCCTGACCGCAGCCGGAGTGCCTGCCAGCGGCGTGCGCGTGCACACACAGCCTGTCGGCCATGCTGCATTTACCCTGCTACCTGTGGCGTGTAACCATTGGCCTGCGACAAGGTTTTCACACAGGCAGCAAGCAAGCTCATCGGTATGATTTTTGTGTGTGCTGAGCCGAGCTTGCACGGAATCCCTGCCGCTTCGGCTGGTTGCCCAGAGTTGTGCTGCCACACGCTTCACTTGCTCGTCAGCAGCGTGTGAGTGCCGTACAGCGAGGCGCCCAGAGCCACAGCCCCCAGCACCGTGCGCAGCCCGTGCATCTTGCTCCACTGCAGCAGCAGAGCAAGCGGCGGGGGTTGGAAGCTGTGAGGGGCAGCAGAAGCGCTGCGTTGCGGGGTAGCAGGACCCTGCATTACAACTGTCCCATCAGGCATACAGGCAGACAGCCACTGATCCTTGTGACGTCGAGCTGCTGCGAATTGAATACTTGCCTGCTGCAGCATGCCCCTGATCCCCTCTTCTGTCTCTCGCTTCTCCACCGCGCCAAGAGGCAGCATGCGGTTGTTCAGCGGCTCAATGCTGCCGACTGTGTACCCCACAGTCGCCACATTGGCCGCCACTGCAATCCCAAACGCTGCGGCAGCCTGCGTGTTGCTGTCGCGCAGGCCCCAGGCGGTGATGGCGGCGCTGGCGCTGCCCAGCACCAGTGCCTTCATCTGGCAAAGGCAAAGGTGTGAAGGGAGTGGAGGAATGGCAGTTGACAGCGGTCAGCATCGGCGGCTGATGTCAGCCTGACGCTCACCTGGAACGCCTTGGCTGCAGGAAACATGCGACGCCAGTCCCGCAGCATTTCTGTTGCATCCTGGGACCTGCACAAGGGACGTGGCCAACCAAGCTGGAACCGTGGCGCCGCCGCTCCCGTTGTTTCCCGGACAGCGGCGCTGCACAAACAAAAGGCGTTTATTCCACTCACTGATCAGCGTATGAGGGGCAAGGGTCGCCCACGGCAACAAACAGGGCCACTCCCTCAAAAACAGCGGTCGACGCGACGGCTGCAAGCGCAGTAGAGGCCGCGGAAGCATCCATCTTGGCGTAAGACGAGCCGCGCACCTGGGGATTGGGTTTGGTGTGGGACCAGGTTGGCGCAATCACGGGGTTGCGGCGGCAAGCTGAGCATGTAGCTGTGTGCGGTTGGGACTGCGCAGCTGCATCATCACCATGTTGATGCACGTCATGGGTGCCCTGTGCTTGAGCACCGTGAGTCCAGATTGCTGCAGGCATTGGCGCTGTCTGCAGGCAGAGGCTTGGCACCTCTTTCTTGCGTTGCTTGCGGGCGTGATCAGGCTACACTTTGCAGTGGCTCGGCCTAGAAACAGCCTAGGATAGCCATCATGGGGAAGCAGATGGCTGCTTGAGCTTTTGGCGGCAACGCAGCTCACGCAGAGCGGCGCCGCTGCCCGCAAAGAACCCTGGCTCCGTGTTTGGTCGGAGGCAAATGCCCTCGGTGTCGTGACACTCGTTGTGCACCATCCAAGCGCATAGCTGCCACAATTCGCCCTCGCTGTCTCCGCCTCTCGCTGCCCTGTCGCTCTGCTATCGCGCTGTGTTGCCCATGACGGTATTGAGCCACTCACTGGCCAGTGCCCCGCCTTGCCGGCCCTCCTGCTCGCCCCGTGTGTCGGCAAGCGCACGCAAGGCCGAACCGCGAGCCACCAGGCTCCATTCTCACGCAACAGGCGCCCCGCACATCTTGCTGTCGGGTAGGGCGCTCGATGCCTGCAACCTGCTTGCCAAAGGCACCGCCGCCGCCTCCCGCCGCATATCAGCTGTGACGCCGGCTTTGACTCGTGTGGTGGCAAACCCGGATCTGTGACTCTCCCCTTCGATTCGGGCCTGTGCAGGCGACTGGGACACGTGCGATGCGCTGTCGTCCACCGACGACGTGTTCAAGTTCTTTGCCCGACACCAAGAGATCACCGAGCTGACGGCGCAGTGGAAGCATGTGGAGGATGTCATGCAGGTGGGTGCCCCCGTGTGTGACTGTTGTGTGTGTGTTTGTGTGTCTGTCTGTGTGCAATTGTGGGTGTCCGGCGCAGGCACCTGAGAGCGGACCCGGCCGTCCTGGCGCCCTGGCTGGCTGCCGCCTGCCTCTTGAGGCTTGCCGGGTGTGTCCTATCCTTCTCCTGCTGCTGCTTACTCACCGTTACCGGGATGCTTGCCTGTTTGCTCACACGCACCTGTCTCCACCCTGCCCTGTGTGCTGCCGTGCAGACCGCAGTGGTGACCACCACCCAGGACACGCCTCTGGTTGAGGCGGCAGCCGCCATGAAGCTGCATGGTATTGGTGGCATGCCTGTGGTGGACGGCGGCTACAAGGCGAGTCGGGTGGGCTGCGGTGGGGTGGGTGGTGTGGGGGTGAGTGGGTGCATGGCTGGGTGGCTGGGTGGTTGGGCCAAGCCAGTGCTGCTGGGCTCAGCCGCTTGCAGCCACAGTGGCACAGCTGAACGGGGGCCCTGCAGTGCCGCTATAGCACAACGCCGCATGCAGCCATTTACGAGAGGCACAGGCTGTTGTTTGAGGCTGCGCCACACACATGCAACAGAGCTCCTACATCTGCATGACCCTGGCCTTCGCCCTCCCTGTCTGTCCTAATGTGCATTCATTCAAAACTTTTGGAATCGTACCTTGTACCCTAATGTTTCAAAGCATTTGTGTCTTAGCAGTATCTTTCTGTACAGAACCTCTCTTGTGCCGCGCCTCCCGCCTGCCCGCAGCTGGGCGAGCGCTGCGTTCTCGCCTGTGCCAACCCGCACCAGCACCCACTGACCCTCTGCCTCCCTTCCTCCCCTGCCCCTCTGTCCTCCCGCCTGCCTGCCCCGCAGCTGGTGGGCCTGCTGTGCAGGAGTGACGCGCGCAAGGGCGGCGCCACCGTGGCGGAGGCCATGACGGCAGAGGTGGTGACTGTGAGGCCTGGTGACTCCATACCGGCAGCCGCAGACCTCATGCTGCAGGTATGGCTGGCCTGCTGCTGCTGCTGCTGCTTGCTTGGCTTGCTGTGTTTACAGGGTGATGCGTGCAGGCCATGTGGCTGGCCTGCTGCTACCACTGCTGCTTGCTTGGCTAGGCTTGGCTTGTTGTTCACAGGGCGCTGCGTGTAGGCCTCAGAGGGCCCTGCTGCGCGTTTGCAGTCACATTCTGCGTTGTAGCAAGAAAAATGCAGCACGGACTGTGCATGTTAACGTGTGTTGCAAACACCTCCTGACTGCAGAAGGGGCTGGACCGCCTGCCAGTGGTGGACGACTGCGGGCGGTGCGTGGGCATCCTCACACGCACAGACATGTTCTGGACGCTGGTGAGTGACAGAGAGGAAGCATCAGAGAAGACCCAAGGAGGGTCATGTAGGGGAGGGGCAGTCGGGAGGTGTGGCCCTTCTGCAGTGCAGCAAGGCAATGTGCAAGCCAAGCTCACTGCCTACCTCCCACCCTCCTCCCACTTTCCTCCGTGCTTGCAGGCCACGGACAACGACGACGCAGGCAGCGTGTTTGCCTGGCACAGCGGCAACGTGTGAATGAAGACAGCTGCTGAGGGACTGCACTGCTTTGCCACAACCGAGGCGTGCCTGCGGCCACCTGTGATGTTGTGGCTTACGCCTGTACCCACACACCACCTCGCCAACACACGCTGTATCCCTTACAGTTGCCTTACAGTTGCCTGCCTTGGCCATCCACCCAGGTGTCCAGGGCCACTCCAGTTTGCTGCCTGCCATGTGCGCTGCAGCTTCACACCCTGTGGCGGCTCCCTTGTATGTTTGCCACCAGTGTACCACCACACCTGCGGCAGAAAGCCAGTTTGGCTGTTTTGAGCACGCCCCTGCCCGCCCATTTTTGCCTTCGTGCCTGCCGCCCGGCATTTTTCGACTTTCATTCTTCATTTCAATGTATTCATGTTATCACGTGCCGCAATCCCATGCCCGCTTTCACCAGCTGTTGCCCCTGATGCCATGTCCCCCGCTGCATGCCTCCGGAAAGCAAGCATTCGATCCATTCACGCCTCACCACGATTTCCCCCCCTTTTGTTGTCCTTGCACTGCATTGCCGCCTTTGTTGCCTGCCGCTCTGCTGCCGCGGCTTGATGGGGCGGTACCCCAGCCCCCCCCCCTAATGCCCTGCCTGGCACATCCTGGCTGTTCCCTTCTTTCCAACGGCCCTTCCAACTCCCTTTCCTCAACCCACAACGCTTCAACAAGCCGCCTGGTGGCAACCTTGTAAGCTGGGACTGGTCGCCAGCATGGCGGCAGTGCTTTCATCACAGGCCAACAAACACACTGGCTTGCAACAAGCAATACGGCAGCAGCTTAGCGTGACGCCGCCGCTGCCTGGTGACTCCAATGCAGCTGCCGCTGCCACAGGTGCGGTGTGTGAGGCAGGGCGGTGCTTAGGCGGGCTGGCTGCGGTGGCTGGCTGCCCCAGCGGCTGCAATCAGTTGGATTGGGCCGCGGTGGTTGGGCCACTGCTTGCGCACCACCGCTGGTGACCACGCCTGTGTTCCAGCTGCCGGTACCGGTGCTGGTGCGCCGCTCGTCACATCTCTCTTCACTCTGCAGCAGCAGTCTCCTGCTTCGCCTCCCCTCCCTCCTCCTCGACCTTGGCCTTTGCCTCCACCTCGGCAGCCAGCTCATCTGCAGCCTTGCTCTCCTCGCTCTACAAATGGGATAGGGGGGGGGGGGGTGGAGAGGAAAGTAGGAGTGTATGTGCTTGCTTGCTTGCTTTGGTGAGAGAGAGCGGGAAGCAGGACGGCAGGGACCCACGCCAGCAAGTGATGCTTGTGGTGCTGGCGGTGTGGTGCTGTGGTGTGGTGCACGGGCTGAGAAGGCAGGGACGTGCATCCCGCCTGAAAGCTCGCCTGCCCTCGGGCCTGCTCCCTTCTCCTGTCACCCTTGCAGTGCCCGGCCTCCCTCGTTCCCTCCCCTCCCCTTCCTCCCCTCCTTCCTGCCTTCCAAGCGCTGCCTGCCCTCACCCTCACCCTCACCCTCACCCCCCCCACCCACCCACCCCCCCCACACACACATGCGACCCACCTGCTCCACAAAGTCTGGCTGCCCAATCAGCTCCCCCATCTGCCTGCCCGCGTCGTGGTAGGCAGCCTGGAACTGCTGCGCACGCTCTGGTCAGAGGGAGAAGGGAGGGGAAACAGGAGACAGACGATAGCTTGTTTAGGTACAAAGGTACAATTGGATCAATGTTGTAATGTACTCGCATGATGCCAAAGGAAGGGGAAAGAAGAGGGCGGCAAGTGAGGGTGAGGGGGGGTGTGGAGGGTGGGAGGCCGGCAGCGCGTCACCGCCCCGAGTGACTGCCATCTCAGCACATCGCAGGCACCCATGGCAGCCAGGCAGCACGCCAGCAGCGTCCCGTCAATGCAGCAAACCAACACGACCCAAGCAGAATGCACGTCAAAATGCAGCACAGCACCACCTGCACGCAGCACACACCAGCCAAGGCCATCGCACACTCCACCACCCCCACCACCCCCACCCACCCACCACCCCCACCCACCCACCCGGCGACGCAAAGCGTATGCAGAACAGCTCCATGCGCTGGCTCTCGTCAGCAAAGTCAACGCAGCTCCACACCATGGCCTTGTCGCTGCCGCCGTGCTCTTGCACCTTGGTGCCGGGCATGACTGGCAGGTGGTTCAAGGAGAGGGGGGGGGGGAGGGGGCGCATTAGTTCATGTTTAGTTGGTGGTCGGTGATTTATCTTGATGCTGGTGGTGGCGGGGAGGGCATGGCAGGACAGACGGAATGGTTCCCAACCAGTCAGCTTGAACACTGCTGCCACTGGCCACCAAAGCAGCGGAAACCACCACCAACGTTGGCCCTCCTGCCAGCCGTCCTGCCGCCACTGAGATACATACAGCCCACCAAGGCACCCACACTCGATGGCTCCCTCCCTCCCTCCCGCCTCTCCCACTCACTGATGTGGTTGCCTCGAATCTTCAACGTCTTGTCTTGACGCATGAGGAAGCGGATCTGTAGGTGAGGTAGGGCGGGTAATGGGTGTGTGGGAGGGTGGGTGGGTGTGGGTGTGATGTGGTGTGTGTGAGGCAGTGGGGGGAGTGTGCATGTGTGGGCCCCCCCCCCCCCCCCTGGTGTGTGTGAGGCAATGGACGGGCCCAGGGTGGGGCAAGCAGACATGTAGGTTCAAGGGGTCCAGGCAACAGATCGCAGCACATCTTTTAGAGCATGGCATCGGGCTGGTGACCTACGCTGCTGCAACATGCCCGCCCTGGCAGACACTCCAGCACACCAGCATTAGCCGCCTCACACCCCCCAGCCACCGCCACACCTTTTTGTTCTCCTTGTGCTTCAGGATGCGGCCCTGCCCGACGCCCCGCTCCTTCCACTCCGCGGCATCGTTGTCGTAACGGTACAGCTTGCACTTGCTGCGGTACAGCGAGGGGGGGCGGGGCGGTACGCGTTGCAGTGCGGGCAAGAGGTAGTGCAGAATTTCGCCGCAAGGAGGCCACAAACACAGCCGCGGCTGGAACACCTGGCTGCAAAACTTGACAGTTCATAGTTCGTAGCAGCCGGTGCCCACAAGCTGGCCCTGACCCAGCAACCCCGCCAGCCAGCCGCCAAGGCCCCAGCCCGCCACTCACGCATCGAACAGTGCCTCCTCCTCCTCTTCTCCAGTGCTAATCTCAACCTCGTCTAGCTGCACCACAGGCTTAAACTCAGCCTTGCACTCCTCCTCTCCCTCTCCAGCCTCCTCCTCGTCATCGCCGCCCGCCGCTGCTGCGGGCGGCGCCGCCGCGTCGCCGCTGTCGGCAGCTGCGGCCTGGGCAGCAAAGCCGCCGAAGCCGGTGCCGCCAAAGGTCGATGAAGCGCCAAAGATGGGGGTTGGGGACGCGGCCTGTGTGATTGCCGGTGAGGACGGAACGACGTCAGGAGCGGAGGCGGCTCGAGCCATGGCGGCGGCGGGTGGAGCACCTGGTGACCGCCGTGCGGCCACCCCGACGCATGCCAATACAGTCAAGGCTGCTCCTCAGGCCCCCACCGGCAAGCCCAGGCGGGCGGCAACGCGGCACAGTTCAACCAAAGGTGATGGTGGGTGCATGAGGCGGGCAGGGAGGCCAACCACCCGGCCATCAATCCCAGACTACACCTTGGGCTCCTCAGCAGCGTCCGCCTTCACCGTGGGCTGCTCCTCCGACGACATTGCGCTTGATCGGGTGTGATTTTAGCCTGAGTGGTCACGTGTGGGATCCAAGCACGCCAGTCAACCAGCAGCAGTGGATGGCCTTGCAAGTCCATGCTCCTTCGGCGTGGCAAGTACAAAATGAGCAGGACAGTCAAGACAACCGATTTCAATTCGAGCACGCGCCGTGACGGGTGCCCTGACAGTCAATTGCTGGCGACTATCAGCATGGCGCACGAAGCCGAGGTGCAGGGTGCGTGGACCGGCGCCATGTTCGTTCGACAGCTCTTCCCGCCGCCCTCCCAGCAGCTCCAACGCTGCCACTCAACCCCAACATCGATGCAGGTCTGCTAGAGGAGCTGACGGCGCTGGGCTACACCGCCAAGCCGCCTCCGCAACTCGGCACCGCGCACGCCTTTGACTGGGTTTCCGACTGCCTGCTGTGGCTGGCCCAGAGGTGAGTGCAAGGCAGGGCATGGGCAATGCTTTCAAGTCTTGAGCTATCAAGTCTTGCTGGCCTTTGCCGCTGCATTTCCACACTGCTGCATGAGCTCATTCTCGCCTTGCCTTGCTATTCAAGCACAGGGCGGCACCAGACTTGAGTGTGCCTCGAGACTACAGCAATGAGCAGCGGCGAGTGGCATTCCTGAGCAGCCTGGGAAGCCAGCTGTACGCCAAGACCCGCGTGCGGCTGCACCTGCGCCGCCTGTACCGCGGAGGCGGAGGTGCAGTACGAGAGCTGCGCCGCCTGGCCGGCCTGCTGAGCAGCGCAGCCTCGGCATCCAGCTTGTCAGGCCTGCAGCGCCAGGCACCTTCCCTGGCAGACGGGGAGCGCACGCAGCTGCGTGAGCTGTCCCAGCGCATCAGCGCCAGCAGCGCGCAGCTGGTCGCCGCCATCACCGCCGCCCCCGCGGCGGCGGCTGGCGTGGCGGCTGCCTGGGCCGCCACCGCCGACGTGGGTGCTGTGGAGCAGGAGCTGACTGCTGGCCTGGCAGCTGCACAGAAGCAGGCGGTACAGCTGGAGGCATCTGTGGCGGGTCTGGGCCAGGAGGTGCAGATGCTGGAAGGTGGGTGCTTGCGCGCGAGCAGTGGGAAGCGGGTGCCGCCGATCAGTACTCAGGTCGCATGGTCGAGCCAGGCACCTGCTTGCCCTCCCATCTCGCAAACGCGCTGCCAACATGCATGATTCCCCCACTACCACCACCCACGTCAAAGCAAGCGCATGTGCACATCTGGCTAGCTTCCTCAACCCACGCCTACGGCCTGTCCTCTCCTTTCCTTCCCCGTCCTCCTTTCTTTCTCCATCACACACATCGCTCACACCCCATCGTTTCTTTATTCCTCCTTTCTTTCAACACACAATCACACACAGCAAACACACACACCCTCACACACCAGCACCACCGCCGCCTGCAGCCCGAGTGGAGAAGCGGCACGTGGAGCTGGACCGGCTGGAGCGGCGGCTGGACTCGCTGCAGGCAGTGAAGCCCGCCTTCTCTGCAGAGGCCGAGGAGCTGGAGGGGGAGCTGGAGGGGCTGTACCAGCAGTACCTGCACAGGTACCGCTGCACATGGTACCGCACATGCGTTGTTGCACTTGCACACTGCATCATGGTGCCGCACCATATGTTGATTGTGAATCTATGTGCGTGGGAGTGTGTGTGTGTGGTGCGCTTGGTGCGGCGGCTGCATGCAAGCTCAAAATGGCGGATGGGCTGTGTTGCAGCTCAAGGCCTGAGCATGCATGGCCAGGTCATGCCGTCCCGTCTGCCTGCCTGCGCCCTTTGCCGCCACCCTCCCGCACTTGGGGCCCAGGCAGAGCTGCTGCTCTCTTGACCTCTGTGCCACCTGGCTAATGGGTGTGCCACCTTACTAACCAACGAGTGCCACGGACTGCCCGCAGGTTCCGCAACCTGGAGTGGCTTGAGGGGGCCCTGGATGCACACGCTGTTCGGCGGCAGGCTGAGGCCACAGAAGCCGACAAGTGAGGGGAGGTTGTGGGCAGAGTGTCTGCTGGGCTGGCTGGGCGGGGCTGGGCGGGGCCGGGCTGTAGCGGCTTCCTCCGCTCTTGTGAGCACACCTGGCGGCGCTCTTCAGCTCCCCTCCTGCCATTGCTGTCCTTCCGCATCCTTTCACGCACACCCTCTCTGCCCCTGGTTCGGAGCAGGCAGCTGCGCCGCATCCAGCGCCAAGTGGCGGCGGACGAGCAGCGGCTGCTGCAAGGCGACCTGCAGAACAGCAGCCCCAACTCACTGGCTGCCAGCGCTGAGCTGGCAGGCAGGCTGGACAGCGACGACAGCGAAGCAGAGCTAGGAACATGGGGCCCCAAAGCGCTGCCCCGGCTGGGTGGCGGCGGCGGCGCCCATGCGGCAGCGCCTGGCGGCGGCGGAAAGGCAGCTGCGGCTGCGGCGATGGACCTGCACCTGCTGGCGGTGGCGGCGGAGGAGGAAGGTGCAGGCATCAGCGGCCGCAGCAGGCTGAGCCTAGCCAGCGGGGCTTCGGGTGACGTGGGTGCTGGAGGGGGCGGAGAGGCAGGTGGTGGCAGCGGCAAGGTCACGTTTGCTCCCTCTGCCTCCAGCCCCACACCAGGCAGCCCTGCAAATGGCGGCACAGGGCCTCGGCCTGGCAGCGCCGCTCGCCGCGCGACTGGCAGCGCCAACGCCCTGCTGCGTGCAAAAGCGGGAGGGGGCGGCAGCAGTGTGGGCGGGACGGCGGCGCCTGATGTGCTTACGCTGGACGGCCCACTGAAGCGGCGCAGCAGCGCGGCTGACAACGACTTTTGATTGCTGAGCCGAGCTGAACGCTCGTAAAGCTTTGCTTGTACGTGAGACCTTTGCATTGCGTCACAGTGCTGGCAGGCAAGCTGGCGGGCAGCATTGAGAATGGTGCATTTCTGATTTAGTGTGTTGCTTCGAAATGAAATTGAAATGAAGGAATTTATTCATTGAAAGAAAAGCGTGCAAGCAGGGCAAACGAAATGCTCACAGCAGCAATACCACACAAACAGCAATGGTGCAAGCACTGCATCCGCTGGTACCCTCAAGCAGCGTTGGTTGCAACCAAGCAAAACAAGTGACAG
The DNA here is from genome assembly GCA_023343905.1 of Chlorella vulgaris. Classification (NCBI taxonomy): domain Eukaryota; kingdom Viridiplantae; phylum Chlorophyta; class Trebouxiophyceae; order Chlorellales; family Chlorellaceae; genus Chlorella; species Chlorella vulgaris. Next base: position 2,049,603 of record SIDB01000010.1, on the reverse strand, counting down.
TGTGAGCCAACTCTCAGCAGGCCACTCACAGCAGTGTGTGCCAGTGCCGCCAACTCGAAACCGAAAGCTGAGGACCAAGACCAGTGCTGGGCAACGTCAGTCGTCATCTACAAAGGCAGAGGCGCCGCCTTTCTTGTGCCGCTTGCGCTCCCGCTTGGCCTCCTCAGCCAGAGCCTCGCGCTCAGCCTCCCTGCGGTGTGGTGATGCGCAGCCAGGCGGCAGGGGTGTGAGTGGAAGCCATCTTTCTTTTCCTGTCTTGTTTGTGAGTAGGTGCACGAGAGGTGGGGGTGTCGTGCGTATGGCAGGCCTTGCAGGTGAGGAAAGGCTGGCCGAAGGCGAGCAGGCATGGAGGACAACTGCTTCGGCTTCGTTGCGGCAGCTCCCCCCCCCCCCCACCCTTTCCTGCTCCCATACTTTCCCCCCGCCACCCCTGCACCCTCCCCTCCCCAACCCCCAAATAAAACCCTCCACCCTCTCCTCCTTCCCCCCCCTCCAAAACGCTCCACCCTTTAAAGGTGCTCCCCCCCCCTTCCCTCTCAAGGCCCCTCACCGTTGGTCCTCAGTGCGGGCAATGCGAGCCGCCCGCCGCTCCTCCGCCTGGATCTGGCCCCAGGCAGCCTCCATGTCGCGGTCGGGCTGGCGATCGATGGCGGCAAACTTGGAGGGGTCGTACCTGCAGTACAGGGCAGTACACGAAAGCACAGTGCGGTACGATGAGGCACGATGAGGCACAATGAGAGGTACATTGTGGTGCATGCACGAACATGAAGCTGCAGACACGCATCGGTTAGGTGGCTGGCGCAGTGCAGACGCAGCGGTACGGATCAGGTGTACAGCCCATGTGCAGCCCATGTGCAGCACAGGTGCGGCTGGGATTCATAGAGTGTGCCATAAGAACAGCAGATGAAGGCGTGCAGTACAGGCAGGCCAAGGTCCCGGCCGCACTACCAGGGCATCACTCCAACCAGCCAGGCAGCAGCAGAAGAAGGACCGGGCTTGCAGCAAGCCTGGCCCTGTTGTGTGTGCACATCCCAGCAGGCAAACAGGCAGGCAGGCATCCCAGCAGGCAGGCAGGCAGGCAGGCAGGCAGGCAAGCAGGCAGGGCGCACCCCCCAGTGGCCTCCCGCAGCGCCGCCCGCCAGTCCTCCTCGCCGCCGCCGCCGCCGTCGCTGCCCAGGCCTGAGCCGCCTTCATCATCCGAGGCGATGAAGGAGGCCAGGTCTGCTCCTGAGTCCAGGGACAGCCTGCGTTGGGGGGGGGGGGGGGGGAGGACAGAGGGGGTGGGTGGGTGGGTCTGACTGTAAGTGTTAAGTGTTAGGTGCTTGGTGAGAGGGGAGAGAGGGCGGTCCGGCTGTGGGTAGGTATGGCGGGGTGAGTGTGTGTGGAGCTGTGTGAGTCCACAGCTGCTGCGACCGCACACCACACACACCACACACGCCACTCCTGGGACACACGCACACTCACAACCAACGTCCCAGTCACACACACACACACACACACGAATGACCTCACGCTCACAGCCACACACAGCCAAGCACACACACACACACAGACAGACACACACACAAACACACACACACACACACACACACACACACACACACACACACACACACACACACACACACACACACACACACACACCTGCGCTTGTTGTACTGCATGCGAGCCTCCAACGCAGCGGGCGGTTGCTGCCCGCCGTAAAAGGCGCCGCGGAACTGAGGCCTGCCGCCCACCCCGCCGCCAGCCGCGCCGCCACGTTGCATTGCCCTGGGAGCGCCTGCGCCTGTGGCTGGCCTCTGGCCTTTGGTGACGCTGCCTGGGCTGCTGCCGGGTGGTGTGCGGCCTGCGCCGGTGGCACGCATTGCTGCCATCCCTGCCCCGCCGCCGCTGCCGCCGCCCGCCGCTCCACGCTGCTGCTGCTGCTGCGCCGCTCCTGCTTTTGCTGGTGCGCGGCTGACCAGCTGCAGCGTCTGCATGCCGGTGGCGCTTTTGTACTGCTTGCTGAGCATCACTCCTTTTGCAGTGGCGGCCTGCCGAGCAGAGCGTGCAGCCGCCGCAGCGGCCGCAGACGCACCGCCGCCGCTGGCTGACCCGCTGGGGGAACCCAGGCCTGCTGCTGCGGCGGACCTGCCGCTGCCATTGCTGGTTCGCTCGCCACCGCTGCGTTCTGAGATCATTTGCCCAACACGCTGCTTCAGTGCATCGCTGGCCAGCTGCTTGCGTCCCTTGCCTGCCGCAGTCACCTCCACTGCCATGCCTCGAGCCGCCACAGCTTTCTTGCCGCCGCCGCCGCTCGCCGCACGTTTTGCCTTGGCCCGCTGCTGCTGCTGCTGCTGCTGAGGTGACGAGCCGCTGACGTAACCTGTGCCTCCCGCTGCCGCGCGCTGCCGTGCAGCTGCAGCGTAGCCGTCGGTGGTTGCACCATTGCGCTGAGCGGGCGGCGGCCCTGCCGCCGTCTGCTGCCGTGGCGGTGGCGGCGGTGCCGGTGCAGAGTCGCTGCCTAGGCCGCTGAAGTCCCGCCGCTGTTTCAGCTTCTGGAGGCGAAGCCCTGAGGTGTCGGGCAGCGGCTCAGCTGCACGCTGCTGTGGAGGCCCGGCCGCCTGACCCGCCCTGGCCTTTCCGCTGCCTCTGCCTCCCTGTTTTTGCGGCGCCGCAGCCTCCTTTTCCGGCTTCGGCTTGACAAATGCCTGCCATCCTGGGGCCTTGCTCTGCTCGCGGGTGGACAGAGGACCGCCAAAGAACGACTCACGCCTACGGAGTGGCACAGGCGGGCCAAACAGCGGCGGCAGGCGTCGGTGTAGGCAGCAGTGGGGTCCGACGGCTGCTTTCACGCATGCTCTTGCTGGTTCAGGCACACACAGGAGCGGCAGGGGACTCACGTCGCCAGCCGAGTTCGGGCCGCACCAGCCCCATTACCGGCCATCTCAACGGCGGATGTGCGTCCCCAGGAGATGCAGCGAGGCAGCTGTGCGGGTCAGAGAACGCACATTGACGCTGGCGACAGATGGCGGGGTCCCCCGGCGCTCTCCAGGCACGGAGTAAGGCAATGGGATTGGCTGGTGAGAGGGCATGCGCTCGGGAATGAGCCCGCACCGCCAAATGCGGCATGCCGTGCCCGCAGCCTAGCCAAGCTACGCTGCGGGATTGAGCAGCATCGAGCGCTCTGGTGACAACGTGATATCATGAGAGTACCATACGTGTATGCAGGTGCAAGCCAGAGCAGTGGGGCATCCCCACGGGTTGGCGGAGGCGGGAGGTGCGAAGCGGACACCGACTTGCCCCAACACTGCGGCCAGGAGTTTTCCCTTCTTCTTGCTTTACTGTCCAGGGTGGATTGATGGCTTGTGGCTAAAGCCAGGCTTGATTGAGGACCATACGAGGCCTTGCAACCCCTGCATCTAGCGGGCGCACTACTGTACAGCTAAATGCCGCCGTGACAAGCATTGCTGGTTTCAGGCGCCCCCTTGAGTGTCATACTAGCCTGTGAGGTCGCGGAACGGCGCTGCCGACACCGAGGAGGCCCCGATCGCTTGCTGATAGTGCTCTTGCGCGCCCTTGACTTTTGCACACTCGTCTCGCAACCTGCAATAGATTTTGCCTTGTCAAAGGCATCGCGGCGATGGCGCGGGCGGGGGTGAGGTTGCATTTTTGCGCTCGCTGTGTGCATGATCGCTCAACCCACAATCTAGATGCGTGGGAACACGCGCCGCGCTTTGCGCCCGCGCCGTCCTGCCCCCGCCACCGCCCCCGCCACCGCCGCCCCGCCTTCCGCAGGAGTCGGTGGTGTTTGTGTTGGATGTAGGCCCGCGCATGCACCCGCACCTGGCCCAGGCAGCCCGAGCGACAGCTGATTTTATCACCGAAAAGGCAAGCGGGGCGCCTAGGCTGCGGCATCCGCAAAACCGCCGCTTTGGCCGCCCCTCCTGCTGCGCATTGCACCGCGGTTCACCTGCTCCTCGGCACTCACCTGCCTGCACGCAGATTGTGCACAAGGCGAAGCACCAGGTGTGCCTGCTGCTGTTTGGTGCCAGCGAGACGCGCAACCGAGAGAACGACAAGTCAGCCCTGGAGGAGGGAGGGGAGGCAGAGTATTCACACATTGTGGAGGCACACGGGTACGCAGCAGATGTCCGAATGGCGGCTGCATGTATGCTGTGTGGGGTTTTTTGTGTGTTTTGCTCGTGGACAGCCAGGCCAGCTATAGACTGTCCCAACAGGATGAAGGAATTGGCAAGCTGTGCCCTCCCTCCCTGCAGCCTCGGCCCTCCAGATGGCGACTACATCCGCACCCTGCACACACGTGAGATGGAAAGAGGAGTAGGCCTTGCGCTGGGCTGACTTTGGTACCTGCGCCTGCCCCTTGCCCCCTGCCGGCTTGCGAAAGCCGCCGCTCTGTGCCGTATTTTGGCTCTGCTGTGCTTGCTCTGTGCCGTGCCGTGCTGAGGCCACGGCGTGTAAGCGCTGCTCTGTGGTTGGGGGCATCAGCGCCTCACAGCTACGCCCTGCTGCAGCATGTGTGCAGTGCTTTAACGCTCTGCGTGGGTGTGTGCCGCTGTGCATGGTCTTATTTAAAGCACAATACCTCCCTCCTTCAAAGTAGCTTCCCGTCCTGCTCGCCTTCCTAGTTGCTGTGCACTCTCCTGCTCTCTCCAAATCCGCAGTCACACCTGGCCACGGCCACAGCGACTTCAAAGAGGCACTGGCAGTGGCGGCGGCGGTCCTGGTGGAGCAGGAAGGGTTCCGCGGTACCAGGCGCATCGTACTGCTCAGCAACCTGTGCTCCAGGGTGAGCTTTGAGAGTGGGACGGGGCGGTGGTCAGGTGGAAAGTGGAAAGAAAGAAAGTGGAAAGCAACGGGAGTGTATGGGTGCATCTGGTGTGCTGCAGGGAAGCAGTGCATCGGGGGCAGGCAGCGGTGCAACTGTCTCTTTCCAAAGCAGGTCCTGGCGGCAGTATTGGCTGGCTGGGCGCGCACCCCCAACCCACACCTCCAACCCCCGCCCTTGGGATGCAAGCAGTGCCGCCAACAGATGTTGCCCATGCCCGCACCAACACCCTCGTCACACGCTGCCACGTGCCTCGCCACCCAGCTAGCATGTGTGTCCGGCGTTGCCCTCCTTGCTCACCCTTGCGCTCTCTCTCCTCTTCTTTCTTCCGCCAAACGTGCATACTGCAGGCACAGGAGGACCCAGAGGACGCCCTCACCTCGGTGCTGGCAGAGGGGCTGCAGCAGCGGGAGATAGCGCTGGAGGTGTTGCACCTGGACGTGGAGGGTGGGTGTTCGTGTGGGTGGGTTGCGTGTGGTGGTGCCTGGAGGTGTGTGTGGAGCGATGGAACACGCTGCTGGTGGGCTAGGTTGCACGTGTTTACTGTGCTGGAGTGGGTGCCCTTTGCGCTGTGTGTCGCCTATGCTTGCTTGTTGTGGTGAAGCGTCAGTAGCAGCCAGCATGTGGGCGACCCGCGTGCTCTTGCCGTTGCACTCTGTGTTGTCACAACACAACACAACACAACAACACACGCAACGTCGCACTGCGGTACGCCTTGCGCATCCTGGTTGTACCGCAGAAGACGACCGGCAGTACGATGCGGACAAGACGTACAACCTCAACCAGCTGGCCGCCATCTGCCAGGAGGTGTGCCCGCCCACCTCCCAGCTTGACTGCCATCTGGACTGAGTACCTCCCCAGCCTGCCTGCTCGCCCCGGCCACCCACCACCTGGGCTAGCACAACCCATTTTGAATGAACGTTTCCAAGCAGACATGCTACTGCACCCACCTGCACACCCGCCACTCCTGCCGCAGCTGTCGCACCACGAGCGTCACTTTGCCTCGGGGGTCGCCCTGCTGAGCGCCTTCAAGTTCAAGGAGGTGTCTGCCTCCGCCACGTTTTCCGGACACCTGGCTGTGGGCACCAAGCTGCATATCCCGGTGCGTTGCAGGATGGGGCTGCACAGGCAATCTTTCACCTTGTTTTTTCTGAGGTTTTAAACAGATAGGGATTATCTGCGAGTGCATGTGTGGGTCGCTGCATGCCAGTTGCTGCACATTCGCCTGTGGCTTGGTATGGGCTGGTCGCATGTGCTGCCGAGGGAGTTGCGAGGCGGCTCCAGGCAACAGCCAGTGCTTGTCATGCAGCAGTCAGCCTGTTGTACAGCGAGCTGCTGCCCGGTTTCTGCTGTGAGCCAGCACTCAGCTGACTTGTGCCTCCTCCTCTCCCGGGCACCATGCCCGCCACCCACTCGGCACTCGGCACCAGGTCAAGCTATGTGGCAAGACAGCGAAGGAGAAACTCTTAACACCTGGCAAGGAGAGTCCAGATGCTGACAACGCCTGTGAGTGCTTGCTTGTTTGCTTGCAGGCTTGCTTGCTTGCTTGTTGGCTGGCTCGTTTGTTGGCTTGCTCGCAGGCTTGTTGGCTGGCTTGCTTGTTGGCTCGGTCGCAAGGTTGCGAGGTTGTGTAGCAGCTGGTAGCACAGCTGTTGCTGGCCCCTGGTGTGAGCTGCAGGCATGTGCCGGAGTGTGCAGGGGCCACCTCCTGCCACCTTACAGGGCCACCTCCTGCTTGGCTTGCAAACATACATATGCTCCCGCTGCCCTGCCTGCCACTATATTCGCCACTTCCACCACCACCCCGATAACTCAGATGCAATGCACAACGACATTTCATGCCACCTGCCGCTCTCACCACTCACAAGGTGCCCGTATGTCTCCCCGCCGCCGCGTGGCCCCCCCCCTTGCAGCCGAGGGCGCAGAGACAGGCATCCAGCGAGACACAGAGTACTACTATGCTGACCAGGAGGCGCACGGCAACGACGTGGTGCCAGAGACGGAAGTGGCAAAGGCCCTTCGGGTGAGGGGCAAGGGCTGGGTGTCTGGCTGGGGCGTGGATGTACGAGTGTAAGCGGGGGTGGCTGGTGAGCTGGATGGCTGGCCGGTTGGCTGCCTGGCTGAGCCAGTGCCTGGTGGCCGGCTGCCATGTACTGGTGCCCCTTCAATCTACTGTTGCACTGGGTACAGTCTCAATTGTACCGCCCCAACCGTACCGCCGTTGCACGCTGCAGTACGGCTGCAACCTGGTGCCGTTTGGTGATGAGCAAAAGCAGGTGTTTGTCTTTCCCACGGTCAGGGGCTTGCAGGTGCGGCGAGTGGGAGTGGTTCGGGTATGCCTGAGCCTGCCTGCCTGCCTGTGTGTTGCAGTCGGTGCTTTTGCACAATAAATTTGCGGTGCACAGCCTAGGTGCAGGCATGAATGGGTTTTGTAGCTGTTCGGCCGTCAACGGGGGGGTGCTGTGCTGCCTCTTCTGCTGCAATGCAATCCATTGTCCCTGTGCCCAGCACCCAACGCCGCCCCTTGCCCTTCCTCCTTCCTCCTCCAACCTCTGCCTGCCCTGGGTTCTGCTCGCCGAAAATCTGAACAATTGCGAGAAGTGAACGGAGGTTAGCGCCCCTGCCCTTTCCTGCCCCTGTGCAGCTGGTGGGCTTCGTGTCAGCAGGCCACATTCCCCGCCACTACTATATGAAGGTACATAGCCTGTACATCTGTACATGCGTACTGCTCCTCATCCGTATTGGCCAAACCCCACACAACTGCAGTCACACACTTCACCACGACCCTGCACCAACCACCACCACCTGTCACATACCACCACCGCCCACCATCTACCCCCCCCCCCCCCCCCCCCCCCCCCCCCCCCCCCCCCCCCCCCCCGCAGGATGTCAAGGTGCTGGTGGCGGACAAAGCCAGCCCCGGCGGCTGCGCAGCAATGGCGGCGCTGGTGGCGGCGCTGCTGCGGCAATCACAGCGGGCCGTCATTCGATTTGTGTCCCGAAACGACAGCGTGGGTGCTGGGGTGGTTGGTGTGTGGGGCGTGGGGTGGTGCGGGAGTGGTGTGCTGCATGTGCTGCAATTGTGTACTGCCCTGGACTGTCATGTGCTGGGGCTTGAAGGGGTTGACGGGGCGTGTGGTGTGGTGCACTGTCATCGGTTGTACCGCTCACCTGCACAGCTGTGTGCTTCGTGTACCGCTGCCTTGGTGGTGCCTGTTCAATGGCGCCTGTTCAATGTGGGGTGTGGAGGGGAGAGGCAGCAGCAATGTGACGCTGCCGAGCCTGCTTGCCCACCCAACAACCTTCCCAGCCAGAGGCCACACACTCGATCCCCCCATTTGGCGGCCCTTCCCACCTCCCAGCACCTTCCTGCGCCCTGCCCCCTCTGCGCATGTACCTGCAGCAACCAAAGCTGCTGCTGGCCAGCCCTGTGGCTGGTTCAGTGGCGGCGGTGCCCCACCTGCTGCTGAACGAGCTGCCGTTTATGGAAGATATGCGGAGCTATCGGTTTTCCAGCTTCACAAAGAAAGCATGGTGGGTCGGAGTGGTGCGTGGGTCTGCGGTATGGTCAGGGAGGGGGAAGTAAGGGAAGGGATGGGAAGGAGGAGGCAAGCGGGCACATGAGGGCAGGTGCATGAAATCGAGCTGCAGCGTAAGGCGCTTGCGAGTGCTGCTGCCCGGTCATGCCGCACACACAGCTGCTGGTATAAGCTCTGTCCTCGCTCTCTCTTTGCCCTCCCCCCCACCACACACACCCACAGGGCCCCCACCCAGGCCCAGCTGGATGCGGCTGCCGACCTGGTGCGGTGCATGGACCTGGGGGCAGGTGGGCTGTGTGTTGGTTGGGCGGGGAGGGGGCGGTCACAAGAGACACTACCTCTCTCTCTTTCATATTTGCTTTGCTGAATGGATGCCGTGCTGTGGATTGGCTGTGGGTTGCACATGCGGGTGGGAAGGATTGCAGTGGGGCCTGAACCACAAGCATGCCTGCGGCTGGCTGGGCGGGCAGTGAAGCCGCCATTGCCTCTGCCTTGCATGGAGAGCCTGCCAGCCCTCCACCACTCCCCCCCTTCCCCCCCTCCTGCCACCCATCAGTGTCCAAGCTGCCACTATTGCTGCCCCGGCTGCAGGCAGTGTCGAGCAGCTGCAGCCTGAGAGCACGGCTGACCCCGCTCTGCACCGCCTGTACTGGGAGTGTGGCCGCAGGTGGGGGGTGGAGGGGGGTGATGATGGGGGTGACAGGGGGGCGGGGAGCGCCGAGATGGAAGGGCGGGGCATGGCTGGGGTAGGTGCAAGGCACTAGGGAAGTGCAGGGCAGGGTGTGACGAGTGTATTCATCATCCTTGCATATGCCCGTTTGAAGCTCCCCTTTCACCTTCCGCCACACTGCTGACCGCGTGCAGCGCGCCTCCTGCCCCCTGCCTTTCGCCCTGCTTGGCCGCCGCTGCCTGCCTCTTAACACCACCGACTCTGCTTGCTGCCGTTCAATGTGTCATGATATGCCGTCATGTGGTGCTGCTGCTGTGCTGCTGTTGCAGGGTGGTGACCCCGGGTGTGCCCCTGGAGGAGGAGGATGAGCTGGTGAGGGCACCTCAGCTGGTGGCTTGGGTTTGGGTTGCGGTTGGGTGCCACACGTGTGCTTGCCTGCGCTGCGCTGCTTGCACCCTGTGCAAGGCAAAACTTGGAGAAGCTTGGCCCGGGGGTGAACAGAGTTGAGTTTGACCTGAAACCTTCCCTCGGTCTTCTTTTCTAGCCTCTCCCACCACCGCCCAATCCCACGCACCACCTCTCACCCCTGCAGGCGCAAGAGGTGCTGCAGCCACACCCGGAGCGCCTGCCGGGTGCAGCGGCAGCACTGGCCGCCGCCGCCGCCGCCTTCCCCATGCACCAGGCGGCCAAGGAGCGGCGGCGGGCGGCGGTGCGGATCGGGCTGGACGACCCTGCGCAGGACTATGCTCGGCTGAAGGTTGAGGATGGTGAGTCGTTGGGGGGAAACAGATATTTTGGCTGGGGAAAGGTGGCTTGGGCTAGACTGATTGGGGATGTTGATGTTGATTGGGAGGAGAGAGATGCGCGAGGGGTTTGCAGTGCCTCCCTTCCGGCTCTGAGACACCACACACGCAGCACAATCCCATGCCCACCTCTCCGCACCTCACACACTATCACCCCTGCCCCCATACCTCCCCCCCCCCTCTCCTTCCCCCCCAACATCATGCAGGCCTCACCACCGAAGCCCTGGAAGCACTGCAGGCAGCCATCTCTGAGCTGACACTCAAGTCGAGCGGGGCTCACAAGCTGCACACGGTGGGGTGGGTGGGTGGGCCGCGTGGCCTTGGCTGGGTGGCTGGGTGGCTGGGCTGGGCAGCGCTGCTGCCAGCGCGGGATCCCCTGTACCTGCCTGCTGCCACTCGCAGCCTTGCCCACTCCAGCGGCACGCTGTGCCACTACCACTGCACACCTCACCCCTTGCACAACATTCGCCACTGTTTTCTCCATTCCCCACGTCCCATCCTGTGTCCCCCTGCTGCATCCCCCAGGTGGTGGAGCTGGTTGATGTGCTGAGGGAGGACTGCATCATGCACGACCAGCCGCAGCTGTTCAACACCTTTCTGACTGAGCTGGAGGCCAGGTGAGGTGCCTGCCCACCCGCCTGTGCATCCGCTCGTGTGAATGGCGGCTGGACTGGCTGGGCTTTGCTGTGTGCCTGCCTGCCTTGCCTTCATGCCTCTAGTGCATTTCTAGCTCCCTGTGTTGCCTGGCGCACGTGCAGCCAACAGGATACTTTTGCTTTCCTTCTTTCTTTCTTTCCTGGCGGAAAGAATGGCTCTGTGGCCTCACATGCTCAATGCAGGTGCCAGGCCGACGACAGCCAGCGGGAGGTGTGGCGGCGGCTGTGCAGGCGGGAGATCAAGCTCATCTGCAAGAAGGAGGCGGCGGGCAGCGAGCTGGAGGAGCAGCAGACGCAGGAGTGGTACTCGCAGCACCTCATGCAGTGAAGTGAGAGCGCGGTACGGATGGGACGTGGAAACTGGTACCGCGAGGGAGCGATTTGCGGTGGAGGGCGGCAGGCGCCCCGGGGCCGGCGGGCCGCTCTGCTGCGGCAGCTGCGTTTCTGCATGCACAGCAACTTTGTTTTCCTGACTAGGCAGTGACATGAGAGAGACACAGAGGGACTTTGAATCACCTATGCAGCCCTCGACTTCCAGGGAGGTGGTGCCGTGCATCGGCGGCACTGCGGCTTTACTGCTAGCTGTTGCTAGCGATTTGTGGTATGTCCAAAACACTTTCACATGGCTTCTCGTCGTCCTGATGCACCAGTGCGGTCCTGGAGAAGCCGATGTGTGCCAGCGCCCTTGAGTCGGCTGCCTGACCAGCTTCGATTGATGTGCCGTCCTAAACCGCGCCCCATGGGTATAAAGAGAATCCCCGGGCACTCGCAAGTGCTTCAAACCAGGGCAAGGCGCAAGCTGCGCTGCGAGCTCCCCAAACGCCAAACCGGAGCTCGGGCCCTTGCGTGAAGAACGCCGGAATCACCGTGCCGCCCAATCAACCACCGGGGTGAGCGCCGGCCGCGAAGATGCACTGATGGTAGCCATCCTTGCCGCGGCCCGCCTCCCACTGCGCTTCTGGCGGGTCTCAGCCCTCGCAGCCATCGTCACTGTGCGATCGCGGCGCCTGCGCCGGATGACTTTGACTCGCGCCTGCACCGCCGCTTACCGCAGCGCCGTTGCCGCTGTGTCCATTCATCCCATCCCCGTTGCCCTTTGTCCATGTGTTAGCAGATATCCTCGGTGCGGAGGCAATATATCAGGGTGCTCATCGTTGCCGACGCATGCATTTGCTGCTTGCCGCTGCGCTGGTGGTGGCAGCCACTCTGCTGCCGGTGGCGTCAGGCCATGCCTTCCTCTCTGAACCAGCAGCCCGAAACTACCGAATAAACTGGAACTACTGCCCTCACTGCGGTGCGATAAGCTGCATGCTGCAGCTGCAATGCATTCCGCTTCCTGCGCAGTTCAGCACGACGACACCAGTCTTGCCTCACCCTGCCGCGCGCTAAAGCGACACCAACAGCCGTCCCACCTCCCGCCTCCCGCCCCCGCCTTCCGGCTGCAGTCAACTACGGCGGGCGGGGAGCGAGCTCTGCCAACGGCACGCTGACCTGGCCAGCCTCACTCAGCCCCGTGTGCGGCGACAGCGACCCACGGCTTGCAGATGCCGGTGACGTGGTGGCCAGCTACGCTCCTGGTGCTGGTGAGGGTGCAGGATGCTGCATTGTGCTGTGATGCGCTGTGGTGTGCGGTGATGGGCGATGATGGGCGGTCGTGTGCTGTGCTGTGCTGTGATGTGTTGTGGCATGCCGTGCCTGCTTTGCTCGATCAGCCTGACGCTTGTGCTACATCATCGCTCTTTCATCTAGTCTTGTTAACCACCACAACCACCCCTGCAGAAATCGACCTCTCTGTCTTCTTCTCCACCCAACACGGCGGCCGTCATGTGTTCCGCCTCTGCACCCAGCCGAATGTGGACAATGCCTGCCTCGCCTCACACACGCTGCAACGGTGGGTGAGCTCGACCGGCTGGATGGAGCAAAAGCTGAGGCTGAGGCCGAAAGCTTGCTGCAGGAGATCGGACTCTGCACTTGCATTGCATGATGGCAAGCAGCTGCTGGTGCTGCTGCACCGCTGGGGCAGCAAGCAGCTGCTGCTGCCAGCAGTGCTTGCGTGCCGGCCCATCTCCTGACTAGGCGCCGGCAATCTCACTGCCTTGCCGGCATTGCAGGGCTGACGGCGGCGGCCCCTACGCGTGGACCCCCACTCGCGGCGGTCCGGTGCCAGTGCCGGGGGTGGTGTGGTCCGAGGTGACGTTGCTGAGCCTGCCTGGACAGCAGTACACTTGGCGGTACAAGCTGCCGGCTGGCGTCCACTGCGAGCGCTGCGTGCTGCAGGTGACAGGAGTAGGAGTGAAAGGGATGGTGGGCTGGTATGTGCTTGTTGAAGAGGTTGCTTGGGCATCAAAGGCGGTGGCTGCTGTGTTGCTGCCAGCGCCAGAAGAAATCCCAAGCACGGCATCTTGGAGACACACTGCGGCCTGGCAATTGTTAGCGTTTGTGCTCACAGGGCACACGTCCCTTGCTTCCGTTGCCTTCACATGTACCGCATGTACTGCCTGTACCGTACCGCAGTGGTGGTGGACCACCGCCAACAGCTGCCAGGTGCCTGGCGCCCCCGCCTATGTCGGTTCCGACAACATGGCTTGGTGCGATTCGGGGCCTACAGCTTTTCCCGAGGAGGTGGGTGGGTGGTTTGGGAGAGAGGATGGCGGTGGCTTGATGCCAGGGTAGCCAGCATTGAAGAGTGGGTGGTTAGTGGCATTGGGCAAGGAGTGAACCACCTCATTGAGCACTGCCAGGGCAGGGTGGTGCGGGGCAATGGCTGGCCGGGCTGCTTTGGCTGCATCTCTGCGCTCCTTTTCTGCTGACCTGACACTCCAGTCCCTGCTGTGAGGGCGCGCCTCGCCACTTTCCTGTCCATGTCTGCTCTGCTCACTCTTTTGTCGTCATCCCCTTTGCCTCTTGCTCATGCCTGCAGTTTTTCAACTGTGCTGACGTGCGCATCGGGCTGCAGCCCCCCTCGCCTCCCCCAGCACCCCCCTCACCGCGACCACCACCAAGGCCCCACCCCAGCCCCCCGCCCCTGCCACGGCCACCCACACCGCCAACCAGGCCGCCGCCGCCACCCCACCCGCCCCGCCCCCCGCCCAGACCTCGGCCGCCGCCTGCGCCCCCTTTGCCGCCGTCACGGGCGCAGCAGCTGGCGCTGTACTGCAACGCCACCTCTGCGCTACAGTTCTGTGCCTCCCAGCCTCCCACTGACCGCTACTACGCCAACCTGCCGTCTGGCTGTGGCTGCTTTGTCCTCTGTCGCTCCCCTGGCTTCAGCCCCAGCTTTGGGGTGTGTGCTGACGGGCTGGCTTTCGACGACGCAAACCAGTATTGCAACTGGGAGGGAGCATTCCAGTGCAGCCGGGTGCTGCCTGCCACGCCGCCCTCTGGCCCCAAGCCCCGCCCGCCTCCGCCCAAGCCAAATCCCAAGCCCCGCCCACCCCCGCCCAAGCCCAAGCCGCGCCCACCCCCAAAACCCAAGCCCCGCCCGCCCCCGCCCAAGCCCAAGCCGCACCCTCCCCCAAAACCCAAGCCCCGACCGCCCCCGCCCAAGCCCAGGCCGCGCCCGCCGCCGCCCCGCCCTCGGCCTCGGCCGCCACCCAGAAAGCAATGATGATGCGGGAGCTGCTGCTGCTGGCATTTACCCATTTAACTGGCCCTCACCTCGCACAACCTACCCGCCCATTTACCTGTGTGACTAATCGTTGTGTGACGGACCCACCCTCCACGTGCCAGAGCTGACACATGCCGTCCCTGCCATCTCGTTTTCAGGGGTTTCCATCTATATAACCTCCACACCTACCAATTGCAAGTACACTCCCTTCTGAGCACTTGGCTGGCAGAGCACCGGTAGTGAAGGCGGCACGCAACCGCCAAATTCGCGGCAAGCACATGTGGCGGTGGAAGGTGGCTGCTGTCATGCACACACACAGCGCTGCAACCGTAGCTGGCTGCCAACAGGCGCTTTGGAACTGTTGATGAGTCTGTTGTGCAGCACACATCGAGCGGCGGAAGGCGGGAGAGCGACGCGGGCCGTACTCGACCAGGGCAGCTGGCAGCTAGCAGGAGTAACCAGCATGCTGCTATAGTACCTTGCTGCCAGGGCAGTGCATGCTTGGGATGCGGTTCTCATGCGGAGATTGCAACAGCGACGAGGCAGGTACCGCAGATGCGGCATCACGACGCCTCATTTGGTGATTATGCCAGCTTCGTCTACTCCTCCCCTTCGCTCTGGGTGCAACGATGTCAGCACTGCGTTTGGCGGCCCCTGCTGCAGCGCGTCGGCTTGGCGGCCTCGAGAGCCCACAAAAACCACGCAGCGGCTCCCTACGCGGTTTGAGGCATCCCCCGCCCCACTTCCTGGCCTGCCGGTGAGCCCTCGGTAAAACGCACGCCGGGCTGCAGGCTGCCCTGCACCCTTACCTTCAGGGCCTCATCAACCAGCTCTTGCCCTGTCACACTCCTCCAGTGCTCGGCGAGACGGAACTGGCGCACCCGGCGGCGACAGACCCGCCAAGACGCCTGAACCGCCACCTGCCCCTTCAAGCGGCGGCTCATCGACAAGGTGTGTACTCAGCTGCGTCAGGCACTCTTGGTTGCGTTGTGGAGGCCGCTGACTGAACGCGTCACCCTGGGTTTGTGTCCGCAGCTCCCAAGACGAGGAAGTCGATGAGATGCTGCGGCAGATCCTGCAGATTTGCAAGGACCAGTTGGCCCAATTCGAGGATTTCAGGGCCAAGTTTGAGGCCTTGCAGGCCGACCTCGACGTCCTCAATGCCACTGCTGTGGCCGACTTGCAGGCCATCAAGGCCACCGTTGAGGCCACCGAGGCGAGCTTTGAGGCCTTCCAGGTTGAAATGCAGGCTGCACACATAGAGGCAGCTTGCATGGACCGCAAGATTAGCAAACTGGAAGAGGCTGTGGCAAACGCAGCAACCCGATTCCCACAGCGCATGCGTGCTAGGCGGTTAGAGCACTCCAAGGGCGGGCGTGTGGTGAGACGATGAAGCCGGTGAGCAGGACGTGGGGCTGGCACATCCTGTAGCTAACTCTTGTTGTGGATGTCAGCGATGCGTCGCCTTGTGTGTGGTAACCGTGCACCTCAGCCATTTGCTTATGACGCCCATTGCCGATGAATGCCCATGCTGCAGCGGAGCAGCTTGCTCGCCTCACCAGCCTGGCACACCACGGTGCCATCTCAGCCGCTGGATGCTGTGCTTGTCACCCCGCTGGCTTCAAAGTAGCTCGTCGGTGGTGACAGAGAAGCTGGAGGTAAGTGGCTGCATAGTGTCGCTCCGAAGTAGCAGGACCCCTTTAATGTATTGGCGGCCTTGCTTCTTGTGCCTCGGCGGTTTTGAGAGCACCTTTCCCCTCTCCACACATTCACATGTCATGCACTTGGCTCCCTCCCCTTTGATAGTATGCGGCGCTTTGTACTTGTCTTCCCTCGGCAGTGTACCGCCCCCAGGGACCCGTTGCCATCACTGCTATAAGCGGGTGTAACAACAGTAGTGGTGGTAGAAGTAGTGGTTGGTATGCTGCGGACGTTGTTGCAGAAGGCGCGCAAGGCCACCAGCCAGGGCAAACTGCATCCCTGTTGGCGGCGTTGACAAAGCTGAAGCATCTTTCACCCAAGGTGATTGAGCTTGCTGTTGGTGCGTTGTGAACAGAGATCGGTGCTGCTGGGGAGGGGGAGCAGCACACAAATGAAAGTGCAGCTGCTTGTCAGCGATGCCATACCGTGGAGCGAGATGGCAAGCAAGTTGACAACTGCCTTACGCCTTCGGTTGCTGCCGCATCCTCTGCTTGCAAGTGCTGCTCGTCTCGCAGGAGTTGTCAGAGGCTATCTTCAGGCGTGTACATGCATGATGGAGCAGTACAGTGCTGATGAGGCTTGCGTGCCTTCATCAGCACAGGTGCTGGGGTCACAGGTGCTGGGGTCTTAAAGCCTGGGCAGGCTCTTTGTCGCTATGCATTTGTCTGCATGCAAAAAACCTGCTTTTCTGCGTACCGACAAACTCCTTGTATTGTATGGCTGTGCTTGTTTGTTCCGTACTAGCAGTTGCGGCACAGCTGGATGGCGCTGCTCTTGAGGAGTGGCGGGTCAAGCCCAGCGGGCAGCCGTTCCGTGTGCAGCCTGCATTTGTGCTGACAGTTTCTGTGGGCTATAGTCAGATGAGGTCCACACAAGAGCTAGACATGTCCATCGAGGAGCTCGACTTGCAACGGCCCGCCGACGCACTAGGGCTGCGCCTGCGAGAGAGCAAGTCAAGCGACACAGCATGTGAGTGTGCTAGGTGTGTCGAGGTGACAGCTCGATACAGCGGCTGGGTTGCTATTGTGCTGGGTTGCTCGTTGTGCACTATGAGGTCCACACAAGAGCTAGACATGTCCATCGAGGAGCTCGACTTGCAACGGCCCGCCGACGCACTAGGGCTGCGCCTGCGAGAGAGCAAGTCAAGCGACACAGCATGTGAGTGTGCTAGGTGTGTCGAGGTGACAGCTCGATACAGCGGCTGGGTTGCTATTGTGCTGGGTTGCTCGTTGTGCACTATGAGCAACCCAGCCGCTGTATCAAGCTGTCACCACACACCTAGCACACTCACATGCTGTGTCGCTTGACTTGCTCTCTCGCAGGCGCAGCCCTAGTGCGTCGGCGGGCCGTTGCAAGTCGAGCTCCTCGATGGACATGTCTAGCTCTTGTGTGGACCTCATCTGGCTATAGCCCACAGAAACTGTCAGCACAAATGCGGGCTGCACTCGGAACGGCCGTCTTCTGGGCTTCACCAGCCACTCCTCAAGAGCAGCGTCATCCAGCTGTGCCGCAAGTACGGAACAAGCAAGCACAAGCAAGTTCGCTGCTGCAGCGGCCGCCTCTTACAGCTGCCAGTACATCACGGTGGCACTGCGGTATCCACATACCTCCAGCGTCTTCAACACGGCGGACAGGCTAGTTCGAACCCAGCACGCCTTGCCCGCAACGCCTTGCAATCAATTGTTCGGAAAGGCTGGCTATCTGCAGGAAGCTCCTTGACTGCAACAAGGGCATTATGAGCAGAGGGCATTGTCAACAAATTTCGGTTGCTACAGTAGAGGGTTGCGCTGCCATGCAACTCGGAAATTGCATTGACTGCCAAGCCAGCTACATAAACTGCCTGCCTAATGCCCGGCTTGCTCATCAATATTGATTAATCCTGATTTCCGCACCTCATGCCACAGGATATGTGTGCCCCCAAGCCCCGCACGCCATCGTCATTTGCCCCATGCGTTGAGGTGAGCCCCGAGCCTTGCTTCTTCTGCCTTGCAAAGTGAGCCGTCTTGTGGTGGGGCAACCAATATGCGGTACTGCCGCTGTCTGTGAGTACTTTCACGAGTTTACACATGATGTCTGGTCGTTCAATGTTTGGCTTCATGTTGAAGGTGTTGCTGTAGAAAAGCATCTGTTTGGTCATGTGGTGCAACAGTGCTATTGCATTGTGGCGTTTCTTTCCTCCATGCTTGCAGTTGCTGCATGGCTGTTGAAGCCTTGCAGGAGAAGGCACAGCCCGCGATCGTGTCGGCAGTGGCCCTCTCCAGCGGCGAGTTGCGCGCCGGATAGGAGCTGGACGAACCCTTCGAGTTCAAGCGGGATCTCTAAAATGGCCCTGTTGCTGTCCTTGCGCAAAACCAGGATCGGATGCACGGATTGTGAGTGTGGGGCGGCGGCTACTTGACACGTGGGTTGTATGCTGGTGCGCGATGAGTTGGCCCGTTTTGTAAAGGAGCCACCACAACCTCCTCAGTTTGCTGGCTGCCAAGCCTGCCGTTACGGAGGGCGCAAAGCAGTCGCGGTTGGCAGCAAACGTGGTTGCCTAGGCGGTAAGTGGCAAACCGCGGGCTGCTACAAGCAGCTGAGCATCAGCAGAAGGTAGAAGGCATAGTGAATGTGGCAGGCAGCTGACCCCCACCTGAGATGCAGGAGCAGTACGAGAGCAGCAACAAGGGCAAGCTGTTGGCAATGAAGCACTTGACAAACAGCAGCATACGGGTCACTCTGGCATAACTTCCAGCGCATCACCGCGACTCTGTTACTTGATGTTTGTGTCCTCTACGTGGCACAATGCTCGGTTCACATGCTGTGATTTTAAGCAGTGTTGCCACGTGGAGGACACAAAACACAAGCATCAAGGAAAAGAATCGTGACGTGGCGCTGGAAGTTGTGCCAGAGTGACCCGTATGCTGCTGCCAGTCAAGTGCTTCACTACCAACAGCTTGCCCTTGTTGCTGCTCCCGTACCGCTCCTGCATCTCAGGTGGAGGTCAGCTGCCTGCCACAGTCACTATGCCTTCTACCTTCAGCTGATGCTCAGCTGCCTGTAGCAGCCCGCGGTTTGCCACCTACCGCCTAGGCAACCACGTTTGCTGCCGTTTGCAGCTGCAACGCCCTCCCAACAGGCATGGCAGCCTTTGAAACTCAGCAAACTGTGGGGGCTGTGGTTGGCTCCTGTGCGCTACTTGCCAACTCATCATGCCGCAACAAGCAGCCCGTTGTCAAGCTGCCGCCACGCCAGCCCAAACTCACAATCCGTGTATCTGATCTTGGTATCGTGCAAGAGGAGCAGCAGGGCCATTATGGAAATCCCGCTTGAACTCGAAGGTGTCGTCCAGCTCCTATCTGGCGCGCAACTCGCCGCTGAAGTGGGCCACTGCCAGCACAACCGTGAGTTGCACCTGCTTCCTGCTGGGCTTCAACAGCCGTGCAGCGACTGCAAGCATGGAGGAAACAAACATGACAGTGCAATCAGCACCCTCGCACTACACGGAAGGCCAGGCAGGTGACTTGCTGCAGCAGCAACCTGCGATTTTACAGCGGTGCCAGAGCAGCTGTCAGCACTGACGCCCTCTTGGACTTGTCTTGAAACGGCAGCAGGCTGGAGAGAGGCCGGCAGCACCTGCAGCCGCTGACAAGTACAAGCACGTCTTGTCTTGGCTGGCTGCCGCCATTTTACTAACCTATGTGTCGCGTCCGGGTACGTGGCTGCTGTTTGCCTCGATCCATGTCCTGCCTATTACTGCCGTTGTTGAGTTCAGCAACACACAACACGTTGCAATGTGGGTGGGCCGGCACATGTCGTTTTTAAAGGCAGCAGATGCCACCATCATGCCGTCCCGCCTCGACACTCTGGCTGCTTAGAAGAACAACCCACCAGGCCGCACTTCACCCTCAACGATCCGTAAAATCACAGCAGAGTTCTCAGCTGCAAACAACACCAATGCGCCTCGAACTCGCCCGGGCCAGCTCCTCCGATCGACCCACTGTCCAGCACGGCTCACAACCGCCATGGAGGATGCGGCAGCGATTGTAGGGGCTGCGTTTGCCTCGCAAAACGTGACATGCGCCCAGCGCTCCACGCTGCGCGGCCTGTTGCCCGGCGCCCTGTTCCTGAGGTGCGGTTGCGCGATTGGGTGTGCAGCGCAAGGTTGTCCAACGACCATGTCTCACCGCCGCCTTGTGCCGCAACACCGCGCTTTGCTTTGCAGGGCGTCGGTACGGTGTGGGATGGGGCTGTTTGTCTCAGACGACCTGCTGCAGTCCGGGCAGCTGGACCTCAGCGTTGCATCCCTGCAACACAGCCTGGCGGGCGTGGCGATGTCGCATGGGCGACCGGTGGTCGTCGCCACCCCTGCCAGCCACACCCGGCCAAGCGTCGCACAAGTCATCTGCATGCCTGTGGGGTCGCTACTGGCGCCCTCTGGGCTGTCGAGTGGCGACACTACTACCACTACTACCAAGCCAGCCGGTGGCACTGTCGTCTACGTGGGCGCCCTGATGGTCGGAGTGGCCGAGAGTGCTCCTGCTGGGCCGCCGCCGCTGCTTTGGCTGCGTCTGGAGGCGCTGGCAGCTGCTGCAGCTCCTTACTGCCTCATCCTGGCCGCCACCAAGGCTGCCGAGATGGGCCAGCTGCTGAGGCTGAGGGCCGCAGACTGCTGCTGCTGCCCGGAAGGCGACCCCCTTCAAGACCTGCCCCTGCAAGCCTGCACACCCTCGCTCATGCGTCAGGCCAGCGGCGGCAGCGGCACCGCCGGCGCGCAGGCCGCTCATCTGAGCAAACGCAGTGCAGAGGCAGGCATGCTGCACGACTGTGTGCCCGCTCAAGCGTGGCACACGGCGGCGGCAGCAGCGCTGGCTCAGCAGTCGGGCCTGAGCCAGGCGACTGCGGCCTCACCTGCCGCCGCCTCACCTGCCGCCCCCCCAGCGAGCGGTGCCTCAGGCAGCGGCAGCAGCTGCTCCACAGCTTCCGAACCTTCGTGTGCAGCACCGCTGGAAGCGTCCCACGGCTGCTACAAGGGGCAGCAGCTGGGCGCAGCAGCCTGCAGGAAGCTGAAGAAGCGCCGCCTGCTTGCAAGGCAGCAGCTTGCAGCCGCCGCGTCCACCGCCACTCCCCCCACAAGTGGCCTGCTGCTGCGCTACTGCGATCCCCAACTAGAGGCTCGATTTGCGGCCGCTCACAACGTCAGCCTGAGCTGCAGCGATGCCCTGTTTGCGCGCATGCACCTGGCTGCCACCCTGTGCTTCGCTGCGCTGCACCCGGCTGTGGCGCTGGGCAGCCGCACGCTGTTCGTTTGGGGGGTCGCAATGGCGGCGCTGCTGGGCCTGCTGACGTGCCAGCCTGGCAGGTGCGTGCAAGAGAGAGTAGTCCCGTTGCGAGGGCGGGAGTGGGGGGCAAGTGCATGGTACTGCATCAATGTATTGCATCACCGTGCTGACCGTACGGCACCACACCGCCCATTCCGCACTGCTCCTGCCAACCAGCTCAACGCGTCTGTCGCTGCACACCACTGTGCCCTGGTGCAGGTACAGTCGCCACCGCGAGTCTGTTCTGACCGCCCTGCTGGTCGCCAATGCACTGATGCTGCACAACAGCGGGCTGCCAGCCTTGTCCATCCTGCTACCGCCACACTCACAGCGCACGCTGCCCTGGGTGGTGCGCAGCAGCGGCGCTGCGGCACTGGCCATGTTCGGCATCGGCTTTAAGGCGAGCCCTGCAGCTGCTCAGCTTCCTTTGATCGAAGCTTGTTTGCTGTTGTCAGCTGGCAAGCGCGCCTGGCAGTCACCTTGCCTCCAGCCTACAACTGGCTGGCAGCTGCAGCTGCATGCTGCCCCATGCCTGCCCGGCGTGCCCACGCCTGCCTGCTCATTGCTGCCAGGCTTGCCGCACCTCCTGACCCCAGCCACTCATTCCCTGTCCCTTGCCAGCACAAGCACATGGGCCTTCACCTGCCGGGCAATTCCGAACCATGCTGACTCACATACGACTAAACGTGCTGGCTCTGCTCCTCCCCTCTGCCCTTTGTCTGCCCCGCAGCTGCGCTTCTGCCGCTTCCTGCCGGTGCAAGGCCTGTGCTTGGGCCTGGTGGCGGCCGTCATTGCCGCGCCTTGCCCCTCGCCGCTGGCCTTTGATGGTAAGTTGGTTGCTGGAGTTGGTTTTCAATACTTACCGATTTCTTCTTTTGACCGAGCCTGTGGCTATGCCTGAGCTTTCTGCGTTTGTATGTGCGTCTGCCTGTGCTGGGGGCAGCGCCTGTGCTTGCAGGATGTGCAGGACTGTCTACCTGCCTGCTGGCTGGGTGGCTGGCTGACTGGCCTGCCCTTAAACAGCATGCAGTCCAACCAACTCCTTCATGCAGCCGCCTGCTTCACTCCACCTGGGCTGAAGCTGAACATTGCTCGTGCCTCGTCCATTGCACCTTGCAGCTTCCACAACCTCTGCCTGCGTGCCTCGGGGCTTGGCCAGGGCTGCCATGGCGCTGCTGCTGGCCCTGGGAGGCCTGCTGCCTGCCGCCGCCATCTGGGTGGCGGAGGTGCGCGCGCGGCGCCGTTTCCAAGCCGCACTGCTGGCGATGCGCTAGGCTGATGAAGCCCGGTTGTCACAGGCAGTGGCTCGGCAGCACTGGTCAGGCGCCAGCTGGCTTTGCTGGGCACGTACGCTTCTGCTGCTGCCACTCAGGGCCGTTGGCTGCTTGTTGGAATCATCACCTGTTCTACCAATCTCACCCCCCCCCAGCTAGGCATAGTCACGATCATAACCATTTATCTGATCCCCGCACCCCAGGAACCCCTTTCGATTTCTGCCCTTGCATTTGCGAACATCTGCTACCTTCCTTTGAGCACCTCTTTTTCAGCACCTTCCCTTCAACCCTTCTCTTTCATGGAGCTTACTCGCTCCCAGAACGCACGAGAAACTCGCACCTGCCACCCTACCCTGCACATGTATTTACCCGTCGGTTACCCGCTGACCTTTGTCTAAGCACTGCTGTAGCCTCTGCATACGCTTTCCGCATGTCTCTGCATGCGTACTACTGTTTTTTCTTTTCAATCAGGCCCTGTACAGACCTGCCAAATAGCACCTGCCGAGCAGCACCGTGTTTTTGAAGCGGCAGAACCGCTATCCCGCCTTGCTGTTGAGCGCAACATTACTTCAACCTGTTGTTTCCTCTAAAACACATGCTCACATTTGGTGCCTTGACTTCCTTGCGTGCTGCCGATGTTACGGCCAGACTCCCCTGTAAATTCCCAACCGTGAGCTGCAGGGGTGGGCGTACGCGAGGGCGGCGAGCGCAGGCGGCGGCGGGAGTTGAGCAGCGGGGCTGCTTATGGCGGCGGCTGCTTTGATCGTGATTTGCAGAGATTGCAGAGTCTTGAGTTGCATGCGCACAAGCGACATCGGCCTCATCGTCCTGCCTCATCCGCCGACCCCGAGCACGCTTCCTGTGTTTGCTTGGTCTTTTGGGCCCCTGTTTGTCGCTCTTTCACAAGGTCGGATCAGCCAGCTGCAAGGGTGAGCACGGTGGGGTGAATGGGTGGGGCTAAATCACCTCGCTGCCACTCACTCCCTGCACCGCTCGCCGCTCCTGCAGATGGCCACCGCTGCCATGTGCACCCCAGTGGTCCAGCGCCCGTCCGTTGCCAAGGTGAGCCAAGCGATGAGGGTTGCTGGCGCAAGGCGCTTGTTGCGCTGCAGGCTCTCACAGTGGGTCACATACACTCGCAGGCGTTCGTCACCAAGTCCTCGGTGCGCGCCGTCGCCCGCAGTAGCAACGTCGTCCGTGCACAGGCCGCAGCCACACAGGTGCGTAGGCGGCACCTGCTCTGCTGTGTTTTTGGTACTGCTGAGTGAGCGATTGCTTGTCTGGGGGGAAGTGTGGTGCACGTTAGAGATGTCAGGCAGCAAGACAGCAAGCAGACATTGGCCCTGTCCTCAGCACCCGCAGCCGACATTGCGTCAGCAGAGCGGCGGAAGGGAGCGGCCATTTCTGCTGTGATGTTGGTTTACATGCAGCAGATCCAACAGCGCACCAGCAAACCTTGGGCGTTGGCGTGTCCAGCTGCGGCGTGGAGCTCGGCGGGCAGCGTCAGCTCAGCCCCTCCTTGCCACCAGCCCCAGGGGCCAGCCATGAAGCAGCAGGAGGAGCAGGGTGCTTGCCTGCCTCGTTAAGCAGTTCTTTGCCGACCTCCTGCCCACCTCATTCTATTTAACCACCACCCTGTTGCTCTCAGCAGCTCGGCACGGGGCAGCCCAAAACTGACCACCTCGCCCTGTGGTGGCCAACCCCCACATGTACCCTGCTGGCTGCCCCCCTGCCCCTCTGCCTGCAGTTGAAGCGCGCCGACGTGCCCCTCGAGCTGGAGGAGATTGGCCTGCCCATGAACACCTTTGGCCCCAAGAACCCCTTCATCGGAAAGGTGGTGAGCGTGGAGCGCATCGTGGGCCCCAAGGCCACCGGAGAGACCTGCCACATCATCATCCAGGTGGGTCACCAGCACCTGCCTCGCACACAGAGTGTGGTGGGCTGGGTGGCGTCCACCTGGGGACTCAGTGTTTTGTGTCGAGACATGAAAACGAGGAAGGAGAGGGTAGTGTGCGGGTGGCCTACCCGTCGCAGCAGCCTCCCTACGCTCATGGGTGTTGGGAGCGAGGGAGGTTGGAAGGGAGTTGGTTCCCTGGTCTCACCCTCCCTGTGCCACCGCCCCACCCTGCACCGCAGACCGACAAGAAGATCCCATTCGTTGAGGGCCAGTCGTACGGAGTCATCCCCCCAGGAACCAAGGTGAGGCGCCTGCTGTGTCTCGGAGCGTGCTGTGCTGTGCTGTGCTGTGATGTGATGTGCTGTGCTGTGCCGTGCTGTGTCGCCATTGCTCTGGTCGGGCTGCTCAGCTGCACGTTACCTCAGAGAAGGAGGCAGTCAGTGCAAAGGGCCGAGCTGGGCAGTGGCAGCCGGGCAGGGGAAGCAAGCCTCCCTGGCGCTGTGCTGCGCCGAACCATCAGGGGCATGGGGGGGTGAATTCCCCACAGCGTCATGGGGCTGGCTGCCCCAGCTCCGCCACCACATTGGGCGCCGGGCTTGCTTGGCGCACGGCCTCTGAGAGCTCAGCACACGGCACATCACGGAACCGGGCCTCACCACCCATTTGTCGGCTCAATACACAATATTCCAGCTCCCTATGACACACTCCCTCCCTCGTGGTGCACCCCTCCTCCTGCTCCTACCTGCAGATCAACAGCAAGGGCAAGGAGGTGCCCCACGGCACCCGCCTCTACTCCATCGCCTCGACCCGCTACGGTGACAGCTTCGACGGCATGACGGTGAGGCACTTGGGAGGGTGGGCTGGGAGAGGGGGCTGGGAGAGGGGAGGCTGAGAGGCATGGAGGGAGGCAGGGGGAGGCTGAGAGGCAGGCAGGGAGCGAGGGAGAGACAGCAGGGAAGGGAGCAGCTAGCAAGTGCCAGACCGGATGGCTGGCAGGTCGGTGCGGTGCCCAACTCATCAGTCCGTTGCGCCCAGCCTGCATTCCCTCGCTCCACCTCAGTCCCTCTGATTCTTCAACTGCTCCCCCACTACCTCCTTTCCCTCTCATCATCCACCTCCACCTCCACCTCTGACATATGCCTGCAGACCTCCCTGTGTGTGCGCCGTGCCGTGTACTGGGACCCCGAGGCGGGAGCTGAGGACCCAGCCAAGAAGGGCATCTGCTCAAACTTCCTGTGTGACGCCAAGCCGGGCCAGGAGATCACCATGACCGGTGAGGGCTGACTGTCACGGGGGCTGGTGTGTGTAGGGCGTGCAGGGTTGAGAGCGGTGGACTGGGGGTAAGGGGGGATGGTGGCAGGAGATCGTCGCGATGGGTGGATGCACGTTGGGGTTCGGGAGGCGGCAGCAATGGTCTGTGGAGACAGCAGTGGGCGTGCAGGTGTGTTGCCGAAGGGCGGGCTGATGAGACACACGCCGCCACAGCATCGTGCACCCTGCCAACAGCCGTGCATCGGCACCTGTCCCTCCCACAGTACAGCTGCACTCCTCTCAATCACACGCACACAAGCACCCCCCCCTCCCCGCTCATTGTCCACAGGCCCCACCGGCAAGGTGCTGCTGCTGCCAGAGGACCCCAACGCCGTCATCATCTGCGTGGCCACCGGTACCGGCATCGCCCCCTTCCGCACCTTCTGGCGCCGCATGTTCATGGAGAACGTGCCCAACTACAAGTTCACGGGTGGGTGGGGTGGGCACGGGTTATGTACAAGGAGTGGATTGCTTGGGGTGGTGGGAGTGGCGGGTGGTGGGGCTTGCCGGCTGGGGACGTGCTGGGAGTGGCTGGATGGCTGGTTGGGTGTTTGTTGATGGGTGGGCTGTGGTTCGCTGTGTAAGGTGATGTCATGGGAATGGCTCGTGAAAACGTGGCAAGCTCTGTGTTTGTACGCCATGACGTGCTGCGATACGCCATGACATGCTGCGAAAGCAGCGCGCCTGAGGCTGCTGCCCGCTCTCCCGGTTATGTTCAAGCGCACTCTCTCTCCCTCTCCCTCACCCTCTCCTCCTTTTCTCTCCCTCTCTGTGCGTCACGCAGGCCTGTTCTGGATGTTCATGGGCGTGGCCAACAGCGACAACAAGCTGTACGACGAGGAGATGGCCGCCATTGCCGCCGCTTACCCCGACCAGTTCCGCCTCGACTACGCGCTGTCCCGGGAGCAGAACGTGAGCGGGGGGGGGTGGTGGGCGCTGATGTGGTGGGCTGGTGGGGGGAGGGGGGGCTGGTTGTCAGTCCTGCAGAGGCCGCCAGCATGCACGGCCAACCGTGCCTTCGCCACGCACGCTTCCTCTCGATTGTCAACAGGCACACGCAACTGCGGCGCTGCGCACGCACACGCTCCCACACCCGACATGCGTGCAAACAGCCTCACCGATGTCACTCCCTCCCTTCCCCCTTCTTCCCCCTCCGCAGAACGTCAAGGGCGGCAAGATGTACATCCAGGACAAGGTGGAGGAGTACAGCGACGAGGTGTTTGATCTGCTCAACAACGGCGCCCACATCTACTTCTGCGGCTTGAAAGGCATGATGCCAGGTGGGTCGAAACCGGATGGCAACCAACATCATGTTTGGAAAAGGTTGACGCACCTCTTACTTGTTCTTTTGGCACAAGGTTTCTTGTTTGTCAGGCCATCCTTTCAGTAGGCTGATCCCAAGTGAGCAGCTGTTCCGTGGCACGCTGCCTGACCTGCCTGCTGGGGCTGTGTCCGGCTGCCTGTCTGCTTGCAGGCATTCTCGAGATGCTGGAGCGCGTGGCCACCAGCAAGGGCCTGACCTACTCCGAGTGGTTTGAGGTGCGCTGCCCACTTGCTCTCAGGATTTTGCGGGAGGAGGCTGTTGCAGGCTGTTGCAAGCCTACTGGTGCTGGGGGCTGCCTGTAGCCTGTAGGGGGGTGTTGCAAGGCTGCTGTGACTGATGCTGGGGGCTGCCTAGTATTGTTGCTGGGGTGCCGCAATTGGCTGGCTGGTTCTGGCAGCTGCGCATGCAGACATGTGCTGCTGCTGTGCCGCGGCGCACCCGCCCCTTCCTCTTGAGCCTCTCATCTGCTGCCTGCGCTGCTGTGTGCCGTGCTGCAGGGACTGAAGCACAAGAACCAGGTGCACGTTGAGGTCTACTGATCGGCTGAAGCCAATCAACCTGGTTCAGCGGCTCACCAACTCAGAATTCACTCAGGCAGAACCGTTGCCATCCAGCCTGCACCCCGGTCTGTCGCTGTCCCACCCAGCCCGCCCCAACTCGCAGTTGCCCAGCCACTGCATGCCGCATGTGCAAGCCAGGCAGCGGCAGCTCTTCTTTGCAATTGCCAGCACACCGTATGCGAAGCCATTCTTCTGCTCTCCCTTTCCCCAGCACCGCCACCCCAGATTTAATGTAAATTCTTAGTCCTGCGTGCGGTGGTGTGCGCGCTGCCACCTCGGATGTCACAGTGTTGGGCTGCATCGCAGCGAGAGATTCCAGCCTGTTGGTGCAGCTGTAAAGAGCAGTCAAGCCTGTGGCGTTGGTGTCTCTCTACTTGTCTCCCCGTGTGTTGCTGCAGTGGCATGCACCGGCTGAGCTGGATGTCCTGGCTTGGTCATGCCGCTCTGCGTTTCATTCTTCTACTGTACAGGTTGCAAGCTACAACTCGACATCGTGACACACACACAGCGGGATGCAGGCATTGCTCGACCACCAGGTTCCATCCCTGGACGTACAAGCTTCATCGGTGCTCCCCTCCTCTCCGCTCACATCGTGACTGGCAGCTTGACGGTTGCAGACAGCACGTGGCCGTGGCGCTTCTCCACACGCCTGTTGAGGGGGCGGGGCCAAGGTGCCATCAGATGCAGGGCACAGGAATATTTTGACAGTGTCAGCTGCCTCAGATGATGCAGGGCAAGGCTGAGCAGGCATCAGGGCAGGCCAAGCCAGACAACCCAGCCCGCACAGCTCACGATGCGCACCCGGCAGCTACGGCCCAGGTTCAGACGTCAGTTCTTTCCTCACCCACCTGTCAAAGTGGAACACGCCGTGGCCTGTGCCCACACGCTTAAGCTCACACACGTAAGAACCCATTTCACGGATTGCCAGCGCCTGAAAGCAAGGAGAACGCCCAGCAAGACAACACAAGCAGTAGCAAGTAGACCCCTCACAGCAGCAGCTGGCAGCAGGATCCAGCAGCAGCACAGTGCCGATGAGCAATGCACAGTGCCCGCAAGCGGTGTGCTCCCGGAGCTCAGTGCTGCTGGGAAGACTGCTGTGAGAACTGCCCCTGCTACTGGCCATACCGCTGTTGCTGCTGCAAGGGTACAGCCATTCTCTCACCAGCTCGTGCAGCTTTGAGTTCACAAAGTCCTGCGGGTGGTGTGGTGGAAAGAGGCGGCATCAAGGCTTGATGTAGTTGCTGCCCTGCTGCCAGCACTGTGCCTTTCACTATCACCACCACTCTGCCTGCCTATCACCAGCTCAGCACGCCTCACGCCTCACAATCCCAACACAGCACCTGCCCAACACCCGCAGCCGCACACAAACACCCTTCAACAGAACCTCCCACCCCTCCACCTCCCTCCCACCACAACACACACCTGCAGCTCCGGGTCCTCATCCTCGCGAGCAGCAGCGTGCAGCTCCCGCAGCTTGGCAAAGTTGAGCTTGTTCAGCGCCAGCAGCAGCTCGTACGCGTGCAGCGCATCGCCTGCGTGGCAGGGCAGGGCAGGAAGCATCGAGATGTTGGCTGGAAAGTCAGGCGGGCGGGCGGTGACGCCCGCCCCAGAGAAGCCCCAGAGGACCAAGGGGAGAAAAAGGTAGGTGGGTAATTAGGAGACTGCTGGCTGGCTGGCTGGCTGGCTGGCTGGCCTGGCTGGCTTTGCTTGAAGGCTGCGGCAGGCCACGTGGGGCGTTTGATTTGGAGGGCGCACCCAGATGTGAATACATCGTATCCGAGAGTGCCAAAAGATGCAGGAGAGGAGAGCTGCTGTCTTGTGTCTCTTGCTCCCGCTCCGTGAATGGTCACTCACCAGAGCTGCGGGGGCCTTATCTGCTTGCAAGCCACCAGTGCCGCCCACTCCCTAGCTGCACCCCCTACCTCACTCGCACAAACCTCACATGCACACCCTCCCCCCCCCTCAGCCCTCACCCGCAGCTTCCTCAAAATACTCTGCCTTGGGCATCGCAATGGAAGCAAGCACTACCTGCAACGGCCAGGGCTCAGGTGGAGAGAGAAGGGAGGTTGAAGGGCTGGGCTTGAGGTTGAGGAGTTGTAAGAGCTGGGCGAGAGGGTGGGCGAGTCGCAATACTGACCGACAGAGTTGGTGCATCACCAGCAGTGTTGAGTGCCTCCAGGCGTGGGATGGCGGCGACAGCACACATGCCGCACCATCAGCGGCGCACAAGCTGCGGTACACAAGCAAGCTGCAGTATATGTTACCACACACCTTGCCCCCCCTCATGTTTTGGTAGTCCAGGAGCTGCAGCGCATCCTGCTTGGCCCGGTCGGCATTGGCCTGCAGCAATCAGCAGGCAGCAACGGAGGCAAACCGTCTGGGGGTCAGCCTGGGGGTCAGCCACCCACCAGCCACCCACCAGCCACCAGCCAGCCAGCTACCCACCTTCATGAAGGCAGCCACCCCGGGCAGGGCCACCGTGTCATTGTGGAAGTAGGCGGACATGGAGGTAGAGATGTATGACTGGTTGAGGTACGAGCTGCAGTGCGGTGCGGCAGGCAGTACGAAATTGACGTTGCAATACAGTGACGGCACATCAGGAGCGTAACGGTTAGCAAGTTGGGGTGCAGGCAGCAGGGACGGCAGTCTTGCTGTGATCTGTGCATGTGACGACAAGCGCTTCTACGCGTTGCTGCTGCCGCGCTGCAACTCCCTGCCCTCTCCAACTCAACCCAGTTGCAACCCACTTGAGCATGCGGTTGACCATCGTCTCGCATTTCTCGCTGTAGTTCTGCAGCAGCAGCAGGGGCAGGAAGCAAGGGCTGTCAGCAGTGGGCAGTACGGTCGCTTTAGGAAGGCGAGGAGGCACGCAAGCTGCTTGGTCTTCAGCGAGCACCCCTTGCTTGCTGTCCCATGACCTACTCACTCAGTCAGGTTTGACTGACGATCCCTGCAAATCCCCCGCCACAGCCCAGCCTCTGCAGGCAGCCTCTGCATCCCGCGCCAACCCGCACCGCTCACGCACCTGCCTCACAAACGTCTTGGAGGAAGACTCTGCGTTGACGCAGCCAGCACACACGCTCTCATACTCGGCCTTCACCTGCAGGTGGAGGGCTTAAACTTGCAGCACGCCAATGCGGCGACTGTCTGCCGGCAGCGGGTTGCTCGCTCATCAGAGTGATGCAGTCTGGTGGCAGCCACCCCCAGTTCCTCACCTCCTCCATCGGCCGCTGCAGCACCCCTGGCACCTCCTTTGCGTCAGGACCCTGCAGCAAGCGGATGGGCAGCCGGCTGACGGTGCATCGGGATTCCTGCTGCCGCCTCGGACCCCTGGCTCCGCTGTTGCGCTCTGCCTACCGCCCACGGCATGATGCAACTGCCAAGGGTTGTAGGCTGCACGGTGCAGGCGGTCCAGACTGCCAGCCCGCAGGGCTCCGTCGCCGCAAGCCACTCTCTCAAACCCACCCCTGCCATTGCTCCCTTGATGCTCTGTGCGGCTCCCGAGATGGCTTGCATTGGATGCTGCCGAACGATGCAAGAACCAACAACGAGGGGAGACACAGGGACAACAATGAGGAGGGGATGCAGGTGCCCGAGAAGCCGGCGAGGCGTACCGCTGCATTGTTGCCAATGCCGCATCTGGCCCCTCGCGCGTCATTCCTTCCTCGTTTTTGCGCAACTGGGCACGCTTTCGGCACATAGTCGCAGCAATGACGTCCGTTGTCGCTCCCGCGAAGGATCAGCCGACCTCGCAGCAGGA
This sequence comes from Chlorella vulgaris, assembly GCA_023343905.1. Classification (NCBI taxonomy): domain Eukaryota; kingdom Viridiplantae; phylum Chlorophyta; class Trebouxiophyceae; order Chlorellales; family Chlorellaceae; genus Chlorella; species Chlorella vulgaris. The sequence continues at coordinate 2,018,373 of SIDB01000010.1, read as the reverse complement.
GGGCCGCTTCAAGGAGAGCTTCCCTGGAGTCTCGACCCTGCCACTGGACGAGGTGCGAGGGCAAGGGTTCAGCACGGAGAACCAAGGCTGCACAGGATGCAGCGGAGAGCCGCCCGCTATGCCGACCGCCAGGCCAGATGCCCAGCCAGATGCCCGTCTTGCACCTGCCCTGCAGGTCAAGGCCAGGCGCTATGGCGAGACCGAAAAGGGAGAGGTGTGGTTGCCGCCTGCCGTCTGCTGCATACAGCAACAATTCCCTGCCCTCTCTTTGCCCATACCTCCTCTGCCACCTGCATAAGCCAGCTTCTGGCCCATCCTTCCGCCCCTGAAACACCTCAGCAGCTCCATGCGGACGCTGGTTCCATTGCCTGCAGGTCAACCGCGGCACCTTTGTGAGGGTGGACTACAGCGGTGACCTGGAGCAGGCAGTCAATGGACAGATTGAGTGAGTGTGTAGCGAGGGTGTGCGGCTGCCTGCCGGGATGGTGCGCATGCAGAAGTGTGAACGATGCTTGCTCAATGGAGCATGCAGCCTGCAAGGTGGTGCTAGGCCGTGCGTGGGCAGGGGCCAAGGAGTGCGCTGTGAACGACAGCAAGCAAAAGAGAGGGACATGCAGCACGGCCACCGCCAGCTGGCCTGCCCTCTTGTGCCTCCTCGTCTCCCCAATGTGCTCATCTGTCGCGCTGCCATGTTGCGTCTTACGAACGCAGCTGGGAAGACACTATACCATGAGTCACCGCCCATATGATGGATGGACTTTCTCTCCACTCCGTGCCTCCCCTACCCCACAACACCCTGCAGCTACGACTGGTCTGTGGGATATGCCCTGCTGGCAATGGCTGCCTACTTCGACCGGGACACGGTGTCGCTGCCCGGCATTGCCAAGTACTTCAGAGTGAGTGCGCTGGGTGCTGGCGCTGGGGGTGGAGCCTGGGGGTGCTGGCGTTGGTGTCAGCGGCGGTGGTGGGCATGAGGCTGGTCCCTTCTGTTGCTGCGCTTACACAGGACATGCACTCTTCCCGTGTGCAGGCACTGAACGACAGGGCGTGGAGCGATGCCAACCGCATGATGCGCTTCCAGAACATGTGTGTGTGCCTGCTTGGTGTGGGTGGTGCACCCTCCCTGCTCTAGCTCTGGTGTTGTGGTGTGCTGGCCGGTGAAAGCTGCACCTGGGCGGTGCCTGCTCTGCTTCCCAACCTTGGCAGCCAGCGGGTCGGCCCGTCTTGGGATACACACCTGCCTGGCTTCCTCAACCCGCGCCTATGGGCGCATACTTTCCTTTCTCCCTTTCTTCTGCTTTCCGACCCTGCACGCTGCATGTGAGGCTGCTCCCTGCCACTTGTGTGCAGGCGTGGTGGCAAGGTGCGGGTGGGGGCCGTGGCCATGCCAGACAGCGACTACTTCTCACCTGAGAAGGGTGAGGGAGGTGGTACGATGGTATTGCTGTACTGCTGTGTACCAACATACTGCTGCTGTACTGCTACACTGGTGGCAGCAGCAAACCAGCCACAGATTAGATACGTCTGCTGCATGTTGGCCAATCTCCACCCATGCCCCCTCTCCACTAATTCCTTGCCTCGCCTCTGCCCCTCTCTGCCCCTCTGCCCTCTGCCCCACCACCCGTTGCATTGCAGGCGACGCGCTGTACGCGTTTGAGGTGGCCCTAGCCCTGGAGAAGCTGCGCATGGACAGGCTGAAGGCTCTGCACAGCCTGGCTGACGCCACAGACGACTTCCAGGTTGGTGTGTGGTGACGGCCCGGCACCGGCGGGGGCGGGAAGGGAGGGAGGGAGGGAGGAGTGGGTCGTGTATCAGCAGGCGGCACGATTGCGGCTGTCGAGGTGCCCTGTGGCTTGTTGTGTGTGTGTCAGAAAGGATGATGTGAGCGCTGGCATCGATCCATCAGCGCCACCGCACAGGCTGGCTTTCGGGCATCGGCCAGCAGGCTGCTCCGAGTTATATTTCCTTCCTTCCCTTCCCTCCCTGTTGTCATTCATGCACCACCTCGCAGGCCCAGGATTTCATTGAGAGCGAGATGAGCGTGCAGGCGGGGCTGGTGAAGGAGCTGGGGGACAGGGCCTGTGAGGTGAGCGGCGGGTGGACGGACGGGTGGTGAAGAGTGACCGACAGGCTGGTGGCAGGAAGTATGGATGGAGGGTGGCAGAGTGAGAGTGGTGGATGGTAGCAGGGGCGGTGGCGAGCTGCGCGGCTCAAACAAGCAGAAAGCAGAAAAGCAGGGTCACAGGGCTGCGTAGCGTGCAGCAAGCTCGGGAGCGTTCAACAGCAGCAGCACAGTGCCAGGGCAGGCTTGCATCCTGCCATGTCTGCCAACCTCTGCTGCTCCACATCCCTTCGACTGCAGCTCAAGCGTGTGGGCACTGGGCACGGTGTCTTCCACTTTGATGAGCGTATCGACTCTCTCTAAGAGACAGACGTGAGAACGACGACACACCACCGTTGGTGGCCAGCGCATCGCAGCCCTGCACCCGCATGCACGCATGCCAGCCTCCGGTGTCAGCTATTCAGTTAGGAGTGTTTTGCTCGATTTGTTGGTCACTTGTAAAGGAGAGAGGCCGAGGGAGATGCGATTTGAAAGGGATGCATGGGGCGAGCGCTGCGGTGGCACCGCCATTGAGATTCGGATTTCGGCCGTCTCTCCTCTTTCTTCTGCTGGTCGATTTGCACTCGCTTGGGTGCGTCACAGCAATGGCAGACGCAAGGCCGGCGGCTAACAAGCGGGCAAGGCACGGAGGCAGCCCACAGCCTTCTTCACAGGCGCCTGAGGACGAGGACGATCAGCCATGCAGCGGGGTGGTCATGGCAGTGGCCGTGCACGGAAATCGGTGCGGTGTGGCCTGGTTCGACGACGGCAAGGTGCGCTGGGCGCTCGCAACAAAACTCACGCACCTGTTTGAAGCGTCTGGGCGCCAACAGGAGCCTGCAGAGGCGTGCAAGAAAGCCGCAGGCTGACGCCACCGCTCGCTCGCCGCCCTTCCTTCTTGCTCGCAGCTGTCTTGCATGGAAGCCGAGGACGACACCACGGGTCCCTTCCGCCACCAGCTGCTGCACCTCGCCAAGCTGCATGCCCAGCCAGCCGTGATCTATGTCAGCAGCAAGGCAGATGCGGGGCTGGTGAAGGTGCTGCGCGCACCGCTGGCGGGAGCGGGGGCGGCGCCCGCTGCGGCGGCGCCCGCTGCGGCGGCATCGCCTGCCGCAGCATCAGAGGCGGCAGCGGACGCGGCAGGAGGAGGCATGGGCGCAGCAGACGCGGCAGGCAGCTTTGACGTGCGCACGGAGCGCAGCACGCTGTTCCTGCCGCGGGCGGCGAGGGGCATGCTGGAGGCGGTACACGTACGCGGTACCCCCGCTGGTCTCAGCACCCGCGAACACCTCCACCGCCTCAACACTATGCTCAGCCTGTCCAGAGAGCAGCAGGTCTGCGCCGCCGGGGCCCTGCTGGCAGTGCTGGCGAGGGAAGGGCGGCTGGCGCCGGCTCCCGGCGCCGTGGGTGCTGCCGCTGCGGGACCGTCATCGTCGGCGGTACCATCCTGCGGCACCATGGAGCTGGCGTCCATCTCAGAGGTTAGCCTGGATGGCTACCTGCTGGTGGATCCCGGCAGCATGGCAGCCCTCCAGATATTTCAGGAAGAAAGCCACCCGGCAGCCGCCATGGGCATTGGTGGGTGCTGCCTGCTGCCAGGCTGCCAGGCTGCCGCTGCCTGCCTGACACTGCCGAGTCCGGCTGCGAGCTGCTCAAGCGCCGCAGCGTAAGGCTGCCCAAAGCAAGATGGCAGCATCGCTACATCGCACGTATAGATATGCTTCTTCGCCCGTGCCCTGCACTCTCCGTCCTACTCCTGATCACTCACTGATCACCCTCAAACTCACACACTCACCAAAACCCTACACACACCCCCAGGCCAGCCCAAGGAAGGCTTCAGCGTGTTTGGCTGCCTCAACCGCTGCGTGAGCCCGCCGGGGCGCCGCCTGCTGCGCCTCTGGTTCAGCCGCCCCATAGTCAACCTGGAGGTGCTGAGTGACAGGCTGGACGGCATCCATTTCTTCATGCAGCGCCCAGATGCTCTCAAGGCACTCAGGTGGGAGAAAGACGGAGAGATACACTGGCGGCGGGCGGCGGGTTGCGGGCGGCTGCGGCACACGAAGGGGAGCAGGCACGGAGGCGGAAGTGCGGCGGTTTCAGAGCGGCTTGTTTTCGGGCTGGCGGGCAGGCTTGGCAGGCCCCGCAGCCGTGCTATAGTCCATAGTGCCTGTGCCAGCCTGAACTGTTCAAGCAACACTCGCTCCCTCTGCTGCCCTCTCCTTCCACTCCTCTCCCTCTCAGGGACATGCTGCGCAAAGTGAAGGACACGCCTCGCCTGCTGGCACGCCTGCGGGGCCAGCAGACGTTGCCTGACCCCGCCGACTTTGCGGCGCTGCAGGTGGGTGGGCTGGGTTGATGGCTGACTGGCTGGCTGGCTGGCTGGCTGGCTGGCTGGCTGGCTGAATAGGATGGACAGTATTTTTCGGTTGACAGTTTCGAGCAGATGCGCGGTTGATGGCACAGGCTGGAAGCTTTGGAAGCTTAGCAGCATGGTCTGGTCACTGGTACCTGGCAAGTCTTTCTTCAGCTGAATGCCGACATCTTCCTGGATGGTACCACCCGTGCCTGTCCCGCAGGCCAGCCTGGCGGCCACCCTGCTGCTGAGGGACATGCTGGTGGGCCTGGTGCCAGACACACACACGTCGCTGCTGGCAGCAGCAGCGGCAGGGGCCGAGGCAGCCACTGCCACAACAACCGGGGGAGCGGGCAGCTGGGGCGGCGGCAATGGCACCAGCGGGCGAGCTGCGGCCGTGTCGGCGGCATGGGCGGCAGGTGCAGGGGCTGCTGCTGGCAGGGGGGAGGCCACCCCCACATCTGCACAAGCACGGAGCCACCAGCAGCACCAGCACCAGCAGCACCAGCACCAACAGCACCAGCACCACCAGCAGCAGCAGCAGCAGCAGCAGCAGCAGCGCCCTCCTGCGTCCGTGCCAGGCATCCTGTTCAAAGCGGCTGCAGTCATACGGCAGGACCTGGTGCTGTGTGAGCCCTGCTGCTGCCGCCCTGCCCCCCCTACTGCTGTTCAGCGCTGCTGATGCAGCCCTGCCTCCGCTGCTGTTCAGCGCTGCACCCTTCAGACTCTTCTACGAGTGTGGCCTTGCTTGCTGCCATGTTCCTCCTGCCTTGCTTGCTGCCAGGCGGCTGCAAGCCACGCCAACCCTCACCCAGCACCCAGCATCAGAAGATGATGCAACTTCACCCCTCCCAAGCTCCTTCCCCCACACCTCCTTCCCCCCAAACCTTACACCATACATTCAGGCCACAACCTGATATCAGGAGTGCTGGATCTGAGCGGGGTGGCTCGAGAGGAGGGTCACATGGTGGCGCAGGGTGTGAGCCCAGAGCTGGACGAGTTGAAGGAGCAGTACCACGTGCTGCCAGACTACCTCACGCGGCTGGTGGGAAGCTGCTTGCGGCACCGCGGGTGGTACTGCTGACGCATGGTTCTGCTTGTGGCAGTGCCGCCGGGTGGGAGGCGCTGGCGGGAAGGGCCAGCTCTCGTTTCGCGGGGCGATGCATGCTTGCACTCCAAGCACCTGCTCCTGCCGTTGCTGCGACTGCTGCTGGCCCCCGCCCTGCTGCTACCCCGCCCTGTCATGCGTGCCGTCCGCCGCCGCTCCGCCCCCTAACTCGGCCGCCTTTGAGTCACACACCCAGCTGGCTTCCTCCACGCATGCCTAATGGCTTATTCCTTCTTCCTTTCTTTCTACCCCCCACCGCCACCCAGGTGGAGGCTGAGCTGCGCCGCATCCCCCCGCACCTGGCTGCGGGAGTGGAGCTGCACCTGTGGTCTATTGTGTACATGCCTCAGGTGGGGGTGACAGTGGATGGGTGGTGGTGCGGGTGTGTGCTGTGTGGTGGGTGCTGCCGGCTGTGTGGTTGTGGTGGTGGAGGGTAGTGCTGTGTGCTGGTTGGTGGTTGCTGCCACTGTCCTGCGTTGCGCTCAGATTGAAGGATGCGGCCAGATCACAGCCCTGGCTTGCTTGGTGCATTCACCACGCCTTGAGCCTGTCCTTGCACTTGGCGAGGATGTTGCACGAGAGACAAAAGATCCCATTGCTAATATGTTAACCACTCCTTGCGCTGTCTTTCTTTACTCCCTGCCCCTGCAGGTGGGGTTTGTTATGCGGCTGGAGGGGGGCCCGCTGGCAGCCCACCTGGAGGAAGCCCTGCCCGACTACAGCTTCGCTTTCCAGGGGGGCCGCGGCAGCGCCAACGGCGAGGTGCGACATCAAACACTCAGCTTGGCTGCTGGGAGGAGGGGAGAGCCGAGGGCTGGGCTGGGGCTGGAGGGTGTAAGTGGCGGAGAGGTGTGACCGCCGCTGTGGCTGCGCGAGGGTCGAGGTTCAGCTAGGCAGGAGTGTGGCGGCGGTTGGCGCCACGTGGCTGCAGCCAGCAGTGAGGGGGGGCAGGATGCTGCCCGGCGTGCTCACGCGAGAGACGCAATGCTGTGCTCCTCTGCTTTGCCGTCGCTCGCCGGCTCTGTCTGTCTAGGATCCCGCTGTGCTTGCGGTCCTGTTGAAAATGGGGAAGGGGGTGCCTGCACTGCTCCCGCAGGGTGTGTTCTACCACTGCAACACCACCCGCCGCCTCAACGATCGCTATGGCGACATGCAGCACCGCATACAGGTGAGTGCCGTGAACCGCGGCCTGGGTTGAGCACAGTGCAGTGCAGTACGGTGGTGCTTGGGTGGCAGCTGTCTGTGGCCGGCTGGCAAGGTGGCCGGCAGTCAGCCAGTCAGCCAGGCTGCTCCCGTGCCGCTCCTCTGCGTGTGGTCACCACTCATCCCAAACCATGTTGCACTCTCTCTTCCTTCCTTTGTCCCTTTCCCTTCTTCCTCACTGCCTTCTTCTCCAACCCTCCCAGAATCACCCCCTCCTCGCCCATCATGTGTGAGCAGGACATGGAGGCAGGCATAGCCTGCCAGCTCACCCGCCGCCTGGCTGAGCATGCTGCCGCCATTGCCGCCGCCTCAGAGGCGGTGGCGGAGCTGGACTGCGTGCTGTCACTGGCACAGGCGGCGCGTGACCTCAACCTGTGCCGCCCTCAGGTGGGAGGGAGGGAGGGTGCGAGAATGCAGCTGTCAGCAGGCGGCTGTCTTGCCTCTTCCACATCCGGGTTGACAGACAGGGAAGCTGTTGAAGCGGACAGATCAGCCGTCAAGCCAGCATGTCAGCAACCGCTGTGGCAGTTTGTTTGCAATGCTGGGCTGGCAGCAGGCGGCGGCCTTGCCTCTCAGCTCGGGCGGGCTGACAGGCGGGCAGGCTGGAAGCCTGGCTGCCTGATCCGCCTGCAGGCTGCTCGTGTGCCGTGTGGTGCCTCCTCGTCTCCCGCATACTCAACCCCAACCGTGCATGGCCTGCCCACCTCACTTGCCTCTTACTATCTCTTTTTGCCTCATCTTTCTATCTCGCTGGCGCCTGCTGTACTGCCCTCCCTTTGCCCACCCTCCCTCCCTCCTGCCTTTGCATCGCCACCCTCTTCCTTCGCCTCCCTCTCTCTCCGCCCCGCAGCTGACCCGCAGCAACGAGCTTCACATAGAGGGGGGCCGCCACCTGCTGACTGAGCAGCTGGTGGACACATTCATCCCCAACGACACACACATGCAGGCGGGGCAGGGGCGCATACAGGTGCAGTGGGGGGCAGAGAGAGGGGGCTCGGCGGCATGCTTTGGGGACCAGTGTCCCAGAAGAAAGAATGCCGCTGCCGCACACTGCCGCCAGGCAGCAGAAGACGGGCAGAAGGGCAGCAGAGGAGCCCTTGCCCTGGTGTTGCCTGGCAGCAGGCACCTGGCACGTTTCCCACCACCGCTAACCTCGCCCTATCCAAGGGTGCTTCATACTTCGCAACTCCTACCACTCCCCTGTCCCAATTTCCCGCTGCGTGGGACCCCACACACACTTTTCCCTGAGGCGCAGGTCATCACCGGCCCCAACTTCAGCGGCAAGAGCTGCTACGCCAAGCAGGTGCGGGCCGGCTGGGCCTTACTCGGCGAATCTACCTGCAACATCCTGCAGCAGCCCCGCCATGGCACTTAAATCTGCACCCCTCAGCCTGCCCACCAGCCAGTGTCCTCCACCCCTACTTCATCCATCTATCTCCTCTTAGCCCCCCCGGCCCCCTCTGCTATATCAGCATCTCATATAAACACTTTCCTATGTCACTTGTCACCACGCAGGTCGCCCTCATCACCTTCCTGGCCCACGTGGGCTGCTTTGTGCCCGCCACCTCTGCACGCATCGGCCTCACAGACCGCATCTTCACCCGGGTGGCCAGCCGGGAGGCGGCAGCGGTGCCCCAAAGCACCTTCATGATCGACTTGTCCCAGATTGCGGCCATGCTGCGGCTCAGCACGGAGCGGTGGGTGGGTTTGGTGCGATATTGGGTGGCGTGGGTGGCTGGGTGGCTGGGTGCTTGGTTGCTCAGCAGCCTTGCACTGCACCGCTGTGAGCCCGCAGCACCAACACTTGGTTAGCTCTTGGGAGCGGCTCACGGTGTGACGGCCCTGTGCCGTGCTGAGCTGAGGCGTTTTGGTAGGGTGCCTGCTCGTCTTCTCTTCCCTTGTCCGCCGCCCTCAAGGTGCTCAAGTTCCCCGTACCGCCACACGTGCCACACACACAGATACTGCCTTACAGCTGCTAGCCCCTGTGCTTGCTTGCACGCCCCTCCGACCCCTGCCCCCCCCTGCAGGTCCCTCTGCATCATAGACGAGTTCGGCAAGGGCACGCTGGCGGCTGACGGAGTGGGCCTGCTGTGTGCTACGCTGCGCCACTTTGCCGGGCTGCCGCACCCGCCACGCGTGGTGCTGTGCACGCACTTCAGCGAGGTGCTGCAGCCGCGGCACCTGCCCCGCTGCCCGCACCTCACCTTCTTGACCATGAGCGTGCTGGTTGAGGGGGAGCAGCAGCAGGCGCAGCAGGCAGCGCAGGCACAGGGAACGGAACCAGAAGCGGAGGCAGTCGCAGACGGCGGCCGGGGCGACAGCGGTGGCGGAGCAGCAGAGCCGCAGCAAGCAGGGCAGGGCGGCGCAGGGGAGACGGGAGGTGTACAACCGGTACCGCAGCACCTGGTGTTTCTGTATCGCCTGGTCGGCGGCCACGTTGCGCCCAGCTTTGGGGTGTACTGCGCCCAGATGGCAGGTGTACCGCCCGCGGTGCTGCAGCGGGCACGGCGCGTCATAGCTGCACAGGCAAGCGCTCTGCCTGAGGCTCTCTAGGCACTCGCTGCTGCTGCCTGACGCTGCTGGTCGGTGCGGTGTGGGCGGGTTGTTGAGCAGCAGCCCGATTGGTTGTTGCCTGGTGCAGGCAAGCGGTGCTGCGCTGCAGCCAGACCTTTTGGGAAAGCACGTGCAGCGATCGGCATCCCTCCGTGCCCTGGTGCAGCAGCTGGCAGCTCTTAACGTGCATGATGGGGAGGCAGCAAAACAGCTGGCAGCGGCGGCAGTGGAGGTGGCGTGACTGCCGTGGCGGCACCACTCGAAGATGCAGGGCAGAAAGAGCAGGCCTGCTGTTGGCCAAACTTTTTACAGCCCCTCAGTACATGCACACCACACACATGTCAACTAACAGCAGAGAGGCGCGGAGCGGCGACTGACATTGGCGCTCGGGCGCCGCCGCCATTTCGTGCCAACCCAACAGCTCCTGCTTTTGCCTCCAGCGCTTCACCCAGCCGTGTGTCGTGCTAACCTGCTTGTGTAACGGCCTGTACGCAGCCACAGCCCTCCCGAGCGTTATGACAACACCCTGCACGCCCCTGGCCCTGCTAGCATGCCTGTTGGGCGCCCTGTGCAGGCCTGTGCACGCCTCAGCTCGCGACCTGCAGCAAGCCGGTGCGCGGGCGGGACGCTGACCTTGCTGCTCAATCTGCTGTGTCGATCGCACTGTGTGCTCAGTGGCTTGAAGGCAGCGAGCCTGGTCGGCTGGGCAGACCGGCCCGCAGCGGCCGCACAGCCGCGGCGGCCTACGTCCCGCCAATTTTCCCCTGCTTTCGCCCAAACCCTGTGCTCAGCTGCCGTTGCAAGCTTGCAGGCGAGTACGATCTGCTGGCAGGCATGGGTGCTGCTCCTGCGATAGAGGAAGCCCCCGCCGCTGAGGCCCCCAGCTGCCAGTCACAACTCAACTACTCTTCCGTCTTCATGCCGCCCCAAGCACAGTTTGCATTCAGGCTCTACGGTGCGAGCGGGAGGCGCACCCTCAGAAGCGCGCCAGCAGAGGGTGCACGGGGCAAGCTTGTTTCCCTGCTCCCAGCGTGCCACCGGGGCTTGACCTCTGCCGCAGCGGCTTGTGCTGCTGCCGCCGCTTTCAGCCGCCTCGTTGTTGCCCTGCAGCCAACGGCACGAGGAACTACACCTGCCAGTCAGCGACGCTGTCCGTTGGGCCGGCAATGGCGCTGCTCACAACCACGGGAGCCTACTCATGTGCGCAATGCGCCGCCCTTGCGCCCCTCTCGCTCACTGCCTTCACACACTGCCTCCCTGCCCAAGCTTCGAGAGCTCGCTGTATACCCCTCCAGACATGGCACGCCATGCATTGCATAAACCCTTGCATGGCCAGCCAATCACTACCTGTGAGGCAACAAATCCGCAGTGAGGATGTACCTCCTGCTGCCGTGCCGGCCGCCTGCAGGTCACGGCTTCTTCGTCTCCCCGTTTGTCGGCTACAACATCTGCTCAGACCCGGCAACTGGGCAGCCGGTGGGAAAACTGACGCTGGACACAACTGTGCCTGGCGCAGGTGGGTGGGTGGTGGGTGGTTGGCTTGGCTGCTGGCTGGCTGGGCAGGCTGCTGGCTGGCTGCACGGATAAGCTGCTGGCTGGTTTCAAGGAGGGTGCTGCTGCTGCTGCCAGTCCTTGTGCAGCCTTTGAAATTCACTGGCATTCCTTTGTCCTTGCACATTCTCTGCAAATAGTCGAGTCTTTCTTCTTTTGTTCCCTGCCTCCTCACTCGTCCCTCACCTGCCTGTCCTTCTGCAGTGTTTGTGGCGCCAGCGCCAGACGGCAACGTTGACAACGAGCCTTGGGGCAGGTTCAAGGTTGCTGCTGACGGCAATCTGCCCCCAGTCAACTACCTCGTGCGGTACAACACCACCGGAGGGGTGCGTACTGCAGCCCTGGCTGCAGGACGTCTGCACATCATCAGAGCATGGCTGCCGGCAGCCCAGACTGCACCTCCCCAACTCAACCCAGCGCCCTGCCGCCCACTGGGTGCAGAAGAGGCCGGAGCAGTGCACAGCGCCGCGAGGGGAGTGGGTGTTGGTGCCTTTCACTGCGGTGCTGGACTACTACATATGCTTGTGAGGCCCTTCCATCGCAACAGAGGCCGAGACCAGGAGCGAGTCTCAGCAACTGGCGGCATCAGCGGTTCAACTGGGCAGGCCAGCCGTAGGGCAAGCAAGCCCGCAAGCAGGTCCTTCCCGCCCAGCAGTCCCGCCGCATGTCATGCCAGCTGGTGGAGGGTCAGGCTCAGGTCAGATTTACCGGCCAGGCAGCCTTGCACAGCTTTGCATGAAACAAGAGCGGCGACCACTGACGTTTGGCCGCCGCCGCCGTCTTCCCATCGTGCAGATGCTCCCTGCTTTGTCTTTCCTCAGACATCCTGTTTGCCTGATGTTTAGTCTGTGCTGCGTGATGCCTGTAATGCGAAAAAAAGAGCGCAGCAAGCGGCCCAGGCCGTCACGGCGGCATCACCGCTTTCTTTTGCCGCCGCCGCTGCCGCCCATTTGAACAAAACGCGCTCCAAAGCTGCCCAACGCCATCCCAACGCCTTTAAGTCACAGTGCTGTCCGAGCAGCGCCCTGGGCCGCCCGTGCGAATTGCTGTAGGAGCGCTATCACCGAGCTATTCACGGTTCATATCGGCTCAGCAGCACGCCAGAGTGCCAAACGCGCCTTAATTTCGCCTGTGCCCGTCGTCGCTGACCGCCGTCGCCTCGCCTCGCTCGGGGCGCCCACCGCTGGCACGGCATCATGTGGAGCGGCCGAGACTGGCCTTCCCAGACCGTGCATGGCAGCCAGGGCAGCCAGCACAGCGTTCCCTCAAACCTTGCGGCCCAGTATGGGGGCACGCAGCTCATGGGCTCTCCGCTGCCCGGCGGTCCGCCGCCAACGCCGCTGTGAGTTTGAGAGGCCGGCAGCGCTTGTATCATCGCTGCTCCACCTGCCTTCTGAATGGCCTCTCCCTTGCTTGATGCACACCGGCGTGCCTGCTTGAATTGCCGGCAGTGTCCTCGTGTGTGGTGCATGCCGCGTGCTGGCCGCCAACTGGCACTTGCCGGTGTCTCGCAGGCAGCGAGGGGCGGGTCCGCCCAGCGTCCAGCGAACTCCAGGCTCCGGCCGCCAAGCTACTCTCGGCGGCTTCCTTAGAGGCAGCAGGCAGACCCAGAGGGTGGGTGGGCCCGCCAACTGGGGCAGTCTCTGGCAGGCTCTGCCTCGGGATGATTGCCACTCTTTCAACCGCCCTGTGCTGTCCGCACTTGTTCATCAGTGTTGGCACCTCACACGCACAGTCGCCCTTAACAGCCTAGCCTGCCTAGCCTTTCGATCCCAGTCGATTGCCGCTGCAAGTGCTGCTACTCAGCTGCTACCCAGCCTGCTTGTTTGCTTGCGCGGCGCCGTGCAGGCGGAGCTGCCAGGTGGCTACGCGGAGAAGCGCCCATACGTGTTGCGTGCGGCGACGGTCAGGCAGATCCAGCAGGCGTTTGTCGCCAGTGAAGCCTCAGGAGTGCTGGAGCTGGACGGCCAGGACATGAGTGGGTTTGGCTGCATGGCGGTGGTGGGGAAGCTGATTGGAGTGCAGCTGGGAGAGGAGGAGCTGTATCGCGTGACTCTGGACGATGGCACCGGCAGGCTGACAGGCACCTGCGAGACCACCCTTGGAGGTGGGTGAGGGGTGCAGCAGGCTTGCATGTTTGTCTTGTGTCTGACTTCAGTGTGAGAGCGGTGAGTAGGTGGCTGACTCGCGGGGCGGCTGATTGCCGTCCTTTGATCGCCGCTCCTCACCAGCTGCCACTGCTGCCGAAGCAACCAAGCGACCCTGCCTGCTGCAGGTATGCCTGGCACGCTGCCCCTGGGCTGCTACGTGCGGGCAAACGTGCTGGCCGCCCCTTTTGGCGACCGCACCTCGCTGAAGGTGGTAGGGCTGCACCGGGTGCACGACTGCAATGAGGTCACCACCCACCTCCTTTCCTGCATCTTCCAGCGCCTGCACCTGCAAAGCACGCTGCGCCGCGCGACGCCAGAGCAGTGGGAGCAGCAGGAGCGGGAGCGGGAGGAGCTACAGGGGGCCCGGGCGGAGGAGGAGCGCTGGCACACCGCTCGGGAGGTCGGCCTGCGCTTCCTCTGAGGCCCTGGCAGGCAGGCGGCCTGCTGCTAGGGCTTGGATTGGCTGCGGCTGTAGTATACGTTGGTTGACATTGAGCTTGCACGGTTGTCCATACGGTGCAGTGTGTGTGTAAATCAGATTTGTAATCAGAGCAAGCAGCAATGGATACAACGTCAGTGCTGCCGCCCTCCGCCCGCTGCCGCTGCTATCCATTGCCTGATTTTCACATGCACTCACGCACTTGTCGGCTTCCCTGTCACCTGCCTGTGCACGCAAGCTCAAGCAAGCGTGACCTTCGCCTTCGCCCTCAGCGCAACCACGCTGATCCAACCCTTGCTCGGTTGCCCTCAATGCCAGGCGACACCATGGACGAGGATTGCGAGCCTGCCGCGGCTGGTCCGAACTCGCGTGGCAACGGCAGGATGACGCCCACCGCCAGCCTGAGCCGCCACTTCAACGACATGCGCGCCTTTGACCTGCTGGCCACTCCGCCTGCAGCTCCCCTGCCGCTGAGCGCCACTCCCTTCACTCCATTCGGCACAGCGTGAGCAGGGTGCCTCTGCCTGAAGTTGGCCTGCTGCAGCTTGCCCACAGATTAGACAAGCGCTTCATGGTTGGTTGGTTGGTACGTTGGTAAATGGTCGGTTGGTAGGGTTGTGTTATGCAGGCGGGGCACTCCCTGCTCCTCTGCCAGCGGCGGCTACACTCCCCTCAGCTCAGGCCACGTGGCGGGAAAGGTGAGCGGTGTGTTCCGAGATCACATCCAGGAGCCGCTGCATTGGCGACCTGCTCAGCGCTGACCTGCAGCCACCGCTTTCAGGCAGCGAAGGAGCACGCCGTAGGCAGCAGGCTTGGCTCTTGTGGCAGTCCGTCTATCTCTGTGTTTCCGTGAAACGGCGGGAGCGAGCCCCAATCCCTCCTCGATGCTTCCATACCGCAGTTGCCGCCCACACCGGCTTCAGTTACCACCGGCTTGTTTCACTGATTTGCTGCCTGCCTGCCTGCCTGCCTGCCTGCCTGCCTGCCTGCCTGCCTGTGTGTCTGCAGTACTTTGACAGGGGCGCCCGTGTGCTGCGCGCCGCCACTGTGCGGCAGCTGCACGCCGCTTATGCAGCCAGTGGCGGCACCGCACTTGAACTGGACGGGCTCGATTTCGCCGCCAGCGCCGGCATGGTGAGCGGCTGGAAGTGCTGGCTGGGAGGGATGGAGGCGGGGAGGCACTGCCAATGGGGGAGGCGCTCTCTCAACACGCTGGCTTTCAACAGAAGCTGTGCTGGGTCACCAGCTGCAGCTGGCTGTGCGGATAGGCTCTGCCAGCCTGGCCAAGCCAATGCATGCCTGTCGGCTGTGGTGGCCAGCTCAGCCGTTTGCTGCTGTGGCAACCCTGCCACACCTGCCCACATCTTCCCCAGTCCCTCCCGCCACCTTTCTGCATCTTATTCCCGCTTTCAGATCGAGCTGGTGGGCAAAGTGGTGAGCGCTGAGGAGAGGGATTGCCTGCTTCAGGTCACGATAAACGACGGCACCGGCAAGATCACAGCCACCGGCTGGCCTGCCGACCCTCCCACAGGCACGCACCGCCGAGATGTGTAGCCCCAGGGGTGAAGGTGACAGCGGGAGCTGTGTTGCACAGTTGCCACCCCACCCCACCCTTGCTTACTTCCCACACCCACGTATTCCCGCCCCTTCCTCCCGCCCTCTGCCCCGTGAAGCAGCCATGGACGTGCCAAGTGGTTGGCCCGAGGGTCAATACGTGCGCATGGTGGTGCGCCTGAGCGCCTTCCAGGGCAGGCTGCAGGCACTGGTGGACCACGGCAGCCTGGTGCGGGACCACAACGAGGTAGGTGGGGGCATGATGCGCCGGTACCGGTACCGCAGAGTTGCATCCTGGTACCGCAGATGGTCTTTGGCCTTCTCTCCCCTGCTTCCCGACACGCCCGTCATGCCTTTGGACCAAGCACCCCTCATGCATGACCAATTCTGCCTCTACACCACGCATGCACCCTTGCACTGTGTCTGCAATGTGATGTTGCAGGTCACCACGCACTCCCTTGCAGCCATCTTTCAGCACCTGCACCTGCAGGCTTGCCTGCGCCTGGCTGCAGCGGCCAGCGAGCAGCGGCGGCAGCAGCGCCTCTTCGACTTCTCACAGCTGCCACAGCAGGAGCAGCAGTCACAGCAGTGGCAATCGCAGCAGGCTTATCAGGCATACGCCAGCCAGTCGTCAGTGTATCAGCTGCCACCGACTCAGACGCAGTTGCACCGGCAGCAGCACCCTCAGCCCAGCTGGCAGGCTGCTTCCCCTCTGGCAGGGGCGTGTCCGACTACGCCAGCCCAGCAGCTGCAGTCCCAGGACAGCTGGTAGGCAGACATGTCCGAAGGGGGGGCACCTAGGCAGGCAGTTTGCTGAATGACAGATTGCAGAGGCCAGATGTGGAAGTTGTGCGCAGTTTGCTTGATTGGCCTGAGCATCGGGCTTGCCTGCCACTGTTGGATGCGGATTGCCAGATAGCTCTCTACTTGTCAGGGTGCCAGCCACACACAGGTGCCAGCAGAAGCACCTGCAAAGCCTTCGCGGCAGTAGCTAGCCAGCCACCCATCTGCTTGGGCTAACAGCTGTCTGCAGAAGAATCCAACTGAAATCTATGTAATGTGCAGCTCTTGCATACTCCCATGCGGCAGCCAGAGGCCCGGCGGCAGACCCTCAGCTCACAGCTGACAGACGTCAGCATGGTACTTTGCTGGCGATGGCACAAGGCAGGCGGAGCGGGTGCATGTCAATAACAGCTTATGGCAGGGGTGCAATCATTGAACGAAAAGCTGGTGCTGGTCAGCACTTGAAGGTGCTGCAGCTGGGTTCAGTTGTGCAAGGAGAGAAAGAGGATTAAGTTGCAGACAAAGCCAGGATGTCCCACACAACGGGACTGGGCAGGAACACGTGCAGCTGCTGCTGAGCACGGTGCAGAGAAAAAGCGGCAGTGCGCAGCCGCTGAGCATCTGCTGGCGGCAGGTGCCGCACCAGCCACCGCGCCTGCTCTGCTGGGTGCGCCAGCACAGCCGGCAGCGCTCGACCAATGCCAGGGCAGGGAGCTGGCACTGTCGCCCACTCCTTGCTGGTCATGGGCAGCCGGGCAATGACAAAGTCAGCAAAGAGAGGCTGCGCTGCCGGACCTGCCGCCAGAAGCGCTGCCAACGCGCTACGGGCTGGGCCGGCTGCAAGAAGGCAGCGTGCTGCATCCAAGGCAGGAGCCCTTTGGAACGTGGTAAGCGCATACTGCAGCGGCGTCATGCCCCTGCCCCTGCTGCGCGTTGCGGCTGTGTGGGGTGCACTGGCCACCAAAAGCTGGCAAGTAGCGGTGTGCCCCCAGAAAGCTGCCCAATGCAGCGGAAGATGGCCGCTTGCTTCAGCAGATGAGGCCGCCTGTGGTGCCTGATCCAGTAGCAGCTGGCAAAGTGCTGAGTGACCCTTCTGCGCTGCGTAGTGAAGTGGAAGCTTGCCTGTGCTGTCAGCTGACATGGCCGCCTGCGGTGCGTAGCGTAGCAGCAGCTGGCAAACTGCTGAGTGCCCGGAGAAGGCTGCATGATGAAGCGGAGTCATGCCCTCACTGCATTTGCCCAGCACTGCTTGTGGGTCAGCCACGCGCAGGAGCTGTGCGATGCTTGTGAGGCCCAGCTGTGCCGCTCCCCGCAACAGACAGATCCTGCAACATAATGGAAGAAAGGCTCGATTATATCATAGAGGGCATTGTTCCTACACACGTCAATCTCCCGATAGTGACCTGAAACAGCACACAGCAGACTGACGGACCTGCTTGCACCCATAGGAGCTTCGAGTACGCAGGCCTGCAGCTGCTCCACCACCTCAGCAACGCTGGCATCGCGCAACTCGCTGCCGCGCAACGTGCAAACCGCATCCCTGCAACACAGTCGGACGATTGCGCTGGCTGCCTGGCGCGATGCTCGCTGCAGCATCAGCTGACTCGAATCAGCTTCAGCGGCATTAGCTCACACACCTGAGCTGTTGAACTGTCAACAAAGCCAGGTGCTGGCTGCGCAACTGCAGGGCTTTTAAGTTCAGCTGCCCATCAATGGCCTCCTTCACTGCAGGGGATGAGGCAGGCACCCATCAGCGTGCTCGACGGGTTGCAAGCAGAGGCCGAGAGAAGCCACGGCAATGGACAGCTGCCCACTCACTTGTCAGCAGGTCGCACACAAGGACTGCCTCTTCAGCCCAGCGCAGATGCTGCACCTCATACTGCTGGCCGCCGCAGAAAAACACCACCTGCGGTCGGCGGGAGGTGGGCGGGTTGGCAAAGCGGTGCAGCACAGCGCGTCATAGGCCCCGCAGGCAGCGCGTTGGCGACTGCACCCCCGCTTGCCTTGAAACCGCCCTCCACGGACTCGATCGCTCCTCGCGGTGCGGCCATCGCGTCGGGAGCACGATTACAACTGACTTCAATGTGTGCAGAATTACCAAAAAGAAGTGCAGGCCGATGCGTAGCGGCGCAAAAGCAAACAACCGCCTACGGGCCGCCTCGCCGACATGGGCGCCAACTGGAGCCGCCGACTGTAGATCGAACTCAAAGCAGCCGGACCCTGGCAACGGCTGGCTGCGGCTAATTGTTGTTGATGAAAGGTCTGGACTTGTGACAGCCAGCTTGATTGACCAGCACAGCGGCGAGACGGCTCACGGCTGCTTAGGGTGTGTGGAGCTTGCAGCTCTGGCCATGGTTGCATTGGGATGGGGCTACTGCTCCTTCTTGTTGAGGCAGGCATGGCTGGTTTCATGGGATGCTTTCATGAAGCTTGTAAGGAAGAAAAGCTCACATACAATCAAACAAAGCCATGTTATGGATGATGCTTCGTCCTCCCCTTCACCGCGGCATCGGCCTCAAGGGGCCAGCAGCAGTCCTGGCTGCCTGCAGCCCTGCCGCCGCAGACTGCACCCGCCTCTCCCCCCGCCGCTGCTTGGCCGGCTGCGATGTGCCAGCCACCTCACCATTCTCTGCCCCGGCTGCTGCACCCAGGGCAGCCGAAGCGCTGTGCGAGCCTCGCAGCAGCCGCTTGCCCGTTGCAGCCATATGCTTTCCAGAGGCAGCTGACAAATGGCCCTGGTTACGGTTGTGCATCGCAAGGGGGCGACGGAGAGCAGCTGCCTGCGCGACAGCAGCAGGAAGCCCTGCCTCTGCATCTGCTGTTGTTGCCTCTGCCACTGCTGTTGTTCTTGCTGCCCCTGGCGGTGCTGTCGTTTGCGCTGCCTCTGTCGCCTGTGCAGCTGCAGCCAGCTTGGCAGCAGTCTCAGCTGCCGCAGTCTGTTGCTTGTGGCGGGTGCCTACCACTGCCGCCGCAAGCCTTGCAGGCCCAGCAGCGTCTGTCAATGGCCGGTGAGCTGGCGCTGCAGCTGTGTCGTGCACCTTAACAGTGTCTGCTGCTGGCTGAGCTGCTGCACCCACAGCTGGCGGGGGTGCTGCGGCCGCAGCATCATCCGCTGGCACAGCAGCTGCTGCTTGAAGCACAGCTCGCAGCTCGGATGCCTTGGCCTGTGCTGCTGCCACAGCTGCTGTGTCAGTGTGTGGCAGCTTGCAGCAGGTCAGGCCTGCAATGGGCGCAAGCAGGGCCAGCATGCACTTCAGGCCACGGCATGGGAAGCAGGCGGTGTCTCGCACACACAGGCGCAGACACAACCGCATGGAGCAGGAAGACAAGGTGTAAGGGGCCCGAAAATCGGTGAGCATGGGCCAAGCCAGGCGGGACAGAAGCGCCATTAACCTGTGCCCTTTGGCCGTCAGCATCATACACACAGAGACACACAGTTCAGCCAGAGCAGAGGGGCAGGCTCACCAAACGCGCGTTTCTTCCCGCTCTGCCGTTCATAAGGGGTGAAGGAGAAGAACGGCTTCAGGGAGGGCCCAGCACCCTCCAGCTGCTGCAGCTGCCTGCACAGCAGGCGCAGCCAGGTGCAGCACACAGTCGGCAAGGCAGCACACCTGCTTGCTGTGCATTCATGAACAGGACGTGGCAGGCAGCGCTGGCTGCCAAATGTGCATGCATGCAAGCGAGTGCCCCATGCGTGCTTTGATCTAGAGCTGCCCATCGCAGGCAGCAGTGCTGTCTACCATCGAAATTGCATGCATGCGTATGCCTGTGCATGCAGATGGGTGCTGGCTGGCTGCCTGGCTCTACCCAGCAGCGCACCCGAGCACCAGGTCTCGGTCCTTCTTGCTGCACTGCACAGTCAGCTGGGTCTGGCAGGCATCTCCCGGGTCGTCCACAGCCCGCAGCATGAAGCCCTGCGAGATGAGAGCACAGCATGACGATTAACATACAAACCAACAGACGAACAAACAAGCACAGGGAGCACGGCACACGCAGGCAGCTGCTGTGGAGCGTTTGGGCAGGTGTTCGCTGCTGTCAAGAAGCAGGCATTGCTAGTCATTCCAATTGTGTGCATGCTGCAGGTTCCCTAATTTCCTTCAGGCCCAAGGCAGGCGCTCACCCTGAACTGCGCCGCCTTGCCCTGGGCACCCCACCCCGCCAGGCGCTGCCCTAGGGGCGGCGGCAGGGTCCAATCCTGGGGGGCAGCCGCCGCCTCCTCCTCTGCAAGCTGCAGCTCGCCCCGCAAAGCCGTGCAGATAGCTGGGAACCGCTTGCACACCGCTGCATTGGTGAAGAAGCAGGAAGGCCAAGAGTCGGTGGCTGGCAAACCGCCACAGAGGGCTTAGCATGTGGGTGCTGCGGAATTATCCGCATTGCCGCTTGACAGCTCTAGATGGAGTCTCACCTGCAGCCTCGTCAATTTGCCCACGCTGCAGCAAGCCCAACACCTGCCGCACGGCCGGTGGCGAGGGTGGCGAGGGCGCCTTTGCTCGCACGCGGCCCTCCATTCCACGCCTCTGATTGCTTGGTCACTGGAACATCCTGCTGTATCGGCGCACGGTTTCAGGCGATCGGGTGCAAAGGCCACCAAAACGTTTAGGCGACCTCGAGCCACACAACGCCGTGTGCACCAATAGTATAGGTCAGGGCGTGGCAGCGAGCGAGACTTGCATAAGCTCGCCTGATCTCCGCTGAGCTCGCCTGTCTCAGTTTCAAAACTCGGCTGTCACTGTCTGAGAGTGTGGCCAATCGAGTAACAAACGAGGGGACCAGCGTGCTGACACGCATGGTAGTCGCGTTACAAAGTGCGCAGCGATACGACAGCACCATTGCACTGCATGCAGGCTTGCATCAGCTGTCCTCGCCACTGTCGCTGCCATAGCCGCCCAGCAAGCCCGCCAGCCCCGGCCCGTCCTCGCTGCCGCCGCTGCTCTGCTGCTGCTGCTGCTGCTGCTGCTCGTCTGTGCGTTGCCGCTTGCTGGCGGGCTCGCTCGCTGCCGGCTGCGCCTGGGTGGGCTTGACCCTCACCACTGGCCGCACAAGCGACTTGATAGCAACCAGCGGCTGCTTTCTTGTCACAGCCTGCACATTTGCCTGCTTCTTTTCTGGGGCAGGGGCAGGTCCCAGCGCCCCAATGGGCTGCTGCCGCTGCTGCTGCTCCGCGTTTGGCGATGCATCACCGCCTTCCTGTTGCTGCCTCTGCGCCGCATAGAATGAAGCGAGCTCGTTTTCCTCCTCCTGTATCGCCTGCCGCATCGCCGCCGCCTCCCGCTCTGCCACATTATCCAGGAACTCAAACTCGTCCTCGTCCAGGGGCCGGTTCTTGCCCTGCAGTGTTGTGGGTGCAAGGCACGTGGTTGGCGGATCAATGGTGGGCAGCCACCGATGGGTGATTGGATCGCCTGGCATTCAATAGACACTTGGCTTGATGGGTGGCTTAACGGCAGCACGAAATACGGCGTGTGTGGAGTGAGGAGGCCAGCCACTCACAGCACCCACCCCAACCATCAGTATCCCCCCCCCCCCCCCCCCCCCCCCTGCCAACCTGCTTCATCGTCTTCCACTGGTCCTGGAAGGCCACCTCCTTGGCCTCCTTGGCCTCACGCAGCACCTGCAGCACAGCAGAGTTGAGACACAGGCACAAGACACATGTGTGTGCACATACACACCGAGGCAGGTGTACGGCAGGGACGTGAGCAACTGAGCCGCCTGCGGGCACGCTTGCGGAGCAGCAACACAGCCACACCATGCCACGTCGCGCCATGCCAAACACACTGCTTGTGCAAGCACACAAACACACAAGGCAGCATGTGCACCGCCTCACCTCCACCAGCGGCTTGTCTGCAGCAATGGTGCCGTCTTCTGCATTCAGGCCTCGAGTGGCCTTGATCTCTTCCAGCTGCGGCAGCGGGGCAGTGAGGCAGTGAAAGGAGAGGAGCACAGGGCGGCATGGGCATGGGCACGCTTGCGTGTGTGGGGGTGTCTTGCAAACCGGCCAGAGGAGCGCAGCAGCACCATCAGCAGCGCTGCCTTCCTTCGGTTCCTTCAAGCGGGCACCCATTGCGCTGCTGTCACAGACTCTGCATACTGTCTGGAAAACCAAGCAGCCTGCCAGCCGCACCTCGGTCTCAGATATGAACTTCTTGTTGCCGCCGCCCAGCAGCCCGGCCAGCATAGCTCCAGACGCCGCCGCAGCCGCCTTCATCTCTGTGGGGAAGACAGAGGAGGCATCACGGCCCAGCACCGCATCCCGGTCATAGTAGCGCTCCTCCCTGCAACGCGAGAAGGTTGTGGTTAGCGACAGCGGCGGGGTGCAGGCGCCGGCGGCACCAAAGTTGCGTTGGAGCGCTACGTTGGTAGCAGGAACCTGCCATGAGACATCAGACGGTGTTCACAGACATCGTGCACGCACTTGGGGACGCGCACGAGCTCCACACCGCTTGGGTCGGCCATCTTCCGATGTTGTGTGTTGACAAACGGAGCGTGGCAGCAGGGAGTGGGTCATGTGATGCGTTTGCAGGCCGAATTGACATCGTACGTGCTGGTACCGCTCGATGGGAAAGAGGCGCTTGTTCTGGCCTTGCTCGGCACAAATCGACTCGTCGTACCCAAGTCAACGTCTGCCAAGCACCCGCAGCCGGTTCAAGACATGCAGCCCGTTTCGAAGCAGCAAAAGGACGTGTTCCGTGACTCGCTGCTGCGTTACGTGGCCTTCACAAGTGAGGAGGAATCGATGGTGGAAATCGAGGCGCGAAACACAGTTCACAGGCGACCCTGACCCCCGCACTACCCGCCCGCCTCCCTTGCAGGCGATGTTGGGGAGGCGCTGAAGCCCTTCATTGCCCGCCGCCTCTACCTCGCCAGGTCCGTTGTTTGACTGAGCTACGGTAATGGCTTGTGTGCATTCCGCCCCGCCCCTTGCCCTGCGCTATCCTAATCGCCACCTAACTCCTCACCGCCCCTCCTTCGCAGTTACGCGGTGGTCGCTCTCTACGGATTGGCAGACACCGCAGATAAAGGGAGACGCGCTTACCTGCAGCACCAGGATGCCAAACCACGTGTGCCGCAGCTGGCCAGCGCTCCGCTCGCGAACGCCGCCATCGCAGCCGCGGCGCTGGCCGGACCCGCCGCAGCTACCGCTGCAACCAGCAGGGTGAAGGGCCAGCCACTTGCGTCCGCTTTCGCTCTGCCTCGCTCAGCAACCTCCTGCGCTGCATGTGCCCTGCCCACGGCCTTCTACCTCGCACCCAGCAGCGCCACAGAGCCTCGGGCAACGGCGGCAACGGCGTCGGTGGCGTCGGCTGTGGCTGAAACCGCGGTGTGGCACGCAGCTGCGTCCCTCGCCATCCCTGCCGCCATGATCAACCGGTGCGTGCTTCGCTCTCTATGACTGCCACCTGCTGGTTGCACCAGCACACACTGCCTGCATGCACACTCGCTCTCTACTTGCCGCCGGCCACCTGCTTGCTTGCCAAGCATCCCACTAGCTTTGCTTTCCCAGCCTCCCGCTGCCGCAGCACGGTGTGGGCCACCACGCAGCTGCTTTCCAAGGGAGCCTGGGCCGCCCGCCTGCACCCCCGCGTGCGCCAGCTGGCACCGTCTGCAGCCGGGCTGGCTCTCATCCCCCTGCTGGTGCCTCATGTCGATGAGGCGGTGACAGCCTGGATGGAGCAGCACGTGCACCCCGTGCTGGCCGTGAAGGTGAGGTCCATGCATCTCAGGCAAGCGCTTGCAGATCTCGCCTGCTCTTGTGTTTTAGCCGCACACATGACCTCCCCCGTTGCCATGCAGGGGCCGACGGGCAATGGCGCTGCGAGTGATGCTGTGCACCAGCCACAAGCGTGCCCAGTGCAGTATATTGAGCCTACGTCAGTGCAGCAGTTCCTCTCGGGCTTCTGCTCAGCGTGACACATGAGAACATGCGCACCATTTCCTGCCTCGCCATTGCCTGCCACACACTTCCATCGGCACTGAACAGCACCGAGGCATAAGCCCAGCTGACCTGAACACAAACCTGCCTGATTCCTGATTCATTGCACTTTGATCTAAACCACCAATCTGCCGTTTCAGCCCTTTGCCTGCCTGCAATTTGATTTGTACTGTGATTCAAACCATGCAAGCTGGCCTGCGCATACGAAAGGCAGGCGGACAGCGTGCGTGCTGGTGATAACTTAGGGCACGTACTTGTGAACGCAAGGCAGCGTAGAATTGTCGGTAAAGAGTAGAGTAGCAAGGTGGGTAGTCAGGCAGGAAGGGACACGACACCAGTCAGCACAGACGCACATTAGACAGTTCCGCTGGTGCAACGTATCATTGTGTCGAGGTGCCAGGCGTGCAGCCCATCAGCAGCGACAGCTGCGCCTCTGCACTCTCAAGTTGATCGCAGGAGGCAGCTGCAACGAGCGGCGGCAGTGAAAGGAGCAGAGGGTCAGCGTGTCAAACAGGACAGAACAATTGACAGGGCACAGGTGCAGTCATACAACAGTAAATCTGGCAGCATCCAGCAGCCTCGAGCCACAATGAGGCTGTGTGTCTCCCTTCCTGCACCGCCACTCACCCTTGCAACACAGATGCGACACCCAAACCGCAGCTTCACGTCCGTCCTTGCCGCTGCTCTTTGGCCCCAGCAGCAGCAGAGGATCTGCTTCTAGGGCTGCAGCCAGGGCCAGGCAGGGCTGCTGCGGCAGCAACAGGCTCACTGTGGCGGTGTGGCAGTCGCGCCCGCTGCTGCTGCTGCTGCCAGCTGCACGTGGCTGCCAGCTGACCACGGTGGCAACTGTTGGAGACCCTGAAGGCGGAGGGCACAGGCGCAGGCCAAGGCAAAACGACGTGAGTGGTAGACGGAAGCGAGGTACTTCATGCCATGCACGCCAGCTGTGACTTATGAACCGAGGCAGCTCAAAACAAGCAATTTCTGCAAGCTAGGAAGAACCCTAGAGCAGTCACATGACTCACCTGCAAGCAGCGATGCCACGGGCATAAGATGGCTCACAAAGTCCGCCCGTACTGCCGCTTCCGGCACCGCTGCTGCATCGTGCCTACCGGGACACAGGAACGATGCAGTGAAGGAAACGTTCCAAAGGGGCTGCTGGCTGCTCCTCCATCCCAACGCTGCAAAGGTCGTTATGACGGCACTGTCAACAGCAAGGGACGTGGCTGGTGCCGCCACTCCCGAGCCAGGCGGTGCCGCCGATGTGGCTGCTGCCGCCTCCCCAGTGTCGGCCAGGAGGTAGCGGCGTGTGTGCTGCACCAAGCCGTGACCGTTGCTGGAGCTGTCGCCAGCAACTAGGTCGTCGACACCGCAGAGTGCAAGGAGCAGCAGCAGCGCCACGCCTGTGACCGCCACTTGGCGGTGGCTGGGCCGGGGCTTAGCAAGGAAGGGCGGCAGCAGCGGCTCTTCAGCTGCATCGTTGCAGCTGAGGCTGAAGAGGCGCCGCTTTGCACTGCTGGAACGGGACACTGACGGTGATGACACGTCCGCGGCTGCAGAAAATAGACATCGATGCGTTCATTGGACGCTGCGTGGCGGCATACCATTTTGAGCGGCGCCAGCGGCAGACGGTGACAGGCAGCGCTCACCTGCCGCAGCTAGCTCCCACCATGGCTGCTGCTGCACACTAGTGCCGTATAGCAATAAATGGGATCGCGACGAGCCGAAAACTGGGCTGGCCCGGGGAGTTGTAGGCTCGTCGTGTTTGTCGAGCTGCGGCATCCGGCGAGCCACCTTGATGCCTCGAATCTCCGTGATTGATTGCAACACTACTAGCAATGAAGGCGCTATTGAAACGTCGGTCGTTGTGAGGTTGTTGCCCCTAAGAAATCAATGCAGACGGCCCGTGCAAGACTGATACGTGGTCTCAGGGTCGCGTGATAAGCCAAAAAAGGAACGTGCAAGATTCTGCTTGTTCATCTCTTGGCGCGCTGGACGCTCCAGGAGGTTGGCAGCGAAGTTCCTGAGGCGGCGACGTGATTGGCCATTGATGTTTCAGCTGCTGAAGCTGGGGTGCTGGTGTTACAGCAAACCACTGGCATCAGTCAGAGACGCAATACAGCAGAGAGAAGCGCGAAGCACAACAAAGCAGCAGCCGCACAGCGGGACCCCGCTTCGCAAGCACCACTGCGGCCGTGTGGCTGAGCCCGCCAAGCACAGCGGCACACCAATCCCGGTCCTCTTTTGCTGAATAACTTTCAAGGTGGCGACAGCATGCGCCAGTGTTGACGCTCTCACTTCAGTTGAGCAAACAGGGGCTTCGCCGCACACTTGTCTATGCAATGCCAGTAGTCTGCAGACAACAGAGCAGAGCGGCCGGGGAAGGCAGCGAGATGGAAAGGGGAGCCCACAGAACCAAGCAGAGATGCACACCTCATGCAGAAGAGACAGTCCATCAGCTGTTGCGCATCGATCCCCGCCGGTCCCACATTGGCCAATGCACAGCCTCCTCATTGCCGCCTCTCAAGCATCCATTGCTCACCGAAGTACTGCCCGGTGCAGTGCGCCTCGCCGCTCTCATCCTTCTCCACGCGCTCAGCACATGCCTGCAAAGAAAGCAATGGGGTGTGGGGAAGGAGACGGCACCAGTCGACAGGCAGCAGGCGGCAAGGTCGCCGCTGGGCGTGGGCGGCTATCTCAGCGCCGGGACGTCGATTATCCGACACAACATCGCTGTGCAGCGATGTGGGAGCCAGTGCAGGCCTGCAGGCGCTCTCGCTGCCTGCCACCGCCGCTCTCACCTCGTACTGCAGCAGCAGCTTAACACACTGCGGCTTGCAGGCCTCCTCGACGGCGTGCTGCGGGTTCACCGGCTCCTCGTCCGCCATGCTGCCAGGCCGGTTGGACTCGCTCAAAGTAGCGTGAGCAGCAAATGATACGCACAGTGCGTCAGCCAGCACCGATCAAGCAGCGATCCCGATCATGCAGCGATCAAAGTCAGTACGTCCTAGCTGGAAGGCAGGACAGTCCCCAAATGGCCTCGCTCTCAGGCTCTGACGCCTGTCAGCCTTCACATCGACTACCAAAGAGGTAGCCCATCAGGCCAGTCTCTTGCGTTTGATCGATCGCCACAGTTTGAGGGCAGCTATGGGGGCCGAGGCGGAGAAACCCAGCTCAAAGGGCACGGAGATGGATCAGGAGAAGGTGGACAGCAACGTTGCTCGCCTGCGAGAGCTCGCCAAGACGCAGCGGCAGGAGGCGATCGACGGCCTGCTGGCCCTGGAGAAGCAGGGACGAGTGGGAGAAGACATTGTGACCACGCGCAAGGCCTGCACAGCGGTGCTGGAGGTGAGGAAGCCCGCTGCCGCCACCCGCTCCGTGTGCCGCTGCCCGGCCTCTTCTCAGCTTGCTGCCGCCCTTCAGCTGTGCTTCGCATGTCCTCATACCTGTGCCCTTCCTGCAGACTACATGCAGCTACTTCCTGCACCTCCTCATTTCACCTTACACAAACAGCACTCTGACTGCTGTTTTCTCCACGTTTTCATCTTCCTCCTCCTCCCCTGCACAGCTGTTGCATGAGGCCCGTGACTGGAAGCAGCTGCAGGAGTACGTGCTGCTGCTGTCCAAGCGCCGCTCGCAGCTCAAGGAGGCAGTGGCGGCCATGGTGCGGCAGTGCATGGGATACCTCGCCGACGCGCCGGACAAGGTGAGGCATGCTGTGGGGGAGGGGAGGGGAGGGGCAGAGGGAGGCAGGCTCTCAGGCGAGCAGCCAGGGAGGCAGGCAGACGGACAGGCGGGAGGGCAGCCGCGCCTCATCAGTCCAGGACAGCAAGTCCAGGAAGGCAGGCTCCAACATCAAAGGATTGCGCAGCACAGGGTTATGACACAGTCTGCAGCAGGACCTGCAGTGGCCGCGGGCTCTAGTAGCAAGCCGGGGCCAGGGCCAGCGCCTGCGGTCTTGTGCCGTGCTGCAAGCGACTGAACAGGTTGGCGTCAAGGAGACGGCACTGGCAGCCGCAGCTGCCTGTTGCATCAGCCAGTCCACAACACTGTAGCTCATTCACTCTTACCGCCCTTCCCTGACGGGCAATTCAACCCTCCCTGCCTTCCTCCCACCCACACATCCACTCCACACCTCTCCTGACCTGTGCAGGACACCAAGATCGAGCTGATCAAAACGTTGCAAGCACTCACAGAGGGAAAGGTGGGCAGGCGCCTGCTGCCGCTCAGGCTGTGCGGTTCACAGGCTGCTGAGGTTGCAGCCTGCTGCTGCACTCGAGGCTGCTGCTGCTGCTGCTGTGCTCTCGTTGCCGTGCACTCGCTCGGCTGCTGCGCGCAGGTTCTTCTTGCGGCCCTGTGTGGGCATGCCGCACTGCGCCCTCGCTTCCTGAGTTTGTGTGCGACCGTGGTGCCAGTCTGAGCATCCTACCCTCGCTCCTCCAGCCCTGTTTGTCTCTCCACCTGAACTTTTCTCTTGCCCTCTTCCTTGCTGCCTCACTCCCTCCATTGCTCGCCATCTCTCTCTCTCCCTCTCTTTGTGCACACACTGCAGATATATGTGGAGATAGAGCGGGCGCGGCTGACGCGGCAGCTGGCCCGCATGCGGGAGGAGGAGGGGAACGTGCAGGAGGCTGCAGAGATACTGCAGGAGGTGGCGGTGGTGAGTTGATGATTCGAGTGAGAGCCTTTTGGCGGTAGTGTGATGGGTGGCAGTGTGATGGGTGGCAGTGTGATAAGGGGGGCTGGGATTGAGTTGTTGTGGGCCAGTGATGGGGCGACTGCCTGACTGGCGGCATTCACGCACCCAAACATGTATGCCCCCCGTGACGACTTACCGCCGCCAACCCAACCCATCCCCTGTGCATGCATCCCTGTGTGCGCCCCTGCAGGAGACGTTTGGTGCCATGGCCAAGAGTGAGAAGATAGCCTACATCCTGGAGCAGGTCAGGCTGTGCCTGGACAGGAAGGACTTTGTGAGGGCGCAGGTGGGTGCAGGTGCTGGCGGTGGGCTGTTTGTGCTGTTGGTTGGGTGGGCTGTTAGGCTGTTGTGAAGGCTGGTCGGGACTCGATGAGTGGGTCGCTGGTTGTCTGGCACATGGCTGGCTGGCTGGCTGGCTGGGCTGGGCGGGTGCGGTTGCAGCAGGGGTGGAGGTGGATGAAGGAGCGACATCGAGGCATCCTGATCACATCAGTGGCACCCCGTTTCCCATACCCTCCAAATGCACTCCATTCGCTTGGCACACCTTCTTCTCCCCCGCCCACGCCAACCAACAACCTTCCCGAATACACCCACCCACACCCGCCAACCAACCACAGATCCTGTCCAAGAAGGTGTCGCCCAAGGCCTTTGCCGTCGCTGCCAGCCACAAGAAGGGGGAGAACACGGGCGAGATTGGCATCGAGGGCACAGCCATTGCGGAGCCTGAGGAGGTGGGTGGGTGGGTGGGTGGAGATGGATGGATGGATCGATGGGTTCCTGGGTTGCCCTGGGAGCTGGATGGATTGGCACTGTAGGTGAAGGGTGGATGGGTGTGTGGGCGCATGGCATGGATGGTGGGTGTTGCCGTGCGTAAATACACGGCGTCCGGTGCATCAAGGGGGGGGGGGAAGGGGGGGGGGGGGGGGGGGGGGGGGGGGGGGGGTCTGAGGGGAGCCGTTGGCGCTGCCAGACCAAACAGCAAACATGCAGTGCGCCACCCACTCTTGGCACCACGTGCACTACGACACAGCCACGCACCGACACCTGTCACCACATCACCCTTTACACACTTTGTGGTGGCAGCACTTCCTTTTGCGTCCCGCACTAGCAGCAGCACTTCACTGGCGCATACTGCAACGGCGCACCTTGTGCTGTTGCACATACCTTTTGACAAGCCCTCCCTGGTCCCCCCTCCACCTACCCCCCCCCCCCCCCTTCCCCGCCCCACACACGCACACTCACACACCATCAGGGCACCCCCTCCCTGGAAGCCCTCAAGCTGGCCTACTACGGCCTCATGGTCCGCTTCCATTCACACGAACACAACTACCTGGAAATGTGCCGCTGCTACAGGTGGGTGCCAGCAACCGTGTGTGTGAGAGAGAGGGGCGTGGGGTGGCTTTGCGGGGTGCCCCTGTGGGGTTGCTGTGGGTGGCTGTGCCTGGAGATGTGCCAGGCTGCGGGTGGCTGTGGAATGGGGTGGTACATGGACGTGTGAGTGGTGTGAGTGGGACTGGGGTCGAGTGTGAGGGGCGCTAGGTGCACGGGAGGCGGTGTCCTGCAGGTGTGGTGGTATGTTGCCGTGTAGGTGTTGAGGGGACCAGGGATTGAGGGCAGAGTTCGCTGGGACCCTGACTGCACCCAATCCCTCCCCCCCCCTCTCTCCTTTGCAGGGCTGTCTTTGACACCCCATCCATCCAGGAAGACCCGGCTCAGTGGCAGCAGCTGCTGAAGAAGATCTGCTGGTGCGTGTGTGTCGCTGTGTGATGTGCAGGGTGTTGCTGTTGTGTGCTTCTGTGGCTGCGAGAGCGTACACTGGCTGTGGCTGTGGCCGTGGCTGTGGGTGTGTCGCGGCGGACGAAGTCCCGCATTCAGATGTCATGTACTGCTGCAATCAGTGTACTGCCACAAATGTACCGCCACCGATGTACCGCCACAAATGTCACTCATGTGTGCTGCAGGTATGTGGTGTTGGCCCCCCGAGACAGCGACCAGATCACGCTGCTGGCTGCCACCGAAGCAGAGAAGCAGCTGGGGGAGCTGCCGCTGTATGCAGCGCTGCTGAAGAAGTTCAGCGGCAAGGAGGTGGGTGGGTGTGGGTGGCGTGGCTGAGTGTGGGTGGGGTGGCTGGGTGAAGGCGTAGCGTGTGGCTGCATGGGTGGCTGGGTGGCTGGGTGGCTGAGTAGACGGCGGTGGGGACAGTCTCGTGGGCATGGACAATGGGCAGCCCTTTGTTTGCAGGGTCGCATGGGCTGGGGTGGGGCAGTAACAATCGAAGCTTTCCTCCAGTTCTGGAGGAGAAAATATACAGGGACACATCGCAATCGCCAAAAAGCCAAGTTGTGGCACAGTTTGATGTACGAGGCAGATGCGCAGCACCAGCCTGCAATCTACAGCGGCACGCCGAACCCACCACCCCACCACCCCCTCCCACCACCCCCCTGCACAGGTGCTGTGGTGGAAGCACGTTGAGGCGGAGTACAGCGAGGAGATGGGCGCCCAGGCGGAGCTGTTTGGGGGGCAGGAGGGGCCGCGGCGGAGAGCGGGTGGGGTGGCTGGGCGGGTGGGGGCCTTGAACGGTTGTTGCTTTCAGGGTGTTTCAAGGTGTTGCTTTACAGGGGGTGGATCTGAGGCAAGTTGGTGCAGCACTTGACGCTGCCTGAAGGGGCTGTGTGTGCTTTTGGATCGTGGTTTGCTGCGGCAGGCGCTGAGAGCGGTGCCTGCCTGCTCTCCCGGCCCCCCTGGTCTCCTCCTTCCTCTGCTCTTCCTTCTTCAGAATTGACTCGACTGATCCGCACACTCAGCCTTTCTATCTTGCCCTCTTTCCGCAGACTTCCGGGTGCGAGTCATTGAGCACAACCTGCAGGTGGGACTGCTTGCTTTGGGTTCAGGCCGACGTGTGTGCTTGTCGCTGTGTTTTGTCTGTGCCTACCTGTGCTCGTGGTGCGAGCGTGGTGTGTTTTCCCGAGGAGTTAGGGCGAGGGCCAGGGCCCGTGCCTGCCCCACACGGCTGCCCAAGCCTGGGTCCGCACTTGTCCCACACCACCACCACAACAGTGCAACGGTACCAACAACAGCACCGACAGCAGTATAGCCGCCCCCCCCTCTGCTGCTTGCTGCGTCTGCAGGTCATAGGCGGCTACTACTCGCGCATCACCTTGGCCCGCCTGGCGCAGATGCTGGACCTCAGCGCTGATGAGGTGGGCTGCCTGTGCCTCTGCTCCTCATCTCGTCTTGGCGGGGGATCAGGTGGAGGTTGGTGCTTTGCTGCTGGTGGTGGAATGTGTTCATGTGTCTGGTGGGTGGCACAGGAGCAGAGATTCAATAGCTACGCTGGTAGATGCAAGGGCTTGTCCCTTCTTGTCCCTTTGGTTTGCTGTGGTGGACCAAGTTGTTGGTGGCGGGTTCCCCTAGCCCCACCTCCTCACCTCCTCCCTCACCGTCTCACCTCCACATTCACACCTCACTTCTTCACGTCCCCACGCACTGCACCAGCCTTGTCCCCCTCTTCCCACCCACATCACCTTTCCCCCTCGCAGACCGAGAAGCATTTGTCAGACATGGTGGTGGGCGGCAAACTGGTTGCAAAGGTGGACCGGCCCGCTGGGCTGATCTGCTTCAACACGCGCAGGTGGGGGGGAGTGGAAGGGCGGCTTTGGTGGCAGCTGGGCTTGTCCGCATGCCTGAGGCGGGAGCGAGGGAGCGAGGGAAGGACAAAGGGAGGGAGAGATGGAAAGAGAAAGAGAGAGAGAGAGACGCGTAAATTCCATCCCCGCAGGCCGCGGCATTGTCCGGCACACAGCACCGCCTGCTCCACACTTCCTGTCCCTGACTCCCTTCCATCTCTCCCGCTCTCCCCTCCCATTGCCGCACTGCAGCGGCCCAAGTGAGGTGCTCAACGGCTGGAGCGGCAACATCGGGCGGCTGCTGAACCTGGTGGAGAAGACGTGCCAGCAGATCCAGAAGGAGAGCATGGTGCACGGCGTGCCCATCGGCACACAGGCGTGATGGTTGGTTCGGAGGTAGCCTGCTGCGTGGGCTAGCTTGCTGGCAGTGCCAGATGGGTCGCAGCAGTGGCGGCGGCAGCGGTGGCGACATCATGAGAGAGCGTCTGATCGCCAGGGCCGGCTGGTGTTTGCATATCCTTAGAGGCTGCGCTGACCCCAGTGTAACCTTGAACCCCGCAACAGACTTTGATGCATAATGAGAGCCGCCGTTCAATCATGCCGACAGCAGGGCGAGGCCGGCCATTGAAGTCGGCAGC
Source organism: Chlorella vulgaris (assembly GCA_023343905.1). NCBI lineage: Eukaryota > Viridiplantae > Chlorophyta > Trebouxiophyceae > Chlorellales > Chlorellaceae > Chlorella > Chlorella vulgaris. Next base: position 1,985,685 of record SIDB01000010.1, on the reverse strand, counting down.
AGACTGATCATTAGCCTGTTCCTCGCGATCCCAGCACTCAGTGATACTCTGCCGGTGTTTATTGAGTGAGCCGACAGCAAAGGCGCCATGTTGCTGTCGCGCTGCACGGCAAAGGTGGCTGCTCACTTGCGGTCGGCGTGGGATCTAGTGGATCCTCGCCTGATTGCCGCCGTGGCGGTGGCGGGCCAGCAGACGGCGGGTTTGGCGGTGACGGCAAGCGCCGCCGCCGCCAACAGCGGCAGCAGGAAGCCGAATGCCAGGCGTGGCAAGGGCGGCGGCCCCCGCAACAATATCAGCGAGCAGCAGAAGCAGCATGGGAAGAGCCAGCCCGTCAACAAGCTCTCTCGGCTGGCTGCCAGCTTCAAGGTAAGGAGATGTCCGCCGCAGTGCTGCCGCCGCCGCTGCCGCTGCCGTGCGACTGTCAAACCGGTGCGCCCTCCCTGCCTGCAGCGGCGGGTGCTGGCCAACGATGTGGCGGGAGCGGAGCACTACCTCAGGAGCTACGTGCAGGCAGGGGGGGAGCCCCTGGTGAGGGCCACGCTTAAAGTGGTTGCCTGCTGCCGAGTGTAGCTTAGCTTTGGACAGCACAGTGGGGCTGTGGCTGGAGTGGTGGGGGTGAAGTTCGGCCATAACACAAGACACTCACCTTTTCATGCTTTATTGGCATTGCACCCATCTGTGCCAGTTGACTCGTTCTGCCAGCCCGCCTGCTGCGGCGCTCAAAGTGCGTGCCGCGTTTCAACCCTGCCGTAGCAGCTGCCAGCTCACCTGCCTGGTTGGCATCTCTATCTCAGATCTATCCTGTCTGCCTGCTTGTCAGCCCGCCACCACTGCCCAGCACGCTGAATCGCATCTGCTGCGATCTGCCTTACCTGCTACGCTGAGTTGCCCACGGCGTGCCCTGCCCTCCTGCCGCAGCACTGGATGCTGCCCATGCTGCTGAGCTGCTACGGCCGCCTGCGGCAGGCAGACAAGGTGTGGGCGGTGTACCAGCGGGTACTGGCTGTGCGGAGCGGCGGCGGGCAAGGGCCTGGGCAGCGGAAGGTCTCAGACTTGCTTCCGCTTGGAACGAGGGCGGCGGCGTTGCAGCAGCAGCAGCAGGAGGTCGAACAGCAGGCGTTGGAGGCCTTGCAGCGGAAGCGGTTAGAGGCGGAGGCGGCGGAGGAAAGTGCGGCTCGGTTGGTGGCTGAGCTGCGCCTGGATGCGCTGCCGCTGGACCTTTATGGTTACAGTGCTGTCATCACCTCGCTGTCAAGGGTGGGTGTAAAAGGAGGGAGGAGGCAGGAGGGAGGAGGCCGCAGCCTGCTCGGTTGTTGTGGCGCATGTGCATGTGTGTCCCGCTGGCTGCCTTACTCTTAGACGCATGGGAAGCTCGCACTGCCCCCCACCTCCCCACCCTTCCTTTTGGCGTATGCCCCGCGGCCTCACGCCACCACCTGTCCTGCTGTGCTCACCCTTACAACCTTCTCTTCTCCCCTAAGCCCGTCCCTCCTTTGCCATCCGTCTGCACTCCCAATGCCTGTTGCGCGCCTCCCTCTCTTTGCCTCCCTCTCTCCCTCTCCCTCATTTCTTCTTCTCAATTCTTAATCAATTCTTCTCCCATTTCTTCTTCTCCCTCAATTCTTCTTCTCAATTCTTCTCCCATTCTTTCTTTCTGCCCTCCCCCCCACCCCCCAGGCCGAGCACCCCCCCTACGACCTGCCGCCGCTCTATGCACACAAGGCTGCGGCTGTGTTCAAGCAGATGAGGGGCGCGGGGGTGGAGCCAAACGTGGTGCTGTGGCACAACCTGCTGGACTGCCAGGTGCGATGAAGTGGCTGGCTGGCTGGTTGTGAATTGATGCAAGGGTGGGTGCTTGCAGTGTGCACGTGGGTGGGAGCGGCGGCTGGACTTGGATGACACAGGAGCTGGGGTCAGGCTGAGTGTGGTCCTGGAGCCGCCGTGGAGCTTCATGGTGGTAGCTCGGGGCCGGTTTGCAGACATTTCTGCTGAGCGCTGATGCCTTGCACAAGTGAGCTTGATCCCTGACTTTCTTGCAATCACCTCCCTTCTGCCTCAGGCCAAGGCCGGCCTGGCAGGCGCTGCCTTTGACACCTACAAAGCCATGCGTGCAGCAGGCGCGGCCCCCACCTCCTGGACCTTCTCCATGCTGGTGTCCGCCTGCGGCAGGGCGGGGCAGCCAGGCAGGGCCTTGGAGGTGGTGGAGAGGCTGATGCCGCAGGTGGGACTCTGGTGTTCTCCTAGTAAGGAACAGAAAATAAGAGGGGAAACCTCTTGGGCTTGGGTGAAGTGCTCGGGTGGTATGAGCGTGTTGCGAAATCTGAACGCAACTCGCACCTTCCTCCGCTCCACTCATGGTTGCATCCTTGCATCATGCCTCTCACTCAATCCTGCGGCTTGTCTCACTGTCCGCTGCCCAACTGCCACCCCTGCTGCCAACCTGCTCACCCTTCACTGCCCGCCACCACTGCAGGCGGGTGTTGAGCCGCAGCTGCCTGTGTGGAATGCGCTGCTGGGCGCCTTTGGCCGCGCCGGCAGCGTGGATGCCGCCTATGCTGTGTGGCTGCAGATGCTGGAGTCGGGTGGGTGCCGCGGTACCGCATGATGTGGTACTACTCCCTGTAGTACTGCTCACAGTTGTACTGCCTGCTGTGGTACTGCAAATCATGGCGTTAGGCTGTTTCCCAATTCTGACCAGGGATGTGCAACGATTGGGCCTGCTTGCCTCCCCTCAACCGGCATATCCCCAACTCCTCCTTCCCTCACACTCTCAAATGCCACCCCCCCATCACCCACAATGCAGGTGTGACACCCGACGACTGCACTGAGCGCGTGCTGGCCCTTGCGTTCGGCAGCCACCCCTCCCTTGCCGCTGATGTTGTGGCAGAAGCGCGGCAGGTGCAGGACCGGCGGCGGAGGGAAGCAGCAGCAGCTGCCGCCTCTGCGCAATTACAGTCAGAAGGCACCCAGCAACAGCAGCTGCAGCAGCAGCGGCAGGGGCACGGAAGCGGCGGGTGGGACGGCGGCGCGGCTGATGCGGTACCGCAGGCATCCAGGGACGCGGAGGGACGAGCGACGGCACCGCATGATCATCAGGCACCGTACCGCCTGCATCAGCACCGCCAGGCGCGGCTTGAGATGGACAACACGCCGCAGCAGCAGCAGAGGCCCGGCAAGCACAAGCCTCTTGGCCGCCTGCTGCTGGCTGGCAGCAGGGCTGACGCCCAAGACCAGCGGGGTGCTGCCGCAGAGGGTGCAGGCACAGACGGCGGTCAGCAGCAGCAGCAACAGTCGCAGGGGCGGGGTGCAGCGGCAGCAGCAGCGGCGCGTGATGCAGAGCAGGCACAGCTGCGGGACCTGCTTCAGCTGGACCTTCATGGCAGCTCCCAGGCAGCTGCACGCATGGTCCTGCTGCGGCGCCTTGAATCCCTGGTACTGCACGCACCTGAACTGATAGCGCACGTGGAGCAGCTGCAGGAACAATGGCAGCAGCACAATGAGCTGTGGCAGCAACGCCAGCAGCTCCAGCTGCACAAGGCTGAGGCGGCTGTCGGGCTGCTGGCGGCAGTCGGCACCGCCAGTGGCGGCAGTGCCACGACTGGTCTAACAAAGCAGCAGCAGCAGCAGCAGCAGCAGCAGCAGCAGCAGCAGCAGGGCTGGGAGCTTGACGGCGGCACTGAGACGGACGCCTGGCCGGTTTTTGGTCGGCACTGGGAGCAACAGCAGCAACACCAGCTGGCGCAACACGCTACAGATGCAGCACAACCATTAGATGCATCTCCGGGAGATGAGGTCCCTGCAGCGTTGCCTAGCAGCAGCAGAGGCCCTCCGCCCTTTCGGCCCCCCTCATTCCTGATTGTGACGGGAACGGGGCGGCACAGCAAGGGGGATGTTGGCGGTGTGCTCAAGACGGCGGTGCGGCAGCTGCTGCTGCAGCAGGGGCTGCCATTTCGGCAAGACCCATCGAACAGCGGTGAGCTGCTGGTCGTGCCCTGGTGGCCTTGCAATGCATGCCTGGCCTGCAGTCATGCACTTCTTGCATGGATGCGCTGCTGCACTGCTGACTGTTTTTGCCTATGCAGTGCTGCGTATTCACCCCCAGAATCCCTGCCTGCCCCTTCCTGCGTGCCTGCCTTGCCTGTTTTGCAGGCAAGCTGGCAGTGCCGTGGCAGCCTTTTAAAGCCTACCTGCTGCAGCAGCGGCAGACGATGCACACCGACAGATTCTTGACGGCAGGTGAGGTGTGCTGGTGTGGCTGCTGGGCCAAGGAATGCGCAGCTGGTGTGCTGTCGTGCACACCGACAGCTGCATGCTGCCTGGTTTGACACCAGCCCCCCCTTTTGTGCATAACTGCCTGCTTCCACAACCTGCGCTGCCTTGTTGAACCTGTGCCTGATGTGTCCTTGCATGGGCCTGCTCTGCTGTGGTGTGTGCCTTGCCATGCTGTGCGCCTTGCCGTGCAGCTCGAATCAGATACATGTACATCGTCGTGGCGCTGAGCGGCGTGGCGGCCGCTGCGAACATCCTGCCTCGACTGGGACCCTGGATGGTCTGAATTTTATATGGGCCGAGCGTGCGCCTCCTGTGAGCATGCACGGCGGCGAGGCGGCAAGGCGGGATGGAAGTTTGTGAGGCACCGAGATATACTGCCCTCTGCGCGTTTTTTGCCTCCTCGCGCAGCAAAAAACGCCTCCTCGCGCCTCAATTTGGCACGAATTGTGACCAATCCAATCGGTACCGCTGCGCCCAAAAGTTGGCGCGATCTCAATCAATTGCCGTCTGATCGATAGAACCAGCACGCAGACATGCCGCCGAAGTCGGCCACCTCGGTGAGTAAGCCCGCAAACCAGCTTTGACTTTCACAGGCCGTGCTTCGCGCCCGCAATTGTTAATGCTTAATGCGCTATGACCCGGCAGGTGCGCCCCGCTTCGGGCAAAGGTGCCCCCAGCAGCGGCGGCACAGGCGCCAAGAAGAGCGGCGGAGCAGGGAAGCCCGCCCCCGCTACTGCTGCCGGCGCAGCCACTGACGAGCTGAAGCAAAAGGCTGAGCTACTGGAGCGCGGTCTGCGCAATGAGGAGCTGGCACGGAACGCGATGCAGCTGGAGCGGGTAGGGATGAAGTGCTGCGATGCCACGAGTGCCGCTGCTGCGGTTTCGCCCTACACGCCTCAGCTTCCAGCCAGCAGCTTTGCTTGAGCTTGCTTTCAGCAACAGCTTTCATCCACTCGCCGTGCCTCTGTGTGCAGAACAAGATCCAGGCATTTTGGGACATCACTCGGCGAGAGCTGGGGGATGCGAAGGCCGAGCTGCTGACCAGGGAGAGGGGGCTAGAGGAGGAGCAGGTGGGTGGCTGGCTAGGTGCTTGTGTTTCTTGAGTGTTTGTGCCCCCAGTCCATGCACCCGCAATGCAGCTTGCGATTCAGCCTTTCCGTAGTGACAAGTAACAGGCGTGCAGTTTGGAGGAGGTATGGGCACAGCCGGGGCCGTCACAGAGCGTGCGAGTCACAGGCTGCAGAACCAGGCATGCCGCTGAATGGGCTGCTACCAGCCCACCTCGCACCCTGTCTGTGTAGGACCGCCATGCATTGGAGCTCAAAGCGTACAAGCAGAAGGTGAAGCACCTGCTGTACGAGCAGCAGGGACAGGTGTCGCGCCTCAAGGCAGACGGAGAAGCGGCACTGAAGCGACAGGTGAATCACCACTACTGCAGGCGGGGTGATAGACTGGATGGTACTGGTGGTTCGAGTGCCGCTCACGATGGGAACTGTTGCTGGGTTGAGGAGACGGGCAGGCTCGTAAAACCCCAGCCAACAGGGAAAGCCGCCGGCATTGCTGCTCTGAGGAAGCCTGCTCCGCATGCTGGCCGGTTGCCAGCTGATTCAGTGTGCCGCCTGCCCGCTTGCCTGTGCGTGTGCCCCCCAGCAGGGTGAGTTGTTTGCGCAGCAGGAGGCTCAGCTGGGGGACGACAAGCGGCGGCTGAGGCAGCACGTGAGGGAGCAGGAGCTGTCGAGTGAGGAGCTGATCAAGCAGTTCAGGTGGGTGGTGAGACGTGGGTGCCTCTTCAGCTCCCTGCCTGTCCCTCCTTCCTTGCGGAACCGCATCAGGCCAGGCATGCACCCAACATTTGGAAACGAAATTTACGAGCAAACTGCCACAGTGCTCACCTGCTGAATCCGCCCCGCCGCCACCCTAACTGGCACGGGCACGCAAGTGACCCTGCTCCCTCTGCTGGCACTGTGCAGGCTGGATAACGCCAAGCAGGTCAGCCGGCTGCGCCAGGAGTTTGAGGGCCAGGCGAGGCAGATCCAAAACAAGTATGAGGCGCAGCTGCGCGCACTGCAGGCGGCAACAGAGGCCAGCTACTCGGCAGGTGCGCGGGCGGGAACCCTTCCAGCAGCATCAATGGATTATGAATGATAAATTATGATTATTCATTCAAGGGTGGCAGGACGCCACATCACAGTCAGGGGTGGCACTATGGGCCGCCTGCTGCTGAACTGCCTGCTCACAATCTTACGCCACGTTTGCTTGCCTGCCTGCCACCCCGCACACCTCTTCTTACCCCTTCTCCTTTGCTGCAGACCTGGCAGACCTCGAGCAGCGCAGCAGCGGGCACGTGGCGGCGCTGATGGCGGCACACGAGGCCGCGGTGGCTGGCATGCGGGGCTACTACAGCCAGGTGACGCTGGCCAACCTCGACCTTATACAGGCGCTGAAGGTGGGTTGGTGGTGGCCTGGTGCGGTTTGGTGTGGTATGGTGCGGTGTGGTGTGGTGCGGTGTGCTACGCTGTGCTGCAACGTGCGGTGTTGTGTTGTGCCGTCCACAAAGCCCTTGCTGAGCCTCGCTGGCTGCGTGCATGGCTGCTTGCTTGCAGGAGATCAGTGGCATGAAGGTGGCAGAGGCGCAGAGGGAGAAGCTAGTGGGGGATGTCGTGAGGGAGAATCGAGCGCTGGTTGGACCCCTGGGCAAGGTGAGCGCGTCGGGCAAGGACCTGCTTCCAGTACTCGCCTGCGATCGCCAGCAACAGACTCTCAACCTGGATGTGGCTGTGCAATGATCAACCAGTCAGACCCAGGCCTGCAGTGCCACGTATCATGTGCTCGTTGCTGGCTTGTGAGGAATTGCTGCCCGTTAAGTTGCCGCTCTGCCCTTCGCATTTGACTCTCCCGGCCCTACCGCTGGCCCCCTGTGGCGCCTGCAGGCAGTGCAGGAGGCTGATGTGATGCGGCAGCAGCTGGAGGGTGCGCAGAGAGACCGTGCAGCATTGGCAGCCACCAAAACGCGGCTGGCGGCGGCTGAGCGGCAGGGTAGGGCGAGGGATTGGGAGCTGGAGGTGACGCAGCAGCAGCTGGAGAAGGTGGGTGAAGGTGCAGCGCCACAAACTGCTGCTGCAGGCACTGCACTTGCTGCTGTCTTTCTGGCTGTCCTCCTGCTGCTGCTGGGTGAGGTGTGGTTGGCTGGGCCAGGATGTGCTGCCGTAGTATTGGCACAGCACGAGCTCTGCTCCCTGCACTGCTTCCCTCAACCCCCAACCAACTGAAACTGCCGTTCGCTGCCCCTCTCACTTCCTGCCTGGCTGCAGGTGCAGCAGCAGCTGCTGGAGCTGCAGCAGCGGCACGAGGCCCTGGCCCTTCAGGCCCGCCAGCGCTCTGCGCTGAGGGACGATGTGTTGGACCGGCGTCTGCAGGCAGCGGAGGCTGAGCTGCAGCAGATGCAGCTCAGGCAGCAGCAGTCTTGGGATCCAGCGCAGGAGGTGGTGCAGCAGCAGCATCCGCCGCCGCTGCCGCCGCAGCGGCTGGACCTGCAAGAGCCAGGGGACAGCAGCAGCAGGGAGGGCATGAGCACAGCTCGCTCGTGGGCGGCAATACCGGCTGTGCACAGCGGTACCACTGTACCAGCCCTTGGCGGCAGCGGCAGCGGCAGCAGCAGCAGCAGAGCTGGGCGGCAGACGGCAGCAAGCGAAGGCGGCGGCTCGACAGCAAGCAGTCCCTGCTGTACAGCCCTAGTCGACTGTGGCTGGGACGCGGTGCTGGCTGCCGCGCTGGCTGCTCCTTTGCCAGATGACGGCTCGGCTGCTGAGCTCTGGGAAGTGGAAAAGGCATCCCAAGCAGCCCAGCAGACTGGGCAGGCTCCTGTGTTTGACCCGCAGCTGCTTGCTGGAGAAGAAGGAGAGCAGGAGGACACCCCTAACAGCGAGCAGGCAGCATTCGATGAGGTTGCTGGCAAACAACACCTGCCTGTGCAGGTGGGCAGCTCCCCTGGCAAAGCCGATTTCCAGCCAAGCGAGCCAGCTCCCTTTGCACCCTTGACAACAAACGAGGGTGGTGTTGATGACAACGGCGTTGATGACAACGGCGAGGGCTCAGCAGCGTCAGAGGGTCCGCCGCCAGCAGTGCAAGGCAAGCAGCTGCTGACGCACGCCGAGGCTGTCGGGGACGAAGGCACTCAGGGTGCAGGCGAGCAGGCTTTGGCGGCGGACAGTTCGCCGCTCGTCCCTGCCCACAGCAGCAGCCGGCAAGGGGAGCAGTGAAGCGCGACTGCAGTGTGAGGAGCCGGGTGCCTGGCCGCCATTCTTGTTTCATGTTTTGCGCAGGATGCCCTGCACCCCTGCACCAGTTGGCGTGCCTGCAGTGTGGCTGCAGCCTGTAGCTTGCAACCAGGCTTGGCCCCCTAACGTGTGCAGCTTGCACTGCAAGGCTGGTCCAAGCACGCATTGTGACATGGCAGCTTTACAGTCCGCAATGAGAACAGCAAGGGGAAAGAAGGAAGAAAAATACAGGGGTGTACACGCAAGGCGGCCTCTCGGGTCGGATTCAAGTGCAAGTCAGTGCGAGTGGCAGAGCAAAACAAGGTAGTGGGGCGGGGCATGGAAGCTAGTATGGTAAAAGACCAGTGCGGCCCCTCCGGGCTCAGCCATTCAGCAGTGTGCGGTTCAGGAGTACGGCCGGGTTTGGCCACACAAGCGCGACTAGAACACCAACGGCAGAGCAGGAGAACGCAGTGCGCATACGTCGGGGTCAAATGAAAGGGCAGGCTCGCTGTGCTATGCATGTCATGCCGTGCTTGTGAGAACAAGCAAGCAGCGGTAGCAGGGCTGTTCACCGAAGCCGCTCCAAGGTACAGTCACTCAGTTCATGCGGCCAGCGCAGTTGGCGGCGCCGCAGTTGCAGGGCAGCGGCTCTGCATCGGGCTCCTCTTCGAACTGCGGCAGGTGAGGGCAGGTGAGCATGGGCAGGGTGATGAGTGGGCACGTGGGCAAGCAGGCATGACATGCGGGGAGATGACATTGCCGGCTGCGTTTCCCACAGTAGGGGGGCATGCTTTGCCGGCTTGTGTCAACACAGCCTAGGCCTGCCTGCCTGCCTGCCTGCCTGCCTGCCTGCCTGCCTGCCTGCCTGCCTGCCTGCCTGCCTGCCTGCCTGCCTGCCTGCCTGCCTGCCTGCCTGCCTGCCTGCCGGCCTGCCTGCCTGCCTGCCTGCCTGCCTGCCTGCCTGCCTGCCTGCCGGCCTGCCTGCCTGCCTGCCTGCCTGCCTGCCTGCCTGCCTGCCCACCAACACAAGAGCACACACACACACACACAGGCCAGCATACACACCATGCACCAGCACCTCCACCCACCATGTAGTGGTAGGTCAGCTCCTCGTCGGCGGCAATGTCCCTCAGCGCAAATATAGCCATGCTCTTCCGGCCTGCAGGAAGATGGGTAGCTGGGCAAGCGGATAAACTGGAGTGTGACGGCAAGGAGAAGGGAAGGGTTGCCACGATGGATCGTCCGGATCGGCAGGTCGGCTCGCCCCTCTTACACCCAAAGCAGTCCAAGAGCACAGCACACTGCATCAGCCAACAGGCCAACAGCCACCAACAAGCAGCTCGAGCTTTGCACAATGTCCCCAACCACCCAAGCAGCACCACCCTCCGCCTCTCCACACCCGCGCGACCTCCCTTAAACCAAAGCCCAAACCAACACAACCACAGCCCACTCACGTGTGTGCATGTCCAGCATGACCCGAGTGAAGCAGTTGGGGGCACACGAGTGGTTGATGTGGCGCGCCGTGTTGCCCTGCACACATGCACGCACGCACACAGGGGCAGGCAGGCAGGCAGGCAGGCAGGCAGGCAGGCAGGCAGGCAGGCAGGCAGTAAGCAAAGGCAGTGGGCAAAGGCAGTGGGCAAAGGCAATTCGCAACAGCAACGGCCGATGAGCCGATACTGGTCCCCGGCCAGCCAGGCACAACCAGCGGTTGCGCATGCCTGACAAAAGCCCAGGCAGCCAGGCAACCAGCCAGCGACGGGCAAAAGCAAGGGGCGCAGGCAGGCGGGCACAACACAAACCTTGCGAGTTGCATCGATCACTTGCTGGCTGTCCAGGCGAAAGAAGTACATTGTACCGTCGCCGCTGGCCTCGTACTGCCTCTCACGCCGGTCTGCGGCACACGTTGGGAGAGTGGGGCGGTACGCGTGGACGGCAGGCATGCACAAACACGTGTGCAGGCAAGACAGCAAGCCAGCCAGGCAGCAGCACGATCACAGACCAGCCAGCCAAATCGTCTCCCAGACTAGTCCACTCCACGGGATTTCTTACTGTGCCTCCCTTCCGTGCTTGCTTCCCCTCCCCTCCCTCCCCTCCCTACCACCCTCCCTCCCTCCACCCACCTGCCACCGCGTTGCTCACCACCTCCCCCACGTATTCAACCACAAAGGAGCCACGCTGGATGGGAGTGCCTGCAAACATACCCCAGCCGTGGGTGGCGCTCTTGTGCTGCGGGGAGGGAGGCAGGGAGCGAGGGAAATGAGTCTGGCTTGGTGCAAGGAGCGTGTGTGTGGAGACAGGGCAGCAGGGGGGCATATGCCCTGGCACTCACAGCCACAGGCAGCCAACAAGCACAGATGACGGTTCACAGCTGGCAGCCGGCGCAGCGCAGCGCCGACCTGCTTGATCAGCGGGGCTGAGCGGCGAAGCGAAGCCATGTCAACCTGCTGCAGCTGCTCCTCCTCTCCAGGAACATCCTCCTCCGCAGCTCTCGCAGCCAGCTTTGCCGCTCCTGTGACGGCCGCCGCCCGCCGCAAGCCGCTGCGCCCCCCCTGCGCCGCCACCAGCGCCTCGTGCTGCTGCTGCAGCATCAGCGTGTTGGCGGAGGGCGGCGGAAGCCGCAGCGGCGGATGCGGGGCGATGGCGCCCGGAGGCAGGCTGGCGCGCCTGCGTGCGGCTGCTCGGCGCTTGCCTGGAGGCAGCGCCAGCTCAGCCGCCAGCTCCTCCGCCTCGTCACGCCGCCGCTTGCGCTGCCGCCACTGCTGCAGCGCGGCCTTGTGCCGCCGCCACTCGCGGAGCGGCATGCTGCGAGCGGCGCCCACAAAGGGCGCTTGAGGTTCAGGCCCGGGTTGTGGCGGCAGCTGCACTTGTGCCTCCGCTTCCGCCGCCACAGCAGCCGCCGCTGGGCTGGAACCGCAGCCAGCCAGATCACTCTGCACGTCTGAGGCAGCAGCAGACTCATGGGAGCCCTCCGCCGCCGCTCCAGCTGCCCCAGCTGCCGCCGCTGCTGCAGCAAGGCGGCCAGCAAACTCCCGTGCGTGAAATACGGAGGACTGGCCACTGGTGCGGCCGCCGCATCCGGTGGCAGGAGTGGAAGCAGGGCGGCGCTGCTGCTGCCTGGGCTCGACACTCCTCGGCTGCATGGAGCCAGCGGCGGCTGCGGTGCTGGCCATGCGTGGCAGCTGCCAGCTCGTGGTGCCGGCGCTGCCCGCACTGCCGCTGCCGCAGTCTCCCTGCTGCTGCGGCCTGCGCCGGCCGCTGCTGCTGGAGAAGCGGTGGTTCTTGTAACGGTGTTGGGAGGGAGGGTAGTGTGTTGCAACAGCCGCTGGCACCCCCTCCCCCAAGCCCCCTGAGCGCTGCTTGTGTGAGCGCTCAAGGAGGGTGCCGGCAGCTTGGTCCAACGGCAGCACGGGCTGCTGCTGAAAGCCATGCTGCTGCTGCTGCTGTTGAAGCTGCTGCTGAGCGGGTGTCAGATGTACCGCCTTGGCCGGCATCGAGTGTACCGCCAGCACGGTGGCGTCACCCGCGCCGCCGCCGCCGCTGCTCGGACCTGCCTGCAGTGACTGCGCTTGCGACATCTGCTGCTGTTGCAACAGCTGCTGCGGGTGGCTGGGGGGCGCGTCCTGGTGCGGCTGCAGCTGCTGGTACTGCTGCGCGGGCGCGGGATCGTGCTGCGTGCCCTCGCTGCTGCGTGGTAGCTGCTGGCTGCTGCCCTGCTGCTGCTGCTGCTGGAAAGCGTTCAGCTGCCGTAGTGCAGCCTCCTTCTGAGCCCGCTCACGTTCAAGCAAAGCCTGCAGGCCTTGGATCATTTCTTGCGGAGACGCACCGCTGACACCACCGAGCAGCTGCTGCAGCAACGCCATCTGCGCCGCGGCGGCCGAGCCGTGCTGCACCTGCTGGTTCACCATGCAGCTCTGCACGTCCTCCGGCGCCGCCGCATGCGCCGGACCTGGCGCGGCTCCGCCATGCCATTGCCCAGCATGTACATTGAGACTGGCAGGCCCAGTTGCTGCCGCAGGGTTCAGACTGCCGGCGTTGATCATCAGACGCAAGGCAACAGCGGAAGGGCCACAAGGGGCGCTGCGCGCCGGAGCAGAGCCGCCGCCGGCCTCGCCGTTGCCGCTGCTGACTTCCGCACTGCAGGCCAGCGAGCGGACCGCACAATGCATTCAGCAGAGGCCGCGATGGACGGGACGGGGCGCCCAAAGTCACGCCCCGGAAGAGGAGCGGCCGTGCGTGCACGAACGCGTGCCCACGGCCAAGGTGATTGTTTGTGAAGGGACGAACAGGCAATTTCGGCAGCGATGCTGCGAAAGGCGGCGAGAGGCCAAAGCACGTCGGAACTGCTCACAGCAAGCCCGTCGCAAGCCCGTCGCAAGCGAAGACGTTTCGAACAGGGTGCAAGCTCGCTTGTGCATCGTGTACACCCAAGTACCGCCCGCCAAGTTTGACCGCGCACGCACATCACTGATGCACGACATTTTTGCGTCAACACAGTTTCGGCACCCACCTGGCTTGCACGCCACCGTGACCAGATCTGCGCTGAGCAGCGCGGTCGTCTCCCGCGCCAGCTGAGGCGGTAATGCCAACCGAAGGCGGCGACGGCGCACGGCAGTAGGTTCGAATCTGCTCAGCCCGTTGCTCAGCAAACTCAAGCTGCCGACGCTGCTCCTCCTCATCCCCTGCTGCATCAAAAGCCTCTCGTGAGGCTGGCATCTGCGGCTGCTGCCCCACTGTAGCCTGAGGCGCCGCCACTGCAGGCTGCTGGCAGTCGGGCAGGGCACCGCGTTGTCGCGTTGCTGGCTGCTCCTCGTCCTGCTGCTGCTGCGGCTTCGCCTCCAGTCGCTGCTGCTGCTGCTGCACAGCGAGCGTTGGCTGGCCCAACAGAACCGACTGTGCCTGCACAGACGGCTGCACTTCAGCACACACCGCTCCTCCAGCAGCAGGCTGTGCCGGAGGTGTCGCCATTGCCACCGCCTGCTGCACTCTTGCCGGCTCATTACTGCCGGCATCAGCCGCAGGCTGAGCAGGGTCTCGCTGCAGTACCACGGTGAGCTCTTGTGGTACCGCAGGATCCCCTGCCGCAGTACCAGCAGAGCTACCCCTTGGCTGCCCCTTGGCCGGCCCTGCGCTTGCCTGCACCACTGCCGCGGCAGCAGCGGAGCAGTTTTGCTGCTCGCGACCTGCCTGCGCCACAGACCGCGTCCCACCGGAAGGGCTGGGCTCAGCAGCTGGTATGATGCTTCTGCTGCCAAGGGGGGCGCACTCAGCAGGCAGGGTGGTCCTGCAGGGGCAGGGAGGCCGTGTCGCCGTCGTCATCGCACGCGTTCGGTTAGCATACAAACAAACAAACAAGCCGGCTGAAGGGCAGGAGCGCAACAGGACAGACACACAACAGAGCAACATGCAGGCAGTAACGCCGTGCACGGGCGGCTTTGAGTAAGCATTATTTTAGGTTGGAGGCTGTCACGCACCTGTGCTGCGCAGATGCAGCGGTTGTTGAGGGTGCAGCAGGTCCCAGCAGCTCAGGGAGTCTTGCAGAAAGCTGCGCCTCATCCCTGCAGGGAGGTGCGAGGCAGAGGCTGGTGCGTCAAGGGCTCACTGATCTGTACTGACATATGTGCGGGGTGTGAGGCGTCACGAGCCACCAACACAGCCCCACAGGACAGCCATCTCTCTCCGGCCAACCCTCAGGGCGACCGCCCCACAGCAGCCCCATGAGCAGCATCACAACCAGCAACACCAGCAGCTCAGCTCACCGCAAAGGAGGGTCGGCAGTGGCGGGGGGTCCAAGGCCGGCCGGCGCGGTAGGTCGGAAGGCTTCCAGAGCCGCCTGCGCCGCAGCAAGCCTGAGGGCAGCCAGCTCAGCAGCTCCCAGGGGCGTCCCTCCTGCCTCCTCGTCTTCCGTCCCCGACTCCGAATCCACCTCCTCGCCCTGCCCTGCTTGCTGAGCCTGCTGCTGCACCTGCAACGGCTGCTGCTGCACCTGTTCCTGCTGTGCCTGCTGCTGCTGCGGCGCCTGCTGCGTCTGCTGCAGCGCCTGTTGCCGCGCCTGTTGCTGCGCCTGCTGCTGTGCTTGTTGCGCATGCTGCGCCTGCTGCTGACGCGCCTGCTGCGCCTGCTGCAGCACCTCTGGCGATTCAGGCAGGCCTCCTGCTGCTGCTGGCTGTGCCACCTCCGAGGCTGTGAGGGCTGACCCAGCCAGCAGCGACGGCGACTTCCCATCCACGCTGTGTGGCCGAAGCAGCACAGACCACTCTTGCTGGTCCATGTCCCGGCTACGTGGCCGCAACAGCAGCAGGCGCCGCCGCTTCGCCTGCCGCATGCCTTCCTCCTGCTCTTCCTCCACCTCCGCCTCCTCCTGAACCTCCTGAACCTCCCGCTGCTGCTGGTGGTCGTGGCGGCTGACCGGCGAGTTGAAGTGTGCTTTGTTGTAGCCTCGTCCCGCCTCGCCGCCATATTCAGCCACCCAATGCTGCAGTTCGTAAAGGCCCAGCCCAGAGTGCAGCCCTTTGGTGGCTCGACTGCTGCGCCGAGGAGCCTGTCCATCAGCAGCCGAGGCGATTCCTGCTCCTGGGCTGGCAGGTGATGCTGCAGGTGCAAGTACTGCAGGGCTAGCCGGTGCTGGCGCAGCAGCCGCCTGCTGCTGCACCTGGTGCTGTTGGTGGGGCCCCAAGTGACGGCGCGCTGCAGCAGCGGCGGTGTCGGCGGCAGGCTGCTGGCTCGGTATTCGCCAAGCCCCTGCTGCAGCTGCGGCTGTCGATGCGCGTCGCATGGCAAGCCGCTCCGCAGCCGCAGCAGCCTCTGCCTCTGCTTGGTGCTGCCGCCAGGCCGCCGCTGCTACTGGATCCTTGGGCGGCCTGCCCCGCAGCTTCTGCAGCCGCGGGGCGCCACCGCCTTGGTGCAGCAGCCTCTGCTGCTGCAGCTGTTGCAGCTGCTGCTGCTGCGCGCGCTTCGTGGCCGACGTGTGGGCCCCCCTTCCGCCGCTGACCGGCCGGCGCTGCCAGCCGCCGCGGCGGCGCGGCGCCTCCTCCTGCTGCCACTCACTCACACTCTGCTCCTCCTCCTCCAGGCCGTCCTCTTCTTCACTAGAAGAATTGTAGGAGGGAGCCTGTGCCCTAGCTGGTGGTGCTCCTTGCCGGGGGCCGCCCGCACGCAGCACTGGTGCTGCCGCCCCCTGTGTTTCTGCCGCCGCCGCCGCTTCCTGGAAGTGGCGTTTCCGCTGTATGTCTGCCCAGTCAGCTCGCACCGCCTTCTGCGCCCACCGCCCCGCCACAGTGCTGGCGTTATACAGCCTGTGCTTCTGTTGCTGCTGCTCGGGACCCCGCGTCGGCACGGCTGCGCGGGGCGGCGGCGGCACCATTGCCACTGTTGCCGCCGCCGCTGCTGCAGACGGCTGCTGCTGCTGCCGATGGGCGCCCATCCCAGTATGGATATGAGGACTGGATTGCTGAAGCATGGGGCTGCCGCTGTGCCGATGCTGCGTGGTATGCAGCAGCAGCTGGCTACCAGAAGCCACAGATGCAGCAGGCTGGCCCCAGGGCTGCCTGCCATGCTGCCCGGCTGACAGAGGGGGTTGTCCCTCCTCCCCTTCTTCTGCAGCGCCAGTTGCAGTTGTTGCAAAGGAAGGGAAACTGGCCTGCAGCTGCTGCTGACGAGGTGACTGCACGACTTCACCTGCCTGGCACAGCCCTAGCACGTCGCCTGCTTGGCGCACAAACGTGGGCAGGCTCATGTTGCTAAGCCCCGCAAACAGCTGTGAGTCACTGAACTGCGGCCCGCTGAACAGCCCAGAGAGACCACCGGCGCCGGCGGCGGCGGAAGGCTGCGCCTGCTGCGCTTGCTGTACCTGCTGCGCTTGCTGTGCTTGCTTGGCCTGCTTGGCCTGCTGCGCTTGCTGCGCCAGCTGTGCCTGCTGCGCCTGCTGGGCTGCGTGCTGCCGCTGCGCCGCAATGAGCTGCAGCTGGTGCTGCCGCTTCAGCTGCTCCATCTGCTGCTGGTGCTGCCGCTCCAGCTGCTGCTGCTGTTGCAACAGCTGAAGCTGCAGCTGCTGCTCCTGCAGCAGCAGCAAGTGTGTTGGGCTGTTGGCCGGAGACTGCCCTCGGCTGTGAGGAGGCCGTTGGGCAGCCAGCGGCACATACCCCGCTGCGGGCTGCAGCCTCAACGGTGCCCCTGCCTCGACGCGGCCGCTGCCGCTGCCGCTGCCACCAGTGCCGCCCGTGCGACCTCCAGTGCGCCCGCTGCTGCCCCTGCCTCCGCTGCCGCTGCGCTTGCGGGGGAGGCTGCCACCGCTGCTGCCCTCGGCGGCTGGCAGCAGCGAGCGGCTGTCCCTGGAGAGGCCTGCCCCTCCTGGCTGGGTTGGCGGCAGACCAGCAGGGCTGCTTGGCAGCGGCACAGACGGCAGGCAGTCCGGTGCAGCTGCTGCAGCTGCCACTGCTGCTGCGGTACCGCCTTGGCCCTGCTGGGCGGTGCGGGAGAGCCCATGTGCCTGCTCGTCCTCCTGAGGCTGCAGTCCCGCAGGTGCCTCTTGCCAGCGTGGCGGCACTGCCACCGAGACAGCAGTGACGGCCGGTCCCGCACACTGAGGCGGTACCGCCACCCCTTCACCCGGATCCACGTTGAGGCGGTACTGGTGAGGCAGGTACCCGGCAGCTGCACCGCCAGCTGCACCGCCATAAGCGTGCGACTGCCAGGGCTGTGCCGGCGGATACGCAACAGAGGAACGGAACAGCGACTGCTGCTGGTGCGCAGCTGCCGCGTCACTGCCTGCAGCTGGGTACTGTCGAGGTGGCAGCGGTAGGTAGCTACCTGACACAGGCGGCCTCGAAAGAGGCGCCTGGTTGCTGAGTGGGGCAGCCGACAGGCCAGCGGAGCTCGGGGACGGCAGCCCCAGCATTTCGGGCTGGAGGGGGCTGCAGAGGGAGAGTGCAAGTCGCATGCCAGTGTTTCGGTGAGTGCCCAGCAGTTGCATAGGCCATTCCATGCCAGAAAATGCACAGGGCCCCGCCCTACCTGCTTCAAAACCCCCAGCGGCCGCTTCTCGCCAGGCGCTGCACAATCATGCTTGGCTGCTGACCCTTCCACGCATCATGCACGCTTTCAGCAAGCCAGCATCACAGCAGCACCACAGCGCGACACATAGCAGCACAGCACAGCACAGCGGTGTCACCTGGGAAAGAGAGGGGGGGTCATCCACGGCAGCTTAGGGTCTTGGGAGCGACGTACCGGCAGCTGGGCGGCCAAGCCATCGGCAGGGCTGCTTCCCGCCCTGCAACATCACACACGTACACAAATACACACTGAGAGTCATGCAATGAGGCCTGCCCAGCAGCAAACAAACGCCGGTGCCGGGCACAGTGAGAGAGAGAGGCAAGAGGCAAGCCTTTTGGTGTTGAAGCAGCAACTTTGCAGAGCCAAGAGCATGTGCTGCCCCGCATCAAGCGCAGCTGCAAGTCGCCGCTGGAGTGTGACTTGGCAAGCAAGAAGGCACCTGGCATTGGCAGGCTGCTGCACAGCGGGATCAGGGGCAGGCTTCGGTGCTGTGGCTGCAGGTGGCGGTGGGTTGGGAAGAGCCCCGGAACCGCCTCGCTGCCAGGCGTAGTGGGTGGGCGAGGGTTGGGGCTGCGCCTGCCGGCCCGCAGCAGGAGCGCTGCCTGGTGCCAGCGACTCACGAGGCACCTGTGGCTGGGCAGCCCTTGCTGCACCGGCTTGCTGCTGCTGCTGCTGCTGCTGCTGCTGCTGCTGCTGTTGTGGGTGCCGAGATGCGTCCCTGGAATCACCCCTGGAATCTCCCCTGCTGCGCAAGCCAGGGATGTCGAGCACGCTGTGCCACTCCCGCAGAAGCAGCAGCGGCGCATCACTGTCTGCCGGGCTGCAGGCTGGCAGCAGGCCGGGTTGCAGGCCTTGCTCGGGTGGGGAGAGAGACACTGTGTCCCTGATCGGCTGCCATGCACGGCCCTGCATGCCAGGACAGGACTGGCTGGCATCCCTTCAATCCTGCCAGCTGCCCTCAGGCTGTTGGCGCCGCGGCGTGCAAGGCAGCACAAAGCACGAGGGAGACCAGCATGCTCACAGGACCAGGCTCACCTGCCCTGGCACACTGTCAGACGTGTCATGTTGTTGCACGTGAGCTGGCTGCACACGCGACTCAACCTCAGGCGAGCGTCGTGGCCGTCGTGCAAGGGCGGCAGCGGCAACAGTGGGGTGGGCGATGGCGCCGCCCGGCGCTGCCCCTGCCCCACGGTCATGCTGCTGCTGAGAGGTCATGCCACCTGCAGGGACGGGCAGCAACGGCGCACAGCACTGCCCAAATTATAGCGTTGCTATCAAAGCGCGGGGGGGAGGCGCGCAGCTGGTCAACAACGCGCTCAAGGGTGTCAGACCACCGTGTGGGAAGGGAAGACCAAGGCGGTATGCGATCATCCCCAAGGCCAACCGAGCGCAAACGGCTTCACCTGGACTCTGCCGGCATCCAACCGCATTTGTGATGGCGGTGCAGCCGCGTTACGTGGGAGTTAACGTCTGGGCCACCTGCGGGAGGCTGTCCACTGTTAAAAGCACCGCTCCATGTTCTTGTCGCTTTGGGAGCACTGCAAGCTTGCAGTAAGTGGGCTCGCTGCAGGGAGAGAAACAGCCATCAAGTGCGGTGACGTCAGCGGTACCTTTTGCAGATTCACAAAGGCACCGCAAGGAAGCGATAGACCGTCTGCCGCACTTGCGCAGTGTTCACTTGCGCAAATGCTGTATTGTATCCATCGAGCTCACCAATGCATCAGACAGCAACGGCTTCGTCTCAGCGCACTTGCTGCTCGGCGACGTGCGGGCTTGGCACCGCTTCTCTTGCCAGCAACATACTTGATACCAATATCAAGAAGCACTGTTTGTAGCAGGGTGTGTGGTCAGTCGAAGCATGTTGATTGCGCCCAAGCAGCTTACCGCCGGGCTTGGCGAACTATGCCGCCGCACCGCCTTGCTGCCTGGCGTTGAATCCGTTAATCCCCTCCTCTTCAACCTCGTTGATTTGGGGGTTGCCAAAGTCATTTCGAGGCGCACAAGCTCTGCTTTGGAATTCAGCCGAACCTATAGGGCGCGCTTGCTGCTCGCTCCAACGGGCAGGTATGCTGGAGGATGTCGCCCACCTGCCAGACAACGAGCTCGGCCATCGCACATTGCGGGGGACTCACCCGCGTCACAGGCTCCCCCTTGCTGTTCTCTGGTGTCTGCCAGCAATGCCGGAGTGCGCTGCCGGCCCGTTCACTGCAGGTAGTGATCGCCACCACCGCCGCTCCCGCCTCTGCAGACGCACCAGGTTGCGACTGCTTTTGCAGCTACTGTCAGCCATGGAGGCAGACGATCAGCAGATTGCTCGCTTCATGGAGGCAACACACACCTCTTTTGAGCAGGCGCAGTTCTTCCTGGAGGCCGCAGGCGGCAACTATGACCGGGGCGTGTCCATGTTTTACGGTGGGTGGCTGAGCATGCCGCTGCCGCGCTCCCTGTGTGCTGATGAATTCAACAAAACATCAGGAGCACGAGGAGCACGTATACCCTCCTTTTTGACCCATTACGCGTCGACATGACACACAGCCACAGCCGGCCGCGGCAGCAGTGCTCGACCCCCGCCTGCTGCACCCACTCTGCCTCACTCTGCAGAGCAATCAGGCGGCGGACACCCGGCTGATTTGCCGCCTCGGCCCCCAGCCCCCACGGGGGCCCTAGTGGCAGACCAGTTCCCCGGCATCAACGCAGTGAATGCGTATCCCGCTGCGGCACGTGGCCCGCTGCCCCCACCACTGCAGCTGCTGGGGGTGGTACTCGGAGCACCGTTTGCGGTGCTGGGCGGCGGCATCAGGCTGCTGCGCCGCACCCTCGGCTTCGGTGCCGCGGTTGCAGGCGCAGTGGCTAGCCGCGTGCTGCCTGCACGCCTCTCGGCATTGCTGGGGCGAGCGGGGCGGGCGGTGTTTGCTGCGGGCCGGGATCTGCCGCCCGCCGCAGCGGCCGCAGAGTTCGCGCAGCAGTTTACGGGTGCGTGCGCTTGGCTGCGCAGCGCTGCCTTGCACTGTGAGGTTGGCAGCGCAGCCGTTGAGGAGCATGGTGCGTGGGCCCAGCATCAGCAGCACGGGCCCTGTGGCAGGCACAAGGCACTCTACCAGGGGCCGCCAGCGAGAAACCGCTCGTGAACCACCTCATCGCTCTATAGTAGATCTTCTTGCCCCCGCACAAACCCCAACACCCAACGCCCTGCCTGCTTGCCTCCCCTTGGCTCCACAGAGCGGTTTGGCGGCGAAGGGCCGCAGTGGCAGGAGTGCGGCTGGGGCGAGGCGGCGAGCCGAGCCCACGGGCTGGGCAAGTTCCTGTTTGCCTACCTGCACTCACCAGGACACCAGGTGGGAGGTGGGGAGCCGGGGAGCCGGAGTGCGGTCGAAAGGAATGGGGGTTGGGAATGACAGGGCGAGGCTGAGGGGCAGGCTGGGGCAGAGGGTGGGGACAGACGCGATGAGAGGTCGAGTGAAGCAGCAGCTGCTCAAAGGCCTCCGCCTCCAGCCAGCTGTCAGTGTGGGGCGGCGAATCCCTTGTGAGGCCAGAGGCCTGCCACAGCTGGTGGCTGGCGTGCATGCACGCGTCCAGGTGCTGGACATAGCACCCCGGCACGCACGCCCCGCCAGCCCGCCAGCCCGCCAGCCCCTCGGAGCAGCAGGGGTAGAGAGGGAACTGTTGTTCCAAAGTCGGCCATAGCACATTTTTCTTTTCTTTCCCTGAGCTCATGCTGTACCGCTTTCTTGTTGGATCCCACATTGTTGTACCGCAGGACACCGATGCGTACTGCCGCGACACCCTCACCTCCCCAGCCCTCGTCCCCTTTCTCAATGAACATTTTCTGTGCTGGGGAGGGGACCTGCGGCGGAGCGATGCCTTCAGGTGTGGGCTGTGCCGCATGTCTGGTGGGCTATGGGTGCCCATACCCTCTGCTGCGCTGTGCTGTGCTGTGCTGTGCTGTGCGCTGTTGTGTTGCTGTGCAGCGTCGCGATGGGTCCTGCGGTGGGCTGGGTAGGCAGACGAGCCAGGGCACAGGCTGCAATACCAGCACTGGCTGCACCTGCAGACGGGGCACGTGAGGCACAACAGCATCAGCCGCGACTGCTGTGTGTATGACCCATGAAGCTCCGCTGGCTGCGAATCCGCTCTGTAACTTTTGGCTTTTGACCTTTGACCATTTGCTGCCGTTCCCTCCCTCCTGCCGGCACCCCCTGCTGCTGCAGGCTGGCAGCCACCCTGCGGGCGGCGAGGTATCCTTACGTTGCTCTGCTGGCCTTCTCTGGCACCAGGTGCAAGGCCGTGCCTGTTTGTGGCTGTGCTTGAATGACTTGCGGCTGTGGCTGTGGCTGTGGTTGGATGAGTTGCGGCACCTGCGGCTGTTGGTGCTGTTGAGGTCTGGCTGGCTAACTGAGGGGTGTCGGTAACTGGTGCTGCCTCATTTGCAAATGCAAGTGTGACTGTGTAAGTGTGTGACTCGGTTTCATATGCGCGCCTTTTTGTGTGTATGTGTGCCCGTGTGTGCCTGTGTGTGTGTGTTGCAGGACCCGGCTCATCACCGCCGTGGAAGGCAAGCTGCCGCCCGCACGCTTGCAGGAGGTGCTGCAGGCAGCCTTGAACGACCATGGCTCGCTGCTGTGGCAGGAGCACGCTGAGAGGCAGCAGCGGGTAAGCAGCCAGCGGGCAGGGTGCGGCGATGCGGGGGAAACAAAGTGCAGAACGTTTCTGGCGCCTCCGTCTTGGCTTGAACCGCCCACCGATCACATGCTCTACTCGCTGCCTTACTGCTGCCGCTGTCCTGCTTTTCGCTTTCCCCTGCGCCTGTGACAACTGCGACTTGCTGCTGCTGTTTCGATGCGTACTTTGTTCACTTTGCCGCCGTGCCCTTGCCCTCACAGGAGACTGACCGGCTTCTGAGGCAGGAGCAGGACTCAGAGTACGAGCGCAGCCTGGCCGCAGACCAGCAGCGGGAGGCGGCCAGGGCGGCGGCGCAGGCCGAGGCGGAGGCGGCTGCACAGGCGGCGGAAGAGGCGGCAGAACGGGCCAGGTGAGCAGCTGGGCAGGGTTGGCTGCGTGCCTGGCCGTTTGCATGGCTGAGCAGTGGCTTTGCTTGCTTGTTTGTCTTTACGGACAGGGTGTCTGCAAAGAAACTTGCGATACAGACTGTGAGCCTGCATGGGCACTAGTCCATGGCGCAAGCAGCTGCAATGATCCAATGTTTGCATGAGTCTGACAGTGACGCCGTGGATGCATGTTGGGCTTTTGCTTGCTTGCTTGGCTGGCTGATCAGGGTCCCTATGCCGGCACTCGCCCTCCCATACGCAGGGCGGAGGCCGAGGCAGCAGAGCAGCAGCGCGCGGCGGCGGAGGAGGCCCTGCGGCGGCGCAAGAGCGAGAAGCGGGCGGTGCTGGGCGAGGAGCCGCCAGCTGGCACACCCGAGACCACCCTCATCCGTGTGAGGATGCCCGACGGGGCCACCCACCAGCGCCGCTTCTGGATGGCTGACTCGCTGCAGGTGACAAAGGGTGTGGGCTGCATGCAGGGTGGCTGCCGCTGCTGCATCGGCTGCGGCTGCTGCATTGGCTGGCGCTGCTGCTTCGGCTGCAGCACGTGCAGCCTCTCAGGCTTCGACTCGCTGACCCAAACCCGCCTCTATGGGTGGTGCGGAGGACAAAGGGTGCAAGGAGCAGGGGGCTCCTTGTCCCCTGCACAGGGAGGACAGGAGGAGACGAGGCTCTGCACTCTGCACCGCTGCCGGCCGTCATGACCTCACTGGGCCGGGCGGTTCAAACCTGCCAGCCAAATTGCTTGTTGCCCCTTCAGTTTCCGCTGCCCTGCCCTGTCCTATGTCAAGTCTTTCCTCTTGAACGACAAACACGTGCCGACCCCCTGATGGTCTGCGGCCTGCCGTCCATCCACCCTCAACATCCCTAGATTGGCTGAGTCGAATCGATCCATCCACCCCCGCTGCAGGTGGTGTACGACTTTGTGGACTCAAGAGATGGCGTCACTGCACTGCGGTACAGCCTGGCCACCACCTTCCCTCGACGAGTGTACCGCCAGGGTGGGTGACGGGGCGTGGGCAGAGGGCCAGGGATCGTATTCAATTGTTTTATTGAGTTTTAGTGGAATTATTCGCAAAGGGGCTTCTGGTGCTCGAGGCTCACCGGTGCAGTGCCGTCCTGCTGCGCTGTGCCTGCAGAGAGCTTGGGAGTGAGCTTGAGGGAGCTGGACCTGGCGCCTCAAGCCGTGCTGCTGCTGCAGCCTGAGGACAACTGATGCGCTGCGGGTGTGCCAGCCGACTTTGCCAGCAACAGGCTCCTGCAGGCGTGTGCTCTGCTGAGAGAGGAGTGCAGTGCGGTGCGTTGCAGTGTATGGAAGTGTGCTGGTGTAAGGACCACGATGAGCCCAGGGGCAAAACAGGCGGCGGCGCCAGCCGTGCGGCATGCGCACACTCTCAAAAAGTCGGTCCCCCATTCCTGCCTGGTCAATTCTAACTCGTCTCGTTCGCGCTCCATCCAGCATCGCCATCCAATCATCATGAGCGGCAAAGAGGCACAGGGCATGGCCACAAAGGGTGCGGAGGGGGATGGTCGCAAACCGAGAGGATGCCGCGGCCCCCGATCGCTTTATCCGATCCAGGCCTTGTAGCGCTCGATGCAGCATCGACTGGGCACGGGTCCGCGCGTTGGAGCGCCACAAGGTGCCCACTCACCCAGCTCCGCCGCCACCACCGCCGCCTCCAATACCGGCGCCGCTCCCAATTTGCTGCTGCAGGCATGGCAGAGGGCCCAGAGATCAAGGACAAGTCCCAGGTGTGCAATTGGGCTGCGGTCGTGCAAACATGTGGCCTGCCAAGCATAGGATGCCGAGCTTGCCCCCAGTTGCCCTACACATGCGCGTGCTATGCTCATTCCCCTTGTGCGCTCACTACCAGCACCTGCCCTGCTGCTCCCGCAGGTTGACCAGGGACAGCCGGGGCTGCAAAAAGACATGAAGGACCAGCCAGTCAGCGAGCAGCTGCCCACCCAGCACGGTGAGCTCAGCAGTGCCGGCCCCCGGCGCCCGCCGCTGTGCAGCCCGTCCCAGTGCACAGCGCCTGCTAACCTGCCCAGGCCTCACCCCTTGTGGAATACCGCAGGTGATGAGGAGGTGCTGACGCTGGAGTCGTATCGAGGCGTCGGCAAATTCAAGGGAAAGGTGAGGGTCAGGGTGAGGGGGCGGCCTGCATTCTCAGCAACCTTACCTTTTCTTCAAGGGGCTCTGTCGGCTAGTGTCTTGCCTGCCTTGTGGAAAAGCAAAGCTGACCAAAACCTGACGCGCTGCCGCCCCTTTCCTCCTGCACAGGTTGCCCTGATCACGGGTAAGCGGCTTAGCTGCGTTGGTCATCGGCACACTCCAACCCAATCTTCACACAAGCCAAATCACAGCAGCCAGCCTGCCCTCTGTTGTTCTGGGACGCTGGCTTCTGCGTTGCCGCTCAACATCTGGATGATGTCCCTGGATGTTGCTGTTGCAGGCGGCGACTCTGGCATTGGCCGCTCTGTGGCTGTGCTGATGGCAAAAGAGGGAGCCAAGGGTGTTGCAATCGTGTACCTCCCTGCAGAGCAGCCGGTGAGCAAACCATTCCATCAGTGGAGCAGGAAGCCATCTGGGGCGCGGCCCTACCTTCTAGGGGGCGGTGTAGGGGGCGGTGAAGGGTTGAAGGGGGCTCCGCGGCCAAACGGTGCGATGGCGGTTAAAAGTGCAAGCGAGCACAGCTTCGGACGCATGCAGCCGGTCCGGGATGAGTCAAGAAGAGCACACATGGCAGCAGGCAGAGCAGATTGTGGTTCATTGGTGCAGCCACCTTGCTGGAACACCGAGCATTGGCCGGTCAGGAGATGGGGCACAGGCTGGCTGGCTGTCGAAGAGCACCGTAGCTCCAGAGCATGTTCTTGCGACCGGAACTGCGACTGCTGCTTACTTCGAAATCAGCCAGCCTGTGCTCGAAATCCAGGTTCGGCCTGAGCTTGGTGTTCCGCACGGTGCCGGCATGGTGAACCACAGCAGGCCCTGCCTACCGCCTTGGCTGCGATTCTGGTTTATCCCAGACTGGGCGGGGCATTGTCCTGCTTGACTGTACGGTTCCACAGCCTGCACCGCAACTGCAAGCTGAGGGTGAACGTGCAGAATGTATTGGTGTATCCCCTGGAGAGTGCTATCGTTTTTCAAGCTTTGCCACCGGTGCTGCCGCATCTGTGGGTACTCTGAAATGAGGTACCAAACCGTCATGGTACCGCCTCCTCTGTACCGCCGCTGCAGGACGCGGAAGACGCGCAGAAGCTGATCGAGGCTGAGGGCTCTGAGGCGCTGCTGCTGCCCATGGACTTGTCCGAGGGTGATGCGGTGTGCAAGAAAATCGTGGACAAGGTTTGTTATGGATTGGAGGATGAGGGTAGGAGGGCGGCAGGTGGCTGCTTGATAGAAGAAGGCTTGATTGGAAGTGCAGTTGAGGCAACGCCGAGGAGTAAGGATGAGGAGGAACAGCGCCCGGGGGCTGCATGCCTGCATGGATGCAGCTGCCGCTGCCCCCACTCCCATGTGCTGCACTCTCGTTTGCATCTCTGTGCAGGTGGTGGAGAAGTATGGGCGGGTGGACGTGCTGGTGAACAATGCTGCGGTGCAGGTGGGCTGATTTGGCTGGTGCGGTGGGGCAGGGCAAGAGCAGGGAGGGCTGCCGAGGGGAGGACAAATGGGGAGCAGAATCGACCAGCTGAATCAGGCAAGCGCTTCCATTGCACAGGTCAGGGTAACAGCTCTGGTATACCGCCTCCCCCTCTCACAGTGTGTGTGTGTGTGTGTGTGTGTGTGTGTGTGTGTGTGCAGTATGTTGTGCCCAGCATCACTGAGACCGGCCCTGAGATTGTTGAGGACACCTTCAGGTGAGGCGCAGGCCTGATGGCTGCTTGCTCATTTGGTGCGGTGCAGCCCTTCAAATACAGAGGAAAGACAATCGACATGCTGGGTGACACCGCCACCGTTACATTCGACTCGTCTTCGTTGCTGTGCCTTTGCCATCACTACACAAAGTTGCGGTCCAGCGCCGCTGCTGCTGCAATGTACTACTGGTCATGTCACCCAGGGCAGCGGTCGTGTTTCCTTTCTTCACATCGTTATTGCGCCTGCCTCGACTCCACATTGCTCGTCGCCTGCCTGTGTGCAGGACCAACGTGTTCCCCATGATCTACCTGTCCAAGTACTGCGTGAGTGCCCGTACCGCAAAGTTGTACTGCCACTTGCACCGCACCTGTTGCACCGCACCTGCTCCCGCCCTGCCTTGCACTTGGTCCTGGGTCAGCGGGCATGGGGGGCTTTAAATATGCCGCGTTGGCCACCGATGTGCACTGACTCAACACTGCCTGTGCTGTGTCCAGAGCTGCCCACGCCTTGACAGCACCCTTCCACCTCCTCCTTTCCCCCCTCCTCCTTTTAAACACACCGCAGGTGCCCCACATGCGGCGCGGGTCTTCCATCATCAACTCCACCTCAGTCACAGCCTACAACGGCTCACCCAGTCTCCTGGAGTACAGGTGGGCTGGGTGGGGGGCTTGCTGGCGGGCTTTGCAACGCTGGATCTGCGGCGGTTGGAACGGCTGGGCTTGTAATGCTGTGGGGGTGGACGGCTGGCCGAGGGTGACTACAGTAGGAGTCTTGAGTGCTGGGATGGCCCCCAAAGTGGTCCCAGCTGCAGGCTGCGCCACCCACTTGTGTTGCAAGCTTGACATGGAGGATACGGTGGCAGGCTGCACTCACCCACTCACTTGTGCCCTGCCTTTCACTGCTGTGCCCCCCCCCCCCTGCTGCTTGGCACCCCTGCAGCTGCACCAAGGGTGCAATTGTCAGCTTCACCCGCAGCCTGGCCCTCCAGCTGGCAGACAAGGGCATCCGGGTCAACGCCGTCGCCTCGGGACCGGTGAGTGGGTGGGCCTGCAGCGGCGGCAACGCTGTGCGGACGAGGGGTGCGAGCCAGCTGGACGGCTTGTGGGCTGCCGTGCCTGCTTGTTTCCTGGGTGCCTGCCTGCCCGCCGGGGGCCTTGCTTGCTTCTCCAGCACTGCCGCTTTGCCAGCAGCACGGTGCAGCAGCATGGCCAGTTGTTGCCGAAGGCCTCGGCCAAGGGCACGCAGCGCAGCCATGCTGCTGACTGACTGCGTGCGAGGTTGCGGTGGGGGGTTGTGTGGGTGCCAGATATGGACGCCTTTGCAGCAGGCCACCCTTCCTGAAGACGTTCTCGAGGGCTTGAAGCGTTCTCCTCCGCCGCTGGGCCGCATTGGCCAGGTCCGCTTGCTGCCTCCCGTTGATAGCTGACCTTTGTTTTGCCCCTGCTCTTGCTTGCTTGCCTGGCGTTGCTGCTTGTCTGTCTGCCTGCCTGCTGTGCCTGCCTGCCTGCTGTCAGATTTGGACGCCCCTCAACCCCGCCTCCCGCGATCAAGAAAACCTGGAGAGCTGGATAGGCCGGACGCCGCCGCTGGGTCGCATTGGTCAGGTGTGAGGGCCAGCATCGCAGTGGTGTGTGTGGGAGGCGGGGGCAGGTGAGTTGCTGCATCTGCCTGCGTGGTATGCTTTGGCTGGACGCATCACATTTGTGACTTGGGCATGTGTGTCCTTTTGGGCTTCCCCTCACCCCTGTGTGCAGCCTGTTGAGTCCGCCACGAGCTACGTCTTCCTCGCCTCCCAGGAGGCAGCCTTCATGACCGCCCAGGTGAGGGTGCGCTCTGCGCGTGGTCAGTGGTGCTGGCATGCAACGGGTCGAGCTGTGGACCAGCACTTCTGTCTTGCATCATGAAACAGGCCGCAGGTGGTGTTGCCAGCCTGCTATGGTTGTCTGTTGGCAGCAAAGGAGTCTGTGACGCTGTCCCTGCCTTCCTTCACTGCACCGCCATGCAGGTGCTGCATCCCGACGGCGGCAAGTGCACTGCCAGCTGATTGCCGCGGCCGGAGCATGCTGTGGAGGGACGGAGGAGGTGTACAAGGTATAGATGTGCACAGCGGCCCACATTGGGCTGTTGATTGTTTGCTCGAGCTGTGTATCACCACCGTCATGTGTACTAGCACATGGCTGTAAGCTTCATGTGTGTGAAAGATTGAGCAAGCAAGCATTGCAGGCGGGAGCAGTAGGCAAAACTTGCAAGCTCTTCCTCGCTGCGAATCTATTTCCTCACATCCTTCTGGTTGGTTGCGAATGCGATGGAGCCCGCTCGTCGGCAGTTTTCGGCAGGCGATTCTCGGCTTGCACCGTTGCCTTCTGCGAATCTAGCAGCACCAGGCTCAGCAGCTGAGCCGCCTGAGACACGATACCTCTTGCGGTCGGAGCACCCCCAAGTCGCTGTGACCTGGTCTACCGCACTGATCTCAGACAGGTGTGTCATGTGCATAACGTTCAGATGTGCAGCGCCTTAGCCCGCCCGACATCACCGCCGCCGCCCGCTGCCGCCGCAAAACCACCCGCCCCAAAACCGCAGGCCCAAGCCCGACACGTTTAAGTTGCGAAAGCGGGTGCACGCTTGGCCATTGGAGTTCACATTCAGGGTGAAATACACATGCTCCTGAGGCAGACACTTTCCACTCTGCCGGCAGCATCAGCATCGGTTGCGCCGGTGCAAGCACATCACCCAGTCCCTTTCCGTCATCACATGTTCCACTTGTTTCCGCTTGCAGGCTGACTATCACACAGAGACGCGCGTGTTTGACTATGGATTGACGTGCAGGGTGGGTGCAGGGTAGATGTGGACATTGTGCGGTTTGTACCTCTCCCTGGTTGTCGTCTGCCCGCTTGCTCTGCCCATACACAGCATACCTCCCGTTTGCATTGCACACCGCACTGCAATGTTTGCCTGCCTGGCCAAAAACATACCTCCAGATGCATGTGCTCCTTTCCCTGATGAACGCCACCGCCAAGTGCGCTGGTGTGCTGAAGTTCTGTGTCTCTCTGGCTAGCTGCAGGACCAGCTGCTGAAGGGCGACATAACGCTAAATGTACCGCAGCAGCAGGTCCAGTACCTCAAGCGGCTGCCGCTCGCGGGCGGTGCCACACTGGCGGTCAACGCCAGCTGTCGACTGCAGGGTGAGCCCAACGCACTAAGGCTGCTCAGGGCTGCCGCTTGGCACTGGCAAATCATCATCCCTCCTAGGCTTGTGAAGCGGTTCCGGACAGCTGCTGGAAGCATCAGGGAAAGAAGGACGCTACAGCTGCGCCCTTTTTGGCATGCCTCCACGCTGCGCTGAAGCCGAGGAATGCAGCCTATCGCTGCGGCAATGCTTCGCCACTTACGCAGCTTTCCCACCCCGCTGCCCCTGCTGCCCTGCCCGTCTCACAGACAAGCGGCTAGTGCCTGACGCCGGCATCACAGTGGAGTTTGGCACCCAGCATAGCAGCGGTGGCGGCACCGGCAGCGCGGTGTACGTTTCAGATGCACACGGGGCCAGCAGCTTTGATGTGCAGCAGCGGTTCAAGGTGGCCAAGGGCTTGGCCTTGGAGGTGAGCCTTGGTTAGGCGGGGCCAGGCGGGGGGATTGCAGGGCTGGGATGGTGTGATGTAGCTCAAAGGGAGCTGCATGCAGTCGGACAGGACGGCCTGTTGCCGCGGCTGGACAGCAGCTGGCAACGTGTGGTCTGCTGCTGCGGGGACGCGGAGAGGCACAACAGCCCACATCGCAAGCCGTCGTGCCAAGTGCTACACATGTGTCGATGCTTCTTGTGGCCCCTGACTCATCTTCCCCCTCGCAGGTCTGCGGTAACGTGCGGCTGCCCAGCCCCGCAGCGAGATACTCGCCTGAGGCGGGCCAGCTCGTGTTGGGGGAGGGCGCCTTTCACATCCATGTGGCGCAGGTCAATGCGGTGGTGCACATTTGAGGTATTGAAATAATTCTGCTTTGCGTTCCTCTGTCATCTGCCGCATTCGTTGAGACACCACAGTTGTTGACGGCATTGCTCCTGCTCTGGTAAAGCGTATTTGACACCTGCATGCACCTCCATCCCATTGCTTCTCCCCTCTCTGCCTCCTTCAGTCCCCAAGGCGAAACCCACCCCTGTTTCTGTGTCCTCAAACTGTTTTTTATTACTGTTTTTGTATCTTTGTGTTCCATGGAATCAATGCTTCATCAAAGCAGGCAACGATGGGGTAGGAGGAAGCAAGGCACACGGTAAGGGTGGCTACGATGTAAGAGGCTGCGCACTGTCACACCAAATATGCACGTGGCAGGCAGCGGCGAGGATGGGTGGCACGCCAGGGACAGGGGGGCGTTGAGGCATGAAGGAGGAAGAGCGTTGCAGCTGGTAGGTACATGAGACCCCTTTCCGGGTGCGGTACAAAGGGCCAGGGCCAGGTGGCAAGAGGGTGAGGAAAAGAATTGAAAGGTGGGGGTACGCGAGGCGTGGCACATCCACAGCCAGACAGGCAATGACACAAGGAAAAAATGAAAAGAAGCGGGTTGGAGGTGTTCGCTGGACTGTCTCTCTCTCCCTGTTACCAAGGATATCGCTCTATGTCGCTACTGTCTCTCACTATGCGCTGTTTACAGTCTGGGCTGACCGGGCTGCCGCCGGCTGGAAGCTTAGAGTCTCAGCCAGTTGGCAGATGCGCCGTCGTGCTGCGCAGTTACAGCAGCTGCGAGGCAACCCTGTCTCTGCTGCTGCTGCTGCTGCGCCGCCTGCTGCTCGTGCTGCGCCTTCAGCGCTTGCAGCAGCTGCAGCACCCGCTGCTGCTGCTCGGCGCGACGCTGCTCCTCCTGCTCTGCGATGACCGCAAGCAGCCACCGCCGTGCCTGCTCCACAACATGGGGAGGGAGGGCAGAGGCAGCTGCCGCCGCCGCCTCAGCTGCCGCGTCTTGCTGCGGCTGCACACTCGACATCAGAGGCGCCAGTGGCAGCAGCTGCTGCTGGTGGGCCGCGGCTGCGTCTAATGCCGCCACGCCAGCTAGCAACTCCTGCTGCCGTGGGACGGCAGCGGGGCCGTGGACGGCGTGGGGGCGGTGGACAGGCCGAGCAGAAGGCGGCGGTGTTTGTGTGGCAACCGCCGCGGTGGAGACAGTTGGACCGCAGAAGCTGGGGCTAGCTGCCGCTGCCGGCTTCTCAGAGAGGCTGGAGGTGAGGCTGGAGCCGCCGTCATGAATGTCCAGCAGCACACGGGCAGCATCCTCGGCATGGCACGCCTGCGGCTGCCAAAACTGGGCTGATTCGCCGTGCATGGGGCTGCTGGGCGGCGCTCGCGTTGCCTGCCGCCGCCTGCGGCTGGTCGTCGGCGCCCTCCTCGCTGCCTTGGGAGTGGCTGTGTCGAAGCTGAAGCGAGAGGTGACTGCAGGGGCCGCCGCGGCAACCTGCTGCGCAGCGGCAGCGCGGCGCTTGGCGGCGGGGCCGCCGGCGGCGGCGCTGCTGGCCCCACGCTTGGCCTGCCGCGGCAGCAGCTGGCTGGCGGGCAGGCTGGTGCGGAGTAGCATGCGGCCGTTGTGGGGGCACAGGGCCAGAGTGTCGCCTTGTGCCAGCCCGTTTGCACGCACAAAGTCGGCGGTGTTTTCCAGAACAAAGGTGGGGCGGTGCTCGCCAC
This sequence comes from Chlorella vulgaris, assembly GCA_023343905.1. NCBI lineage: Eukaryota > Viridiplantae > Chlorophyta > Trebouxiophyceae > Chlorellales > Chlorellaceae > Chlorella > Chlorella vulgaris. Next base: position 1,953,539 of record SIDB01000010.1, on the reverse strand, counting down.
TGACCACGTTCTGCCAGGTCTTCATCAAGAGCTTCCAGGGGCGGCCAGCCTCATCTTCGACCAGCTGCAGCAAAGCAAACCAGGAAGGAAGAGACAGGGTGAGCAGTGAGGACGAAGTAAGGAGAGGCACAGCTCCTTGGTCAAGTCACGGCGCCCCCAGCTTGCCCCCGGCTTGCCAGCCATCAGTTCTCACCCACGCAAGCCTCACTGCAAAGCATTTACCACGACTCCTGACACAAAGCTGCCGGTGCTTAGGGTTTAGGGTTCACAAAGACGCCGCAGCACACCAAGGGCAGCGCCAGCCAGCACTCACCAGGTCAACAGACAGCTTCACAGGGCCGCCGCTCCTCACGGCCGCCAGAGCTCCCTCCGCCTGGCACAGCTGCAGCAGCTCTGGCAGGCACTGCTGCACCTGGATGCGCGGCAGCACGATGCGGCCTGTACGCGCGACCTCTGTGGACACATCGCTGTAGGTCAGCACTTTGCTGACCAGGATTTGGGCTGCGGCGGGGGGTGCGCCCGCACTGCCACTCAGAGCGCTGCCGCTGAGTGCGCTGCCAGCCGGCAAGTGGTGAGTTTGTGAGATGCTGACTGCAGCAGGGGGCGGGAGGTAAGTGCACAGATGGTCAGTCACGGGGCGCAGCCAGGCAGGCGACGGTGGCGGATGCAATGCATACGCCACGCGGGATTGCGCCCCTTGCCCACCTTCCTCTGCCAGACTGGGCATGGTGATTGGATCCGTTGGCTGTGGGTGCGGAATTGTGGCGTGCGTCTCTGCAGCAGGGGGTGCGCGTAAGGCGGTGCATGGGGATGAGGCGACCGTTTAGTAATAGCGCTGGAGCGTTCGGGCAACCGAGTCCAAACGTGCCACAATCGTGCACAAGGGGGCAGCGCGCAGTGCCGTGGTCTGACAGCGCCGGGCGAAGCGGCATCAGGCTGCGTCATGGGGGGCATTGCGGACGGCACACGCACCTGCTGCTGACGGCCGCTGTCGAGTTGGAGGCCAATCGCAGGGCCGGTGACCAGTTCGCTGCGAAGGGCGCGGGTTGGGACGGCTGGTGGGTGGGCGGGAGGCGAGGGTGGTGGCGCGCGGAGTGGGCGTAGCGCGTCACAAAGAGATTTGTGGGACTTGGCAGGGGAATGGGAGGATAAACTGGCGTCAAACGTGGGGGGTTGTGCAATTTCGTCGCAGCGTGTGTGCTGTCGTGCTGCGACATGCGGTGAGGGTGACCAACTGTGCGGTGAGCCCAGCTATCGGGTGACTAAATTAGTCAGGCAGGCGCCCCCGCCAGGCGTGCAGCGGCCCGATTTGTGCCCGTGGAGGGAGTGGTACCTGCCCCCTTGCGCCATATTTGCCCCCCTGTCGCACCAGGGTTCCATCCAGGGTCGCCCCAGGGGATTTTTACATGCAGCTGGCGTTTGTTCAGCCACAACTCTTTCAGCAGCACCGAAGCACGCCAATCGCACACAAACAGTCACTGCAGGCTTGTGACCCCCTTGTACCATCACCGCTGCTGTGTGCCGCCCACGTTCTCCTTCACCCAGCCCACCGCCCCCGACACAAGCTGCACAAGGGGCCAGGCAGGCAGGGGGGCAGACGGTCAATCACGCACAGCCAGCTGAGCAGCACAGGGAGGGTGGCAGCCCACAGCCCGCAACGCTGTGCCACAAGCAGCCGCAGCTCACCGCGCCCAGCATCAGGACGCCGATCGCTGGCTGGAAGACCCACTGCCACAAGGACAGCCAGGTGTCTAGCAGGTGCTGCACACAGAGCAAGGATGAAAGACTCTCACCAGGGCCCCACAAAACATTCAAGATCACCGAGGCACTCGTGCACACACACACAAGTGCAGTAGGAGCATGCAGTACAGCAGCGCGCAGCAGCGCCACTGTCGGCCCACCGTTGACTGCAACGCGGATCGCTCCGCAAGCCCAGCGCCCAGCCAGCCGAGGGCAAACAGGATGAAGAAGAAGTCGGCAATCAGCAGCTGCAAAGAGCGGGGCAAGACATTGCAAAGGCACGCAGGTAAGTAAAGCCTTACTCCAAACTGAGGCATGCTGCGTGATGCAACCGAGAGACTTGGGCCCAGGCACCGTGCAGCATGTAGAGTTTCCGCACTGCCTGTGTGACACAGGAGCATGCATGGCTGTCAGGCTTCAACAGGCTCACCTTGTCAACAGCATCCTTGACGCCTGCCAGCGGGCCATCCCCCTTGCTGTTAGCGGCTCGCTGCGCCGCCGACGTGGCCTGCTGAGCGGCAGGCGAGGGTGCCGCGGTTGCCTGTCGCTGCCGCACACGCTCCAGATCTGCTTGCAGCTGCTGGTCTAAATCTGCACCATCTTCTGTTGCAGAGCAGACGTGCCGCCGTGTCGGCAGCTGCTGGCGGCGGTGAGAGGCGAGGGGCGATGCGTGCAGGGTAGGAACAATGCCGTGGTGGCTGATGCCCTGGTTGGCGATGCGCTGCGAGGCGCGGGCGGCTGTGCAGAGCAGCGACATGGAGAAATGGGAGATGAGCAGAGCCTGCTTCAGCAATGCGTGAACGACGCTGCAGTGCACCAGTTGCCAACGCGCAGGCTGGGCACCGCCCTGGGAAACATTGCAGATAGTTTTCGTACCTCGTGTACCGCCAAGCCCACGTGACTGCCCTGCAAAGCTTGCAATAGTGATATGCGCGTTTGGAGGCAACCGATATCGCGTCGCCGGTGACAGTCCACTTCATAATCGTATTTGGCCCCCTTGCTCAACCTGGCTTCCTGCCTTCAAGCCGCCGGTGAGTACAGCATGCGCATCTATTGTTCCGGGATGGTGTCATGCATTCCGGCGTGGGCGGCTGTCCCAATCTCCCAGAACAGACCTGCTGCAACGCCCTGCTGCCTCTGCCGCCGCAAGCAGACTTGCTGCCTCGATCCTGAAACGAATTCGAACCGTGCTGCGCCACGGCCGACTCTCGCCGCCGCTGCCATTGTCGCCGCTCGCCTTGCACGCAAACTGACCCTGCCTCCATCCTGCCTGCTGCTCAGAAGCAGACAGAGAGCCCAATCTCAAGCCAGCAGCGGCATCCAGCTGAGCAGCAGCCGGGATGTCGATGGCTGCGCTGGAAGATGCTGCGCTGGAGCCAGTTGAGGACCCGCCAAAGCGCTCCACGCTGCTCACAGGTGCGGCTCTGGTTCCGGCTGCATTCAACTGGCGTTCTGGGCGGGATTGAGTGCACGCAGGCGTGCTGCATACAACAGTAGGCTGCCAGGGTAGGGCGTGCTAGGAACTGTATCATTCCTTGCACGCGACAGTGTGAAAGGGCCACTCGATGCGATGCCGTGGCCGCCCCTCCCCGAGCACCTGTTGCTGCTTGTTTCCCGTTGCAGTGTGCCCCTTCATCCTGGGGAATGAGTTCTGCGAGCGGCTTGCCTTTTACGGGTGAGCTGGCAGCCAGCCTCGTTTGCTGGCGAGTGTTGCTTGGCCTGTTGCAGCAGCAGCAGCTTGAATCCCCCCTCTTCCCTCCCACACCCACCCCCGGCATGTCCCTGCACCCACATCTCGTCATTAAATGGACACCCTTCTTGGCTCCTGTCCGCAAGCTCCGTCCTACATGATTTTCATTGCAATGCAACGCTGCAAATGCAATACAGGCTGTCCACCAACCTCATCATTTACATGACCCGAGTGATGGGAGAGGACAACGGCTTTGCCGCCATACAGGTGCGTTGCGTTATGTTTCATGCGGCTATGTGCCTGTGGCGCCTGCCTGCTTGTCAGGGATCGTGGATTTTTCCAATGCCTGCGGAGCGCTGTGGCCAGCCGTAATGTACAATGAATGGAGTTCAAACAACACGTTTAGCACGTTGGCTTGCTCCTCCCACGGTTGTCAAAGCAGCAGCTGATGCCCTCATTCCTCCCCTGCCGTGCCCTGCCTGCAGCTCAACCTGTTTGAGGGCACCTGCTACCTCACTCCGGCACGTTGCCTGCCTGCCTGCCTGCCCGCCCGCCTGCCTGTCTGCCTGCCTGTCTGCCTGCCTGCCTGCCTGCACCGCCTGCCTGCCTGCACGCAACTGCTGGGGGCGGCTGCTCCTGCCTGCTGCCCACTTTGTAGAACGCAAGCCTTGCGGTCATGGATAGCGCTGCCATGCTCGTAGTGTGTTGTGAGGTGTGCCGTGTTTAAGCCACTCGTGCACTCACTGGATGCTCCCATGTGCCGCTTCCCTGCAGCTGCTGGGCGCCTGGCTGGCCGATTCTGCCTGGGGCCGGTACAAGACCATCCTCATCTTTTCTTCGATCTATTTTCTAGTGGGTTCTCGGTTGAGGCTTCACTGCTGCGGACGGGGCCAGGGGCAGGCCTTCATGCATGCAAGTGTGGCGACCAACGCATCGCGTTCGCCCTCACCGGCAATGGGTTGGGCCGTTGCAAGCCAGCCACTCGTCACAGGAGCAGTTCCAAAACAGATGGCACCTCCACACCTGCAAGCCAAACCTTGAGCATCTGCTAATCGGTAACAGTACCATCAACCTTGTCTCCCGCTTGCCTTGCTTGTAACCCGCAGGGCATGGTGCTGCTCACTTTGAGCGCATGGCTGCCCGGCATGACCCCCAGCCCTGATGAATATGCCTCCCCCTTGCAAAACGCCTTCCTCTACACCTCGCTGTATGTGGTCGCACTAGGCACCGGCGGCATCAAGGTACGGGATGAGGGGTTGTGGCGTGGAGCTCCAGCTGTCGCTGCTGCTGGTGTAGTGTACATGTTGGTGTATTGTTCTCTGTGACTGGATGCTGCTGGCTTCTGTTGCCTGCTGGCTCACTGCGCCGTTCACCGCCTGCGCGGCTTGCATTGCTGAGTTGGAAAGGTGCATCAGCAGGGGTGCACAAATCCGGTGACTTGACCGTACTGCCGCTGTTATCGCGTACTGCTCTTCTGTACCGCCTGCAGCCAAACGTCAGCGCCTTTGGAGCCGACCAATTTGACGAGTCTGACCCTCAGGACCGCAAAGAGAAGACGAGCTTCTTCAACTGGTGGGGGGGCAGTGCTGTGCTGTGTGTGTGTGTGTGTGTGTGTGTGTGTGTGTGTGTGTGTGTGTGTGTGTGTGTGTGTGTGTGTGTGTGTGTGTGTTTGAGCTGTGCCGTGCTCCGTTCTGCTGTTTTTCTGAGCTGCTGCGGCTTGGGATGCACTGCACCCTGGCGCTGCGCATCTCTGCCATGTTGCACGCACGGGGGACCAGCAACAAAGCAACACACAGCAGGCAGGGCCACTGAGCCTGGCTGCCGGCACACACATGCGTGGGCCCCTCCCCTTGCTCCTCCTTGCTCTGCTGCTGCCCTTGCTACTTATTGACATCCCCACTTCCTCTCTGTCTTGCTCCACCGCCCCCTCCTCAGGTTTTACTTCTTTGTCAACATAGGCAGCCTGCTGGCAGTCACCGTCATTGTGTGGGTCCAGGAGAACATCAGCTGGGCGGTCGGCTTTGCCATCCCCGCAGCGGTGATGGCGTGTGCCATTGCCACCTTTGTGGCGGGTGCTCCGCTGTACACGCATGTGGCACCCACAGAGAGGTGTGTGTGTGGTGTGCATGTGTGGTTGTGTGGCCATGTGGGTGGGTGCGTGGGGGCCAGAGCCGGTGTGTGAGGGGCGGGGTCTTGTCTGTGTGTGTGTGTGCTCGCATCTACCATATGCCACTGCCAAACACCTCGGTCGAATCGAATCAGAACAACTCAACACTCCAACTCAGACTGTGTCTCCCCGGCTTCCACCCGCCTCTTTCTTTCCTCCCCTCCAGCCCCATCTCCCGAGTCTTCAAAGTGGTGTGGGCGGCGTACAAGGCCCCCCGCCGCTCTGCTAGCCCCCATGACGAATCCTCTCTTGATGCGCTGCTGGGTGACGGCGCAAACGCCTCCCTCTACCTGCCAGCCGAGGCAAACGGAGGCAGCCTGTACCAAAACGGCGACGGCGGCGTAAATGGCGGCACACACGGCGCCGGCATGGGCCGGCCCACCAAGAGCCTGCAGTGGCTGGACCAGGCCACAGAGGCGCGGGTGCAGGGTGAGTGTGGGTGTGGTGGAATGTGGTGGGGTTGAGTGTGATGGGGCGGTGGGAGCGCTGCGTGTGGCATGGTCGAGGGTTGGGATGGGGTGTGGTGGCTGGTTTTTGTGTGCATGTGGTCAGAAGGCAGGAGAGGAAGCACGGCTTTGGAAGGTCATGAATTGCGTGGGTGGTGTTTGGGTGGACAGGCTTGTCAGCCGCTCTCCCCTCCCGCTCTCCCTCTCTACCTTGCACTTTTTGTTTGAGGAGTGCCAGCCGCATTGCCCAGGCCACGCATGCCTCGCTGCACCGCTCGCCACCAAACAACAAAGCAATTTATTGGAATTGATTCAAGGCACACATACATACACACACACACACGCGCACACACATGCTGCCGCAGGGGGAGCGCGCCGCTTCACTCAGCGCCAGGTGGAGGAGGTCAAGCTGGTGCTGCGCCTGCTGCCCATCTTTGCCACCACGGTGCTGTACTGGACCATCTACATGCAGGTGGGCGGGTGGGTGCGTGATAAGTGGTGGTGATAAGTGGTGGTGGTGGTGGTGGTGTGGGTGGTGAGGGTGGTGGCGGCATTGGTGCGTGGGCGGGTGTGATCAGTGTCGGCGGTACTGGTGAGCGAGTGATAAGTGGTGGGGGCCAGGGTGTGGGTGGTGAGGGTGGTGGCGGCATTGGTGCGTGGGCGGGTGTGATCAGTGTCGGCGGTACTGGTGAGCGAGTGATAAGTGGTGGTGGTGGTGGTGGTGGTGGTGGTGGTGGTGGTGGTGGCGGCATTGGTGCGTGGGCGGGTGTGATCAGAGTCGGCGGTGTTGGTGAGCGGGTGATAGGTGGTGGGTGATAAGTGGTGGTGGTGGTGGTGGTGGTGGTGGTGGTGGTGGCGTTCCGCCCGCCTCGCACACGCCCAGTCTGCGCCGCACACCCGCCAGCATCGCCCCACCTGGCACTGCTTGTCGCGTGTTTAGTGTTTGCTTTAGTCATTCCAAACAGCCAACAGCCCTCCAGACAAAAAACAAAACGAAAGGCGGTTCAATCAGTTGAACTCTAAAAATGTGTCATTGCACCCCATCCATGTCTTTCTGCAGATGGGTTCCTTCTTTGTGGCCCAGGGCGTCAACATGGACCGAGCACTGGCGCTGCCCTGGGGCGGCTCTTTCGTCATCCCAGCCGCCAGCCTAGCGTGAGTGCTGAAACTGCGTGTGTGAGCCTCGCTGTCTCCAGATCCGATCTGTGACCTTTGTTGCTCTCTGCTTTGACCTTTGAGCGATCAGAAGAGCTGCCTTCGTTGTCATCTCAAATCGGACGCTTAGTTTTAAGTATTTTGATGTTTTCTTCCCTCTTTTCCCCGGTTGCAGGAGCATCAACACGGTGTCAATCGTGGCCCTCATCCCAATCTACGACAAGCTGCTGGCGCCAGGCATGCGCAAGCTGGGCCGCCCCATCACCCTGCTGCAGCGCATCGGTGAGTGAGCAGAGGACAGGGTGTGGCGCCAGCTGATGGTAGACCATCAAAGCACTGCTTCTGTGTGTGCATGCTTTGGTAGCGCTTTGGAGGGCTATATTGGGTGGTGGGCAGGCAGTGTGCTGGCCAGGCAGGCGTGCAGCTGCGACCACCAGCAGAGTTTTGAGGTCGGCGAGCCGAACCATGCACATTTGGATCCAAAGCTTGCCGTCCTGCCCTGCCCTGCCCCCCACCACTGCACAGGCTGGGGCCTGCTGGTGTGTGTGGCCAGCATGCTGATGGCCGGCTATGTGGAGCACCACCGCCTCAGCCTGTGCAACTTTGGCACCTGGGACCCCCCTAGCACCGGCGGCAGCCCAGACGGCCCATTCTTCAGCCGCTTTACGTTCAGCGGCAGCCAAGACGACAGCCATTCCAGCAGCAGTCCAGATGCGGGGCAGTACAACAGCGGCGGCGGCAACCACAAGGTTCATTGTCTGGAGGAGATGAGTGTGTGGTGGCAGGTGCCGCAGTATCTGCTGGTGGGGCTGTCGGAGGTGAGTTGGTGGGAGGGGCGGTGTGGGTGGGTGCCGCTGGCGGTCTGGGTGCGGGCCTTATGCTGCTTCCTCCTGTCATTGGGTTCCGATTCCCACGCACCTTCTCCTCTCTTCAAGCCTCCTTTTCCAAGCCTGCCCACACTGCACCACACTCGCATCACAGTCGCCACAGCCATGTCGTTATGCTCGCTCTCCAACTCTCTTACGCCTCCTCTCTTGTCAAGGCCCCTCTTGATGTGCACGTTCTGCCTCCCCTCCCCTCTCCACTTGTGCACCTCTGCTGGCTGCACAACACACAAACACTGCATGCAACCCAGCACACCACAACGGCAATCGCACCACAGCTACACCCCACACAACCCCACGCTCGCAGCCCAACCTCTGCGCCCCTCCTCATGAATCAGGTCTTCACATCCATCGGCCAGCTGGAGATATTCTACGACCAGGCCCCCGATGTGATGCGCTCCTGCTCAATGGCGCTGCAGCTGCTGTCCGTGTGCATAGGCTCATATCTGTCGGGTGAGGGTGGGCGGGTTGAGAGACGGGTCGGTGGTTGCAGTGGGATGGTTGCGCTGGGTGGCTTGGGCGGTGCTGGACTGCTGCTGGGCTGCCTGGGAGGGTGCTGGTTCAATCGAGTGCTGGACTGCTGCTGGGCTGGCTGGCAGGGTGCTGGTTCAATTGAGTGCTGGGCTGCTGCTGGGCTGGCTGGCAGGGTGCTGGTTCAATTGAGTGCTGGGCTGCTGCTGGGCTGGCTGGCAGGGTGCTGGTTCAATTGAGGGCTGGGTTGCTGCTGGGCTGGCTGGTCCTGCATATCGAAGGTCGTGTGCTACTTTGGCTGCCTGCCTGGGGTGCCGGGGGATGTGGATGTGTGGGCCATACAGCTGGATTGAGCCGGTTGCACCACCCCCCGCTGCTTCATGCCTGCAGGTGCTGTGGTGTACGGCTTCAGCGTCTACACCTCCCGGTACGACCCGGGGGGCCAGGGCTGGCTGCCCAAGGACCTGAACCAGGTGAGGGGCGGCAGCTGGGGGGGGGGGGGGGGGGGGGGGGGGGGGGGGGCGGGGGGGGGGGGGGGAGCTGTGGTGGTGGGCTGTGAGGGTTTGCTGTGTGGTGGGCTGTGTGGTGGTGGGCTGTGAGGGTTTGCTGTGTGGTGGGCTGTGTGGTGGTGGGCTGTGAGGGTTTGCTGTGTGGTGGGCTGTGTGGGCTTGCTGAGATGTGGCTGGCCTCTCCTATTTGACACCCACTTGCCTCCCGCTCAATCCACATGCCTCCGGCTCAACCCACACTCACACTCACCCTCTTGCCCCCCCTTTTGGGATCCCCCCCCCCCCCCACACCCCACCCCGCCCCCCCCACACACACAGGGCCGCCTGGACCTCTTCTTCCTCACCCTGGCCGCCCTCATGGTGCTCAACCTGCTCATCTTCCTGAGGGTGGCCTCGCAGTACGAGTACAAGGCGGTGGAGCATGTCAAGAGGCTGGTGCTGCCGCGGTCCATGCAGGTGGGCGGGTACTGCACTGTGTGGTACTGTGCTGGTACTATGGGGCGAGGGAAGGGAGTGGTGGGTGGGTTGGGTGGTGTTGTGTGTCAAGCGGCTGGTGCTGCCGAGGTCCGTGCAGGTATTGGGGCAGCAATGGCAACAGGGGAAAGGGAGTGGTGGGGTTGGTGGTGCTGTGTGTGTGTGTGTGTGTGTGTGTGTGTGTGCGTGCGTGTGTGCGTGTGCGTGTGTGTGTGTGTGCGTGTGTGCGTGCGTGCGTGCGTGCGTGCGTGCGTGCGTGCGTGTGTGTGTGTGTGTGTGTGTGTGTGTGTGTGTGTGTGTGTGTGTGTGTGTGTGTGCGCGGCTGCCGCGGTCATCCAGGTGTGCAGCTGCATGCCAAGAGCGGTGGTGGTCGCTTTGTGTGTGGCTGCAAAGGCTGGTGTAAGGGCTGGGTTGATGCTGGTGTGCTGTAAAGCAAATGGCAGGAGTGTGTTGCTTGCTGGCAGGGTAGAGCGAGCTGGCAAGGCATGCCGGGCGTACTAGCATGCCATGTGCGGCGGCAGAGGCACTCGCATCCCACTTTTTTATCCCACCTCACCCTCCCTCCCTCCCTCCCTCCCTCCCTCCCTCCCTCCCTCCCTCCCTGTGCAGAGGCCGCCCCGCCCCCCCACGCACCCCCCTCGCTCCCTGCCTGTGGACAGCCGAGGCGCCTCTGTGGCGCACCCGCTGGCCGTGCCTGGCGCTGCTTCCATTCCCAGCTCGCCTGCTCCGTCCATCTTCTCGCGCTCCCTGGCCTTCATGCCCAAGTCGCCAGCCATGCCCGCTCCCTTCCGCTGAGTGGCGTCGTTCAGGGCACAGCAGCTGGTTGGCCGGCCTGGGGACCTGGGAGGAGAGGAGCGCCTGCCGCAGCGAGCTTTGGCGACAAGCGGCAGGCGCGGAAGACGCAGCACCAAGCCGGGGGCGGCGGCAAGTGGCGACCCTGCTTGTTGGTGTGGAGGGCCAGCGGCTGCTGCTGCCGCCGCAGCGTAGAGGAGCCGTATGCGAAACCATATTTTGCACCAACTCAACTCAAGAACTTTGTGTGTATGCGTGTGTGTGTGTGTGTGTGTGTGTGTGTGTGTGTGTGTGTGTGTGTGTGTGTGTGTGTGTGTGTGTGTGTGTGTGTGTGTGTGTGTGAGCTTCTATGTACGTACGTATGCATCACATCTTGTGCCGAGGGTGGGGGAGAGCCTCCCCCCCGCATCCTGCCTGCCATTACCGTAGCGCTGTCAGCGCGTATCAAACTGCATTGGCTGCCTTGCCCATTTATCCTTCACTCCCTTAGCTGGGTTTGTGTGCTGCGCTTGCATTGGAGCGCCCGCCCTTTGATGCCTGTGAGTCTGCGTTTTGACTGCGCTTCGGAAAGAAGGACAGAATGCTGGCGTCGCCTGTCTGGGTCAGGAAGTGAGAGCAAGCAGCAGTACACGGGTCGTTCTCTCAACAGGCAGCCTGCCTCTGCCGTAAGGCCATGCCCTTCACCCCTCTTGCTGCTGCATATCTCATTACAAACAGGGCTGACAGGCTATGCACGTGCAGCACAGCAGAAGCATCGCGTGACATGCAAGGTGAGACAAGGAGTCGTGCTGGGGAGATCAACAGGCACTCCATGCCACAGCTTGGCACAAACACACTGTGGGACAACGGCGCAGCTCAACTTGAAATCGAATCAATCAGACAAACAAAAAACCAGGGACGAGGGAACAATGCGGTGTGGATGCGAGCTAGGCAAGCAAAGGTGAAGCTGATGGGGTTGGTGGGCTCAGCTGGGCTGCAGGCAGGCAGACGGGCCTAGGTGGGTCAGGCCTGAAGCTCTGGGAGAGCAGGCGGCTTCAGCTCAGCAAACCAGAGCTCAAGCGCGCGAACGTCGTCGATCACAGCCTGCATGGCGCTGATCTTGTCCTCGTCTACCTTGGCGCTGGCATTCAAGAGCCTCACGGCACAGTCAACATCGCTCTCCACCGCCGCACTTGAGCCGCTGGCCGCCGACCTGAAGCCCACCAAACCATCCGCCGCTTGCAGCAGCAGCTGCAGGTTCGCTTTCAGGTCGGCCATCGCTGCCTGCCGCTCTGTGGCCTGCTGCTGCATGGCAGCCAACTCGGCTGTGATGCGCTCCCCGCTGCCTGGCACCTCGGCATTTGCCGCAGCAGAGAGCAAGCGCAAAGCTGCCTCTGCTGCCTCTGTATTTGCTGGGCATGCTGCCTGTGCAGGTCCTCCTCCAGGTGCTTGCCCCTCAGCAGCGCTGCCAACGCCTGCTGGCCGTTTGCCGAGGGCTGTGAGGTGCTGCTGCTGCTGCTGCTGCTGCTGCTGCTGCTGCTCACGTCGCTCGCCGGACAGCGACTGTGCTGGGTCAGTGATTGAGCCAACAGCCCTGGGGCTGTCCTTGGCCAATGGCTCCATCTTTGGTGCAGCGCCCGCTACGAAAGCAGGTTGGTCTCGAGGCCCGCAAGGCACGGACTCAGCTGGTTGCGGACCTCTAACAGAGCTCGGCCCCCGCTGACTGCCACCTGCCAGTCCCGCCATACCTTCCGCCGCGGCCAGGGTGCCCGTGCCAGCAGGAGTGAGGTCATTCCACATCTCCACCGCCATGTGCAGATCCTCTGGTTTTGTTGCCGCATCATATCTGCAAGCAAGTCGCCACAACAACAACATCTTCATCCACGTACAAACTGGCTGGTGAAGTGTGTCGCAGCGCCACTTTCTAGCGGCTGCTGGCTGTCGCAGCACCGCTCACCTCACGCAATGCTTGCCAAGTGCTGGATCCCAGGACTCGACTGTGCCGTTGAAGTATTTTTCATCAAAGGGGCCCCACACCGAGACTCGCTTGCCCACCAGCGACCCGCTCGCCTCCAGGAGTGTTGACTGCACCCTCAGGTACTCTCGCACGGGCGGGTACCCTCCCATAAACTGCATCTCGTCCTTCTTGCTGATGCACACGCGGATGCTGAGTTTCCAGTTCTTGGCATCAGCCCGGCCTGCAGAACCGATCAAAGCATGAAATATCAGCAGGTCGCTAGCATCATGCGGACATGATGTGGCGGTCACGGCCTCACGGAAGTCTGCTGGCACACACCGCAGTGTTTCTCAAAGTCCGGCCCACAGAGGACTCTGCCGTTGTTTCCATACTGTCCCTCGCAGGAGCCATCGCACAAGCCACCGGCCTCCTTTCCAAGCGTGGTGCACTTGAACAAATAATCCGGCTCGTGCCCGCCTATAAACGCGCCTGCAGTGTGGGAAACAGCCTTGTCAGCGGAGAGCGGAAGCCACGGCCCTCGCGGCGATGAGGCATGCCTGCGCAAAGAGCGCTCCTCGTGCCTGTAAAGCGTTCAGCACTTGGGTCGTCCCACCATCCGCATTGCACAGGCACATTGCAGGGATAGCTGCCGCGGTGCTCTTTGCCCCGTCGGAAGCCTGCCACGACCTGCGCCTTTTTGGTTGCGTGAGCAGCAGAAAGCTGCGCTGCCATGGTGCGCGATAAGAGAGGGAAGAGGGAGCCAGAAGGAGCAGTAACCATGCACGGGGGATTCGGATACGGCAACAGCACGCATGCCAACATCAGGTCAGCAAACTCAAAGCCAAACTCACATCCCACAGTGTTCACCATGCAAGAGAGCTGTGCCGGCACCCCCCCCCCACACAAACGCCTCCGAGCGTCCACACCTGACTCTGCCGGCGTGTCCACGCCTCCCGAGCTACGACGCTCGGATATTGTAGCCCCCAACACCGCCCCCGTCGCTGCTGCCGCCGCCGCCGCTGGCCCCGGCGCTGCTGCCGCCGCCGCTGGCCCCGGCGCTGCTGCCGCCGCCGCCGCCGATGCACCCATCACCACGGTTTGCAACACACTGCTCGACGTGGTGCGCAAGCGCCATGCCAGCATGGACATCGAGTTGAGGAGCCTGCAAGGCGACCACGAGAAGCTGGAGACGGCAATCGAGCGCTACCAAGAGGCAACCGAACGCTTGGAGGAGATGGAGGCAGCGCATGCAAACTATGAGTCGAAGCGAACCACACTGCGTGCCGATGCCGCTCAAATTGATGCCCTGTACCAAAAGAACTGCGCTGCCAAGCAGATACCTGCCGCATAGAGCTTGTGTGTAAAGCTGCACATCCAGTCAACGATAAGCGAAGGGTCAAGCAGGGTTGAACGAGGCACAGCTCATTGGCGCAGCCCCATGTTGAAATCAGTGCAACACCGCAGCAGCACAAGCTCCTACGTCTTGCCTGCATCACACAGTCGCACTGCGCTGACTTCACTTTTTGTGCTGTGGCTGTGAACAATCAAGAGAGGGCTGTGAGGTTTGAACGCTGCGGACAGCAGGGCGGCGACAGCTGCATGGTTAGAGGAACAGCTCTTGCAGGGCATTCGGATCTGCGATGGAGCATCTGGGGCAGGTGTCAATAAGCCTGCCGTCCTCTCTGGCGGAGCTGGACGAGACCAGCCCGTTGTTTGCCTGTGCCACGCGCCTGAACGCCTCCCAACTGGCACCATGGGCTCTCCAGGCTCGCCAGCAGCCTGTGACGAGCTTGAAATGGGGCGTGGTGCTGGCCGCAGTGACAGCCGGACCTGCCTCAGAAACGCCTCAGCTCGTGTCCCTGCTCGCCTGGGCAGCCCAGGCCGCCGTGCAGCAGCTGCAGCAAGCGTGCAGCACCAATGCAGCAGGCGGCGGCGGCAACGACACGGCGGCGGGCGCGGACCTCGGCAACCCGAGGCACCTGCTGGCGTTGCGTAACACGCTCAAGCTGAGCCTCTTCTTCCTGTGCAGCCTGGTTACGCGTGAACCCAGCAGCTCAGGCGAGCAGGCAGGAGGCAGCAGGGCACAAGAGCAGCAGCACGGCGGGAGTAAGAAGGCTCGTGCCACCCGCAATGCCACCGCCGCGGATGCCAGTGCAGCCGCCTGCGCTTTGCGGCTGCGCCACGATGCGCTGCTTGCCATCGCTGCCATCGAAAATGCCGTGTGGGCCAGCAGCAGGGCGCTGCTGCCCGCCGTTTGCGATTTGCGGGCCGCCGTTCGCCTCATCAGAGCCTCTGCCCTTCACTGCCTCACGCACCCACTACTGCTGGAAGCCAGCAGCGGCAGTGGGGCTGACCGTGCAGCCAAGGCTTTGCAGCAGTCCTGCAGCCAGGCTTTGACAGGTGAGCAGGCACGGGCAGCAATCTGTGTGCTTGTTTGCTGGACGCTTGCGTGAGCTGCTTACCAACGGCAGCACCCACCAGCCTGTCTACAAGCCTGTCTACCAGCGACAGGTGTTTTCCTTCCAATCTTCCATCCTTTCTTCCCTGCAGACCTACTGGCCCGCCCCTTTGTAGCGGCAGAGCGGCGGCAGGGCCATGCAGCTGCTGCACAGGCGCTAGCCGACCTGTTGGCTGTGGCGTGTGAGCCCAAGCGACCGCCGCAGGTGTCTGTGTCTGTGTCTGTGTGTGTCTTTGCAATTGCACGCTTGTGCATGTTTGGCAGCCGTGCCAAGCCCTGAACTGTGCCTGCCAGCCACCGGTGCGGCTGCCACACGCTGCTGCACACCCCCATGCCTGTCTGCCTGACAAAATGGCGCGTGCCTTGCCCACCCCCCTCTCTTGGGGCTGCAGGTGCTGGCTGTGGCTGTTCAGCTGGTGGGTAGCGTGCACCAGCAGTGCAGCAAGGCAGGGGTGGCATTTATTGCTGGCCTCACAGACCTCACACTACAGCTCGCAGACGGAAGTCCAAGCAGCGGCGCCAGCGCTGGTGCTGGTGCCGGTGCGGGCAGCTCAAGGCAGCGAGCAGCCCCTGTAGCGGCGGCAGCCGTGGCCGGGCAGCAGCTGGATGCCTGCCTGCAGTTCTTTACCCTGCTCACTGCCGGACCCGCCTCCCAGCTGCACGTGGCGGTGCTGCTGGCCTGCCCCCGCCTGCTGCCGCTCGCCAGCGCCTGCAGGAGCAGCACTCGGCGGCTGGTGCTGGATCTCTGCAGCAACCTGCTGCCTGCAGCAGCGCGGCTGGTGCCGAACAGTGAACGGCAGGTGGCAGCCGGCTGCTCAGCCGCAGAGAGAGCGATGGGAGATGGAGCGGTACAGGAGTGCAAAAAGGGGGAAGCTGCACCAGTGTCAGTATCAGCACCTCCCCTGCCACCTTCACTGCCCGTAACGGCTGCTCCCAGCCTGCAGTCGCTGCTGCTGGCAGCGCTGCTCGGCAGACTGGGCGACAGAGATGCCACGCTGCGAGCCAAGGTGCTGGGCTGCCTGGAGAGGCATGTGCAGCTGGTGGCGGCGCATCTAAGCAGCAATAACGAGGGGCGGGATGTGGCTCTGACATGCCTGCTGCCTGCCATGTGCGCCAGGTGGGCTGATGATCGTCTGTGTGTGTTTGTCCATGTTCACAGTCCATGTTTTTGTTGCCTAGATGAAACCTGCGATACTGGCCAGCTGGTATCTTCTGCCATTGGCAGCTTGAGCAAGAAACCAGTGCAGGCCTTTGAGTTATTGATGAGAGCCTACACTACTGTCCGCCGCTCTTCGTCTCGCTCCTTGCTGACGTCGCAGGCTGTGCGACAAGAGCCCCAGCGTGCGCAAGAAAGCGGTTGCCTTGCTGGCGGCCCTCCTGGAGGCAGGGCTGGCGCCGCTGGCTGCTGCTCGGCTGGCTGACGCGGTGCTGCCGGTGGCAGGCAAGCTGCTCAGCGTGCGGCCAGACTCGGCCCTGCACCTGGGGGAAGGTGGCTGTGAGGTGAGGCATGCAATGTCTCCGCAATAGTTTCTGTGTTCAAAACTACAGATTGTTCTATTGAATTTGCGAGTGGCCTAGCGAGCAAGTCGTGGTGTGTACTGTGGCAGGTTTGACTTGCTCTAAATGGTGAACCAGAAGCAGATTCAAGTGTGCGCGTGCGTACCGTCGAGTGTGCCTTGCTCCCGCACCCCCTTCTTGGCCGTGCAGGCGCTGGGTCGTGCCGTGCTGCGCATGGCTGCGGCTGGCAGCTCTCACACCTCGCTGCTTCAAGTCATGCAGCTGGCCACTCAGGGGCGTGGTGGCGCAGCCCAGCCGCAGCTGCAGGCAGCACTACTGGGCATGCTGCTGCCGACCAGCAGCCGCCGCCAGGCAGGCAGGGAAGCCGGGGAGGCACTGCTGGCGGTGCTGGCGCCGCCGCTGGCCTCCTGCAACCGGCGACAGCTGGCGCAGCTGCGCAGTGTACTGCAGGCTGCGCTGGACCGTGCCAGTACACCTGCCAGGGCTGCGGTACGTGAGGCGGTACAGCTGTGCTACCAGCGCCTGCACTCTGTGGCTACTGGTGGGGGCCAGGGCGCAGCTGCGGGCGACGGGCTGGCGGCGGCGAAGCAGGCGGCGAGTGCACTGGCTGTGCTGGGGCCGCTGAGCGATGCAAGTGACGGGGCCACAGGGCTCGCAGAGGCTGGCCTGCTTCTCAGCAGCGTAGAGCATGTGTTGACTGCGGATCAACTTGCCAGCAGCAGTATGAATGGCGGTGGCAACAGCACAAGTGATGCCGGCGGCGGCATCGACATCTCAGGCCCCAGTGACATCGACAGCACGCTGACCCTGTGCTGCCTTCTGGAGTCTCTTGCCCTGGCAGCGCAGCACCTTGCTACCCGCGCTGAAGCAGCAAGCAGCCCTGCCAGCAGCCAAGCCGACCCCTTAGCAGACGGCCAGCAGGCAGCCACTGTGCTGGCCCACGCTGCGCTGCCCACCCTGCTTGCCGTGCTTCTGTCACCCGCAGCCGCCTCTCAGGCCGTCCGGGGAGCAACCATCGCCGCCGTACTCGCATTTCCGGCATCAGAGCAAGCGCCGCTGAGGCTGCTGTGGCGCTTGACGGCGGCAGCGACCCCCAGTGGCGTTTCCAGCTTCACAAGCGCAACAAGCTTGGCAGCAGGCCATACCAGCCAGGCTGTGAGCCTTCAGTTGGAAGCGGGACCCCATGGCGAGCTGCTGTTGGTGCCAGCTGGCGTTACCTACAGTACCGATGTGCGGGACGTGGTGAACCCAGGGGTAGGTGCCGCCGGCTCGACCATGCCCCTCGAGCGGCGGCAGGATGCAGAAGGAAGGAAGGAACAGCAGCGGTGTGTGACACATCGTGCACTGCTGGCACTGCTGGAGCTGTTGGGTGGCATGGCTGGCGGCTACGAGCTCCAGAGAGCGGCGTTCCTGCAGCGGCTGCGCTCAGGTGGTGCCTCTGAGCGCAGCCAGCAGGTGTACACCAGCAAGGCGGGACGGCCGCTGAGGCCCGCTGCCCAGTGGTGGCTGGGCGACGCTGCTGCCACCGAGCATGAGCCTGCAGCCGCTTTAGGGCCAGCAGGCTATGCAGGGGTGCTAGCTGCAGCCGCAGCGCAGGGAGCCGGTGCGACCACTGCCGCAGCTGGCGGCAGTAGTGGTGATGTTTCTAGTACTGGGGATTACATGCAGGCGGAGGATGAGGCAGCCAAGCACGAGGCAGCAGCCCAGCGCTTCTCCGAGTCTCTGTTGGCGGCAGCCGACTCGCCGCCTGCCTGCTACCTGCCTCTGCTGGAGCAGCTGGCGGCTGGTGAGGGTGGAGTGGTGCCAATCATCCAGGTGGGCCACCTAAAGATACGGCTGGTAGTGGTGGTTGTGGTGGTTGTGGTGATCGTTGTGATGGTTGTGATGTTGGTTATGGTAGTGGTGATGGTGGTGATGGTGCTGGGAGGGCAGCGGGCACCCTGCTAGGCATTTGTCAGTCTGTGACCAGCTTGACGGGTGCAGCACAATCACACATCTGACCTTAGCCGACAGCAGCAACTGCGCAACTTCCCTGATGCTGCCGCTTTGACGATGCTGCCGCTTGCCGCCGTTCCTATGCTCGCCGCCCACCCCCGCAGGCCGCAGCGCTGACAGCTCTGGGCAAGCTGGCGCTGCTGTCAGAGCCTCTGTGCCGGCGCTGCGTGGCGCTGGCTGAGAGGTGCCTGAACCGCCGAAGCGAGAATGTTGTGCAGGAGGCTGCGGTGGCGGTGCTGGCAGATGCTATCGACTGCTTCCCCAGCAGCTTCGGAAGCCGCCTTCTGGCAATTGGGCAGCTCATGGCAGGCATTCATCATCTCGCCAGCAATGCCCCGGCAGCCACGCCTGCGTTGACAGCTGGCGCAGCAAGGCCTGCGAGCGCAGCTGCCGCCCTGCCCTGGATGAGTGCCGGCAGCGAGCAGTTAGGGGCTGCAAGGCCAAAGGCTGCAGCCACAGACAGTGACACAGCAACTGCAGCTGGGGGTGCAGCTGAGCAGGGCAGATCAAAGGCTGCAGGATGCCCTGGTGCGGCGGACCCACGGCTGGAACGGGCGGCAGCAGCAGCATACTGCCGCCTGCTGCTGCGCAATAAGCTGAAGCTGCAGGGCGTGCTAGGCCCGCTGGGCGCCATGCTGGCGGGCGGCAGCGGCAGCAAGCAGTTTGAGCTGACGCAGCTGGCGGCACACACGCTGCGGCAGCTGCTGGCGGCGGCCGCTCCCAAAGAGGGGTCCAGGCTGTGCATGGACCTCTTCCACCAAACGCCCCTGAGCTGCCGCCTGCAGCTTGCCGCCGCCCTCACCAGCCCTGCCGCGAGGCTGCTGACCCCTGCCGACATGCGGAGTGATGTGCTATGCGGCCAGGCTGCCCAGGCGCTGCTGGCAGCAGCAGGCAGCAGCGTCGCTAGCGGTGCAGCAGGTCATGACAAAGTGCAGGCTGCGGCTCACCTGCTGCGAGACATGCAGCCCTCGGGCAAGGTGCTCGCAATGCTGGCAGCACAGCTGCAAGCTGGCGGAGGCGGCAACGGCGGTGGTCCTTCAGGCTGTGCTGCACCACCCTCCCTGCTGGCCCAGCTGCCTCTTGCAGCCAAGCAGGCGCTCAAGTCGTTCATCACAAACCACGTGCCTGCCTCTGCTGCGGCGGCGAGCGGAGAGGCAGCCACCGACGCAGCAACCGAGGGACAGGCAGGGGCAAGCCACAAGCGGAAGCGCAGCGCCAATGCAGGCAGCGCCGCTCTGCAGCAACAGCTGCTGGGCCTGCTTGCCAGCAGTGGCGAGGGTGGCGGCACCGCAAAGCGAGCTGGCAGGCCGCCCAGGCCCGCCTCAAGTGACACGGCAGCTGTGGCGGCAAGCGGGGCCGCCTCTTTCTGCGCCCGGACCCGCCTCGAGGGAGCGGGTGCCAGCAGCGCAGCTGGCGGGAGCGCGGCGGCTGGGTCGGCCAGGCGATCAACACGCAGCGGCGGCGGCAGCTGAACCAGTCGTCTGTCCTGCTGTCAGCCTGCAGTGGGAGATATCTCCTCTTCGTCCTTGCTGAAGCTGACCTCATCCCTGGCCTGACATGTGAAAATCCCCCATGAGAGCAAGAGGGATGGTGCAGATGTGTCTGCCAACTACAACCAGCGCCCGCCAGCATGGCAGTCCTTGCTTCCACCCGGACGACACGCTGGTCAGCCTATGGTATTTGAAGAGCTGGCCCTTGCACTCTCAATGGATCAGCGGGAACTTACAAGAGACTGCACGAGTAGATGTGCAGAGAGAGGAAGGAGGAAGGGAGGGAAGAAAGCTGGCAGGAAAAAAGTGAGGATGTGCAAAGCGCAAGCAGCGCGACATTGGACGTAAGCATTGAGCAGGGTCGTGAAAGGAGGTGGGTGCAGTGAGCACGGGGGAG
Organism: Chlorella vulgaris; assembly: GCA_023343905.1. Taxonomy (NCBI): domain Eukaryota; kingdom Viridiplantae; phylum Chlorophyta; class Trebouxiophyceae; order Chlorellales; family Chlorellaceae; genus Chlorella; species Chlorella vulgaris. The sequence continues at coordinate 1,933,417 of SIDB01000010.1, read as the reverse complement.
GTCATTGGAAGAACGTCATGGTCTTCACACGCTTGCAAGGCAATTGCCGCTTGCAAGCGGACAACCGACGCTGATGACATAGCAAAAGGCAAATGTACATTGCGCCTGGCTTTGGCCAGCTAAGGCGAGGCAATCAAACGCCCCAAACGTCATCAACAACATGATACCAATGGCCAAAGCTGAAAACACTGGATGCACCAACCCCACAACCAGCAGAAGGGACGACGCTATCAAAAACATCATGAGTCTGATCACCCATCGTGCCAAGAAGTTTTGGATTGACGGCCGGGAGGGAGGGACAGAGCTGGTGCCTGCTTGAGCGCCAGGCACAATGAGCCGGCCACGGCGGCTAAACGTTGAGCCACCTGCACGTCCGCATTAACGGCAGCGCAGCCTCCCTCGGGGTTAGTGCATGCAACACAGCAATTGAACGAAGCACGCCATACCCATCACACTCCACAAGCACCCTGCAACGGCCAGCTCGACGCCAAAGCGCTGGCCTGACTGACAGGCAGGGCGCCTCGGCGCAAGTACAGCGCAGGCTGCAGAACAGTACACTCCTGTCTCTGACACAATCAGTCAAGTCAACAGCAAGGTTTCACCTGAACAGCTGAAGACACTCGGTAAAGCCAGCACGCCGCCAGTGTAAGCCGTCAAGGCCGCTGCTGCAACCACATGCGTCAAACGTAAAGTCAGGAAAGTGACTGAAATGAAGGAAATAAAGAAATGTAAAGGAAAACGAGGCTCACGGCGAAAGGACATACAACCAGTGGGCGGAAGGCGGTGTCGCCATCGACCGCTAAGGCCCACACCTGCAAGGCCATGGTGCAAGGCCCATGGTGCTGGCTGGCTGCTAATGAGCGCAGAACAAGTCCCAACAAATTCACTAGGCCAGCAGGGGCGCTGACATCAATCAGCAATAGCGGCGTTTTCACAAGGCGTTTTCTGACTCGGCGAAATGCAAAGTCAATCTTGGCAAATCATATTGTGAACGATGTGCAGGAGAATTGGGCTCGAAGCCAGCCATTCCCTGCGGTGCTGCGGCAGGACTCGCTTCGCGGTATTGCTAGTACTGCTTGAAGCGCAGCAGGCCTGATCTGGCTGACCAAGGCAGCCATCACATCTTGCTGGCACCAGGTGCCTGCTTACGTTCCACCAGCCGCTGCCGGGACTTGCGCAGCAGGGCATGCACATCTGCAAGCAGGAACGAGGGAGCGGGGCATTGCGTTAAACCAACGTCAGGCAAAGAGCCAGCACGCACCTGGCATGCGTTTGGGGAATCAAAATCGTACCGTGTGGCACTCAAAACACAGGCTGGTGCAGAAATCCCAATTAGCGCAATACAACTTTGCAGCCTGCCACTCACCATCATAGTGTGGGGAGCACGCGCTGCGCACGCGGTCCAGCCAGGCCAGCAGGCGGGAGTGCGGCCCCAGCAGCTCCTCCATGCCTGGCCCCTGCATCGATGAAGCAGCACCAGAAATACATACACAAACCTACGTCAGGGAGACACGCCCAGCCCTACTTGCGACTTGCGAATGCACCTATAAAGCATGCTATGATTGGGCATAGATAGGTATGAAATGAGCCTGCTCAAATCAAGTGCACGCAGCCAGATCAGCCACCCACCCAGTCAAACAAACTGCAGCAACGCAGCCTGTCGCCATCACCATCATCGTGCGGCCACCCACCCACCAACCCACCCGGCGCAAGGCCACCCACCTGCACCGCGCCGTCCAGCAGGCACAGCTGCTCCACCTCGCAGGCCAGCAGCAGGTCGGCGATGCTGATCTGCGCCTGGCCCGCCACAAAACTCCCGTCACGCAGCCACACATCATCCAGGGCCTGCACACATGCACACACAGACACCACACCATCCTGGGTGAATTACATCCAGATGATTCAGCCAGCCAGCCGGCGAGCCACGCAGCGAGCAAGCAGATGCACAGGGCAAGCCCCGCATTTGCAAAGTACAGGCAGCGCATGTCAAGGTGACTTTGGATCTGCTGACGAGGGGTTAAGGCAACACCTAACAGAACCAGACAATTAGTGCAGCAGCAGCAGCAGCGGAGCCACCCAACACAGCCAGACAGCTTTGGAGCACCAGCGCCAGCAGCAGCAGCAGCAGCGCAGCTCACTTTGAGGGCCGCCTGCAGCGTGGGCAGGCCGTAGCTCTGCACCAGCTGCTCGTTTCCTGGGACGCCCAAGCTGCGAGGGGGGTTAGGTCAAAGAGACAGTGTTGAGGATCAAGCAGCGTGAGCTGAGCAGCCTGTGCTCGAGGCATTGCTGCCATGTGCTGTGTGGAGCTAGTCCCAGTTGCCATGGACTGTGGCACGCGTCAAGCATGGCTGAATCGGCGGCGCGCCAGCCAGCTGCCTGTGGTGCCGGCTCGACTCAGGCCAGCGCTTGCTTGCCTCCACTGTCCTCACTTGAGAGTGATGGCTCGGTTCCACACTGTCAGCATGCTGCCAATGCGCAGGGAGGAAGCGTGCCAGGCCATGGCGGCATTGATGAGGGCACGGTCCCGCACGTTGCTGGGATACCAGTGGTCCTCCAGGCTGCGCGTACTGCACATGTACTGCATGATGGCTGAGCTCTCGGGCAGGCACAGGTCGCCGTCCTGCAGCAGCAATGAGAGGCAGGCGCAGCGGCAGATTCGTGTTCGGCAACACCTGTATGCAAGGCTGTGCATTGAGCGGTGCAGGCATTGTGCCATTGGTGCAACCCGTGTTGGCGGGCAAGAGATGAGTTTGTGGTGAAGGTTGCAGAGCTGGGCAAGCGTTTGGCTGTGCAACAGCAATGGGCAGCCGCCACTTGCTGCGTAGCCTACCTGAAGGGCGGGCACCTTGCCCAGCGGGTTGACGGCCAGGAACTCAGGCTTGCGTTGTTCCTGCCTACCCAAGGTCACACGCACCTCTTCACACGGGATGCCGGCCATTCTGCAGCCGAGTAGGCGGCCACGACTGTAAGACGGAATGCTGCTGGCGTCATGACGGTAGCGGCTGCGGCGGGCCCACACCCGTGCCTGCCTGCCCTGGCACTTTGTTTTAGGGCTTCATGAATCACAGTATGCTTTGCAAACAACGCACCGGAACAGCACGAGACATGATCGGCAGGGCTGGCTCAGGTGGTCGACGTACAGCTTCGGCGTCGCCATGCTGGAGAAGGTGGGGGACTGATGGATGATCGAGCTGCTCAGATCACTCTCGCTAATTTCCAGCAGGACATGTACCGTAAATTTGGCTCTCCCAGTGTCTCAAGCGCTCCTCAAAGACACCCCACATCCCTCTCATCCATCTCGGCATGGTTAGGAACACGCAGCAGGCACTGCCGAGAGAGATTAGCTTTCAATCGCGGTTGTGCAGCGCCCTGGCTCGAGAAGATGGCCCTACGCTTGACATACTGGCCCTGGTAGGTTGCGGAGGCGGGGAACTTAGGCCCACATTCAGGAGGCGCTGGCGCCGCACCGCTCGGGAAACCAACACGCTGCTCTGTGCTCGATGCACTGCGCACCCTGCAGGGCGTTGTTTCTGCTGGTGTGCTACGTTCGTGGTCTGTGCTCGACCCCAAGGACCTGGCCTTTCTGGTGACAGTGGCGGCCGCTGGTATCGCCACATTGTTGTGGCGCCGATGCCGTCCCGCCTCTTATGCCCGATATCGCGAGCTTCCAGCAGTGTTCCTGCGTGTGGCAGCTGCTGCCTCTCCAGCCGCCTGGAAGGTTACCGCTCAAGCCCTCAACGGCACCCCCCCCTATGGCAGCAGCTGGCCCTTGAATGCCGCTGCTTTCGGCTTGGCGGTTTTGTTCAGCAGCTTTGCAGCCACCGGCGGCGTCATGGTGAGAGCCCGAATGGCCTTCAGGGCATGTATTTGTTGTTTGTCTTGCTACTTTGTTAGCCTGCCCGCTTATCGCTTTTGGTTGCTGCCCTCTTGAACTTTGTTGCACCCCTGCCGACACATGTGCAGGCGCTGGCCCGCCCCGTTCGCTTGTGGCTGCATGTCCCCGCCCAAGCGGCTGCCATGCTGCTGATTGCGCAGCGCAACCCAGACATCTGCAGCACAGCTATGTTCCAGCACCCAGCAGCGCAGCAGGCAACAGCCGGGGCATACGCGGCACTATCCAGCCTGCTGCACCTGGCGGCTGCCCCAATGGATACGCTATCGTTGCAGCATGGGCCGCAGGGGCGTTGTTGCGCAGTGCTGGGCTTGGCAGAGGTACTAGGCGGCTTTCTTGCCCCCACCTTGGTGCTGGCGGTAACGGAGAGCCGCCTCTTTGCCGCCTACCACCACAGTTGGAAGGAGCAAGAGAAGTGTCAGCAGGCGGAGCGGCATGGGCTGGCAACTGGTGCCTCTGGCGCAGCTGCTCACCCGCCGTCCAGCGTACTGCAGACGCCCAGCCGGTTGGCGGTGCATTGTTACCAAGACCTGCTGCGATGGCGGCCTTTGGAGCCTGCTGATTGGACAGTGGCAGCTGCAACCGCCGTCATGCTGCTCGCCTCGACTTGGGGCCTTCTGCTGCTGTTAACTCCGCCAGGCCGCTAAAGGCCGGCGCTTCTCCTACATATTTATTGCAAGGGCCGAACCCAGGCCTTTCATCGCCAATTGTTGCAAATGTACCTTGAGTTTTCATCGGAGGCGGCGGCGCAGTATTTCACCGGCGGCGCAGGGGGAAAAACTGGCGTTGCAGGACCGGGTCATCAATCTCCCCGGCGACGTCTCAACATGGTGCCGACGTTTACAGCGCACGCTCGACACTCGCGTCCCCCAGGAAGCTGGCCTCAGTTCTTGCGGGAAGCGCAGTGCCGAGATGACGGCAAAATGCTGGATGTCCTTGCATTGGTAAGAGGCGCCTTGCAAACGGGGGAGGTGCCGATGTCGGCCATCCAATCGCTTCCTGGCCGAGGCGGAAGGGCTCTGCACACCCTTTTTGTGCAGGCGGTCATAGCAGCAAGCCTGCTACGCGCTTGGCCCCTGCTGCAAGCCGCCGACCTCGCTTTTCTCGCCGCCTGCGCCGCCTTCTGCGCTGCCTCCCTGCTTTGGCGACGCAGCTGCCCTGCATCCTATGCCCGATATCGCGAGCTTCCAGCAGTGATCTTGCGTGTGGCAGCTGCTGCCTCTCCAGCAGCCTGGAAGGTCACCGCTCAAGCCCTAAACGGCACCCCCCCTTACAGCAGCAGTTGGCCCCTGAACGCCGCTGCTTTCGGCTTGGCGGTTTTGTTCAGCAGCTTTGCAGCCACCGGCAGCGTCATGGTGGGTTGCAGCATGGACTGCACGGCATGTATTTGTTGGCCTGTTCACTTTATGGCTATTGGTTGCTGCCCCGCTTGAGCTGTGTTGCACCCCTGCCGACACATGTGCAGGCGCTGGCCCGCCCCGTTCGCTTGTGGCTGCATGTCCCCGCCCAAGCGGCTGCGATGCTGCTGATTGCGCAGCGCAACCCAGACATCTGCAGCACAGCTATGTTCCAGCACCCAGCAGCGCAGCAAGCAACAGCCGGGACATACGCGGCACTGTCCAGCCTGCTGCACTTGACGGCTGCCCCGATGCATACGCTATCGTTGCAGCATGGGCCGCAGGGGCGTTGTTGCGCAGTGCTGGGAGTGGTGCAGCTTCTGGGCGGGTTCCTGGCCCCAACCTTGGTGTTGGCGGCAGCGGAGAGCCGCCTCTTTGCCGCTTACGACAAGCGGTGGCAGGAGCAGCAGCGTTGTCACCATGGGGAGCCGCAATGGCAGGACAGCAGCGTGCATGCGCCTGCGGCAGCGCCAGGAACCAGCAGAGCAGTGACATGGCTTTATAATAATTGTAGGCTTGGCTGGAGCGCAAAGGAGGTGGAGGAGCGAGTCTTGTTCTGCGGCAGCCACGCTGTGCTGTTGCTTGCGGCGGCTTGGCAGGCAGTGACGCTGTTCACACCAATGTGAAATGAGCTGTTTAAATCATGTTTTAATGGGCTTGCACTATACTCGTGTCGCTGTTGAATCAAGTCTCTATGTGAAAATGATGCCACCGCCGATCATGCCGCCCGCCAGCCTGGACAGCGATATTCCTGCTCGGAAAAGCGCCTTCCCGCGCGCCATCGTGTTCAGGGGCCCTTCGGCTGGATAGCAGCGCTCTCAACCATCGCGCCAGGCTGCTGAACCGCAAAGATGGGTGGCCTGCTTTCCGTCGAGGACAAGTCCAACCAGGAAGGTGCCGTGAGTCAAGTCAACCTGTACAAATGGCAGCTAGCGTCGTTGGGGCTGGGAACCACACGGGTCGAGGTCCGGCTGTCGGCTCACGGCCTGCCGTCAAAGGACGTGACCAGGTACGCCAGTGAAAACGCACAAACACGCAGATAGGGTGCGGCGATGGCCCCATCACAGGCACCGCCCCGCCACATACCGCGGTCTGCTTAGCCAAGGCCTGCCGCATTTGTCTTGCATGCTTTCTGCAACATGCAGCAAGTCAGATCCCATGGCTGTGCTGTTTACGTCTGCGGCCACGGGGCAGACAGTGTGGTCCGAGCTGGGACGCACCAATGTGGTCGCCAACTGTGCTAGTGAGTACCGATGCTCCTGCACCCCAGACCGCCTGGCAACGTCAACACATTGCCCTCCTGCCAACATACAGCCGCACAGCACATGACGCATGTGCACATTCATCGCCGGCGCTGCTGGATGCTGCCGCCTTCACTGCTGGTACCTGCCCTACCTGCAGGCCCCGAGTGGGTGCGCCCAGTGCTGGCCAAGTCAAGTGGTGCGGATGGCGGGCCGCAGCCGATGCGAGTGGTGGTGTATGATGCCGACAGGAGGGCCAACAGCCCTGACAGCCTGACACTCACTTCTCAGGATTACATTGGTGGGTTGGCTGGCTGGCGGCTGGGTTGTGACACGCATACACAGATGCATACAAAGTTGCGGGTCGCTCAGGTCAACTAAGACAGAAAGGCTGCTGCAGGGGAGGCAAAGGGGCACATGCTGCCCTGAGCCAGCGGCAAGCTGCCAGCATGCTACCCAGCGCCGCCAGTTCAGTGCTTGGCTTGTTCGCTGTGCGGGCTGTGCGGCGCTGCCACTTTATGGCAGTTGACTGCCGCTAGGAGGAACTGGAACTGTACTGTCTGGATAAGGCTCCCCTGGGAGCTCTTCTCTGTGCTGCTGCCCTCCCAGGCTCCACTTGATCGTCTGCCGGCCTGTGCTGGCTGTACCGCCCCCGCCCGCCAGCGCAGGTGAGGCCGAGTTCCTGATGGCTGACCTGATGACGGCACCTGGGCTGACACTGGAGCTGCCCCTGCTGGACCTGGCCAGCGGGCGGCAGCTGCCCGGCTGCAGCGTGGTGCTGAAAGCTGAGGAGCTGGCTTCGCAGGACAACCGCGTGGTGAGGGAGTGGGGCGTCTTGAGTGTATGGGCGGGCGGGCGAGGGCGCTGGGCTGAGGGTCAGAGTACGAGAGGCTGAGCACATGTGGCGGCAGGTGTGGCGGCAGCAGTGGCGGCAGGAGCGGTGGCAGGAGCGTTGCAACAGCGTTATAGCAAAAGTGGCGGCAAGCTTTTGGTGCAATGCGTTGCGCGCGGCGTTGCCCTTGCACCGTTGCCTGGCCTCTGCACTCTTTCACCTCTGCAGGTCCGCATGGCATTCTCCGCTACTGGGCTGGCAAAGGAGGACGTGGTCAGCAAGAGCGACCCCTTCCTGGCTGCCTGGAAGCGGCGGCCGGCAGGCGGGGAGGCCGACTGGGTGCCTGTGTTCAAGACAGAGGTGGGGCAGGGAGGCACTGGATGTGCCTGTAGGTTGTGCATGCTTGCTATGTATTTCCCTGGGGTTGTGAAAGGTGTGCTGGTGCTGATGCTGTAAGGACTTCAGTGCAGCCTGCAGTACCGCAACCTTGTGATGTACCGCTGTGCGTACCTGCAGACCCGCATGAACAACAGTGACCCGCTGTGGCAGCCGATCGAGGTGAGTCGAGCTGTGGATGATGATCGAGCGCAGGCGGGGCTTGCGAGCACTACTCACTGGCTTTCTAGCGGTGCATCGGCCGGGTCATCGGTGCATGATGCCTCTGAATGATGCATCCACGTCCCCCTATGTGCGCGCTTGTATTCTTGTGTCTCGTGTGCCTACTTGCAGGTGGACATCCGGCAGCTGTGCAGCGCGGATGAGAAGCTTCCAATCAAGCTGCAGGTGTGGGACCATGACTCAAACGGCAAGCATGACCTGATTGGGGAGGCGCTCACGTCCCTGGCAGCGCTCAAAGAGCTGGCGATGGCGCCCGCCACGCAGCGCACCATCCCGCTGACGGCCCCTCCTGGCAACAAAGCCGCCAAGACTGGCACCAGGGTCGGCTCGTTGTCAGTTCGGCAGGTGGTGGTGCGGGAGGGGCCCACGCCAACTCAGCAGCTGTTCGCCTGCTGCTCTGCCGGTGGTCAACAGTGATGCGCTCCATCACTTGCATCAATGGTGACGCCGACAATCGACGAGCAGAAGAGAGGTTACAATGTGCGACTAGTGACCAAAACTGCATGATGATTCTTGCCTCGGCCTCGCCGCCGCTGCCCCTTCAACTGTGCTGGAAGGTGTTTTTCAATGTCAAGTGGCAGGATGAGGTCCACAAGCGTCGAGTTGCCCTGGCTCAAGTGGCTGCTGGCGGTGCCGCTCGCCGCCGCCACCTGGAATGTGGCAGTGGCGGTGTGCTGAGGCAATTGAGCATTCTGTGGGCACAATGCTGGGCAGCACTTGCAAAGTGACAGGCCGTCATCGGCTTGTCAATGTGCTTCACTGCCACATCTACTCAGTGTCATTCTCTCACTTCCACTCCTCTTTCACATTGCTGTTTGCATGTGTTTTGCATTCATGTGGGGCAGTATCATCAAAGAAGTCGAACAGCGATTCCTGTCCAAACAGGTGTTGATACACAAACGATACAGCTGATGTACACGTGCATTGCGCAATCTCCCTAATTTCCAAAAGCCAAACTGCCTACTCCACCCAGTCCATTCTCAGAGCTGCCTGCAAGTCCTGCAAACATCTGGCCGCAAAATGCCGCGCAAACCAACGCGGGCCTCACCAATGCCGCCCTCACATGCCGCTGCCGGACTGAACACTGACCGCTGCCGCTACTTGACCGGGATGTCGGCGGGGCAGGCGTCGGGGTGGGTTCGCACATGAGCAAACACCTCTGCCTGCTGCTTCTCCAGGTGCCAGGGCATGCGCGCATATACGTCCTCAAACATCGCCGACAGCGGCGGCTTGGGAGCCTTCTGAGCAGTCTCCAGCGCTTTGATTACGTCCCTGCGGCAGGAGGTGTAGCAAAGAGAGGCATGGACATAAACGCAGATGACGAAAGGACCCAAGCCCCGGCCCAGCAGACACAATGGAGCTGTGAGTGGCCGGCAGCTGCAGGCTGACACGCAACGCACTGCCGCAGCAAGCCCAGCCAAGCAGCCGCTGCTGCCGCACGACAGGTGTCTGGCCCACAGCCGCCTGAAAGGTAAGGCAGAGAGGCACAGGCACCCTCCCTGGAAGGGAAGGCGGAGAGGCACCCCCCCTGCGCACCGCGCTGCGCACCTGCGGGCCTCCTGGCGGGCAGAAGTGTCCTGAGCGTCGCTCCACCAGCCCTGGTCAACCAGCCAGCGCTGGAAGCGAGCCACAGGGTCACGTGCCCGCCACTGCCGCATCTCCTCCGCAGCTCGGTACCTGCAGGTACGGGAGGCAGCAACCAGATGCACGGGTGGATGGGAAAAGAGGCAGCTCTGCGGTGCCCATAACGCTGCTAAATACAGCTTGGCGTTGTGTCTGTTGTAACAATGTAGCATTGTAAGAATGTATACACATAATGTAATGTTGTAGCATGCAGTTGGTGTTCCCTAATGTACACCAACAGACCCACCTCGAGCTGTCGTCCGAGGTGGAGTGGTGGCCGCTGCGGTAGCTCATCGCCTCCACCAGCACTGGCACCTGCAGGGAGGCAGGAGCGTCACTCATGTGTGCACGCTGTGTGACAAAGGAAACGCAAACGCACACAGAATGTGCAGACCAGAATACGCAATGCGTGTTGGTTTGTGTGTGTGTGAAGACACAGAGGCCGCGGTGGTGGATGCCACGCAGGCAGGCAGGCAGGCAGGCAGGCAGGCAGGCAGGCAGGCAGGCAGGCAGGCACCCACCTGCTGCTCCACGGCGATTTTCCTCGCCGCCGCAGTCGCGTTGTACACGGCGCGGGCATCGCCGCCGTCGACCCTCAGGGAGGCCATGCCGTAGCCAGGCCCGCGCCCGGCAATGCCGTCGCCTGCAGGTGAGCGCGGTGGGGGACTTGAGGCAAGAGTCCTTGAAATCATGAGCGAAAATCACCGATTGATATATTACTTGTTTGTCAAAGAGTTCTGCTCCAGCTGGAGGGACTGTGTCGAGCGGCAGCAGCGGCGGCAGGGGGCCGCGCTGGGTCACACAGCTGAAGTGCAGGGTGTTGTGCGCCAGGGCGGGGTGGATGTGATGTGATGTGGGACTTCGGCGCTGACAGGGCAGAGGAGCATCGTCCTTCTCATGTGCTTTCCAACGCATGCTTGCCCGGCTCAGCCCTCGTCCCCACACACCACCACCACCACCCTGCCCATCGCCACACTCACGCTCCTCCTAGGCCTGCCAGCCACTCACCCAACACACACACAACACACACACACACACACCACCTACACAACACACACACACACACAAGCCTCGCACCTCGGTACTGGTCTGTGGCGGGGGTGGAGATGGCCCAGCCGTTGTTGCGGCAGATGAACACAACTGGCGCCTTGAGCGTGGCGGCAAAGTTGAGAGCGGCATGGAAGTCGCCCTCGCTGGCAGCCCCTTCCCCAAAGTATGCCACAGCACACGCGTTGCGCTTCTGCAGCTGCAGGCCAGGCACAGGGGAGGAGGGGAGGGGCGGGCAGCAGGGCAGGCAGGCAGGCAGAAGTAGCGGGGGATAGTGAGGCGCCGGGCAATCTTGCACCAAGAAAGGGGGAATGGGTGACAGGGTGCATGACTGAATGCTGCTGCTGCCTCGTCCCTTGCTGCAGCCGAAGCAGCGTTGTACAGCAGCAGTGAAGTCGGCCAGGCAGCGGGGTGATTGAAACTGATTGATTGCAGACCGACTGATTGCTGCAGCCGAAGCAGCGCTGTACAGCAGCAGTGACGCCGGCCAGGCAGCCGGGTGATTGAAACTGAATGATTGCAAATCGACTGATTGCTGCAGCCGAAGCAGCGTCATACGGCAGCAGTGAAGTCGGCCAGGCAGCCAGCCAACCTACCTTAAGGGCATATGCAGCGCCTACGGCGTGCGGCAGCTGCGTGGCGAGTGTGGATGAGATGGTGTGGAAGTTGAGTGCCTTGGAGCCGTAGTGAATGGGCATTTGCCGCCCCTTGCCCTGCTCGTGGATGTTGCCAAAGCACTGCGGCACGTTCACACAGCAACACAGGAATGCAAATCGAGTTGCAGCACAGTGACAGTGGTTGCTTGAAGCATGGGTGCAGGCCTGGCTCGCCAGCTGCCGTCGTCCTGCAGCAGGCACAGGACCCAGGACCAGCAGCAGTACCAGCTGCAGTACCACCCACCTGATGTGCCATGTCCTGCACCGAGAAGCCGCGGTACATAATGACCCCCTGCTCGCGGTACTGGCTGAATATCACGTCATCGTTTGTTAGTGCTGCTGCAGAACCAATGGCAGTTGCTTCTTCACCGCTCGAAGTCATGTAGAAAGAAAAGCGACCCTGAAGCAGGGCACGAAAGGAAGGAAGCAGAACACGTGTGTGTGAGAGTGAGCGGAAGGGCGGCGTGCGCGGGCCGAGGGTGGTGCTGGCGGCATACCATCCAACAGGCACAGCGCTGCAACTGAGAGGGATGTGTGCTGAGCAGCGCCGGCAAGTGTTTGGGCTCGGGCCTCACTACCCAGCCCGCGCTGCAGTTTGAGTCAGGATCCAGTTTCAGCAAGGCAGCCTCTGTTCCGCCCTCACTTGACTGTGACTCTCAACCAGAGCAGCACATGCTTGACCACGTTAAAGGAAGCCCCACCTGCCGCTGCGCTTCGTAGAAAATCACGTCCACAGTCTGCAGGGTCACCATCGTCTTGTACATCTTCACCTGCGGCACAGCTCAAGCAAGCAGAAGGCGTCGTGTCATGCCTGGTCCATAGCGCAACCGGGCGGCAGAAACGACAGGCAGCAGGCACAGGCTGGCACAGGTCAAGAGGCAGCACGCCTGGGCTATTGCCGCAGCAGCGCACCGCCGTCTCCTGGTCCAGCTCGTGCGGTATGTCTGCGTCTGCGATTGCTAGGCCTGCTGAGTCGATAGTGCGGTAGCAGGGCAGCGGTGCTCGAGGCGAGAAGGTGCCGCCCAGGAATGACATGGCGGCGGTGAAGGGCACGCTTCCGCCAGGGAAATCCATGCGCTCCTCCGGCTGCTGGCTGCTTGACAGCAGCCTTGCGGATGGCTCGCTGCCTGAGCTGCTGCTGGGCACCTCGGCGGCTACGGAAGCCGACTGGGTGGAAGCGGCTGCGGTTTGGCTGGCGAGGTGCCGAGCGGCGGCGAGGAGCGCTGGTGCCCTTGGGCATTGCCTCCGCTGCGCCACGGTCCTCCATGCCGCCAGCATGCTGCCTGGCCGGCTGGAAGCGCCCCCGACAAAGTTTGGGCGAGGGAGTTTGAGTGGATCGCTTTCGGCGAGGGTGTTCGCGGGCCGTGACCGACGCTGGGGTGCTGGGACCGCGACAGCCGACGACACCGGACACAGCTGCAGTCTGGCCGCCCTGCTGCGCTGCGGGCCAGCATAATGATCGAGTCAGCCCGCTGGCTTGACACGATTCCCACCCTGCCCCCGTTTCATCACGGCCCTCAGAAGCTCCCTGCAAGCAACACACGCTCACAATGGGCCTCAAGGTGCGGGCTTGCTAAGCGCAAGTTGCCTGGGCGATTGCTGCTCACGCTGAGTGTACAAGCATCATAAGCATGATGCACACCAGCCACAGCAAGCCAGCTTGCGGCACTGCAACACACCCGTCGGACAACGACCGCTGCCGCTGCCGCTCGGTTCCTTGCATTCAGGAAGACTTTGACGCTGCTGCCGAGGAGGCCAAGGCGCTGCCGGACGCCACCAGCAACGATGACAAGCTGCAGCTGTACGGCCTGTTCAAGCAGGCATCCGTGGGTGACGTCAGCACCGGTAGGTTCTGCCCATCAACTTGCCAGTCGCCTTGACGAACAACCCATGTCTCAACCCTTCACTTTAGCACCTCCTGAGTTTTCCGCTCTGTTCATGCATACTCCCTCCATATCTGCAGCTCGGCCAGGCATGTTTGACCCCAAGGGTGAGTGAGGTGCCCTGCTGCCGCCCTGCTGGCGCTCGGCGCAACCACTACTGCCCCCGGCGCCTTTGCTGCTGCTGTGCACACTCTCATGCAGCTGTTTGCACCACGAGTTGGTTCTACATAAGCTGTGAGGTCCGGAAGCACGGGTCGAGGAGGGCACGCAGCAGGGGTTTGCAAGTGCTGCGCACAATTCAATTCCCATACTCTGCATACCCCATGATTGTGTGTGCAGGCAAGGCCAAGTGGGATGCCTGGGAGAAGCAGAAGGGCAAGAGCCAGGATGCTGCCATGCAGGTCAGCAGGCACAGCAGTTTGGAACCCCTTGCAGCATACAGCTTACAGGCCCGCCCTGCTGCCCGCCCCTGTTGCTGCCTCTGCGCAGCCTGTGGACCTCCATTGCCAGCCCCAGCCCAGTTCACCTCATGCCCTCCTGCTGGTCGTGGTCAAACAGGTTCACAGGAAACATGTCCTGCCCTTTCTGCAAAGAAGGCACTTCTTTCCTCCCCCTTCTTCCTCCTCCTGCAGGAGTACATCGACCTTGTACAGTCGCTGAAGGCGAAGTACGCTTGATGGTACACCAATTTGGCGCACCGCCCGCTGCCGCCTCACGTGGGTCGTGTGCACTGGTGCAGTTGCGCAGTGCTGCCCAGTATTCATTGCATCTGCCGCATGTGCATGGCCGTGCGTGCCTGTTGGCCTACGGTGTGGATCGGAGCACTTACAGCTTGGACTCAGCTTGTAATTGTACCGACAGTGTGTTCACAGTGTGTTCTACCAGGAGGTTGTTGAGGAGGCAGCTGCAGTGTGTGACGTCAGGTCACGAGGCGCGACATGAGTTGTACACTTTACACGATGCGTGGCAACTGTGTGTCACTTGTGGACGTCCACACTCGGGGTTATGTATGCTGAGGGCACTGCTGGGACTGTGGCTGCCAGCAGCGCTTGCGAAGGGGTGCTAACAAACATTCTAGACACAGATTGGGGAGAGCGCTGTGGCAGGGGCCAGCCAGCCATAGCAATTAGGTTGAGAGAGATGAGACAAGAGGCGCATTAAGGGCTACTTCTGAAGCGTACGACGAACGGAAGCTATATTCCAACAAAGCAAAGAGCAAGCTGCTGGGCAGCACCCAAAAGCACAAGCACAGTTCATACAGGTACAGGGCTGCAGCAAACTGCACTTCAGGAGGCAGCAGGGGTTTGGGGGGACACGAAACGGGGGGGTGCGGTGCCTCTCTTCAGAGGCGGGCCGGGATTGTGGGAATTTGAGCCGAGTGATGGACACTAGTGTCACTGCTGAAGGGCAGAATGCGTTCCAGAAAGGGATTGATTGGTGTACTATGTGTGTGGAGTGCCAGGCGGTGGACCAGCCACACCATGGCAACCTCAGCAGCAGCCAATGTCCAAGAGATCACTCTGACTTTTCCTTCTCCTTCTTTTCGCCGCTGTCCGCCATGAAGCGCTTGCCGGCGTCAAAGGCACTCAGCACGCTGGCAGCCAGAATGATGCCTGCACAGGGAAGTGAGCAGGTGGGCAGGCAGGCAGGCAGGCAGCACAAAAGTGAGCTGGCAGGCAGTATTGGGGCGCAGGCAATGCGGACTGCCATGCATGAACCACAAAGCACCTGACCCGCTTTATGCGCCCCTGTGCAGCCACCTCACCAGGTGCGGAAGCCTTGCTGCCAATGGTGTCTGAGCTGCGCTGACCGCTGGCCGCCTCTGAGGCATCGCCAGCTGCGGCCTCGGCAGCAGCACCCTCCTCAGAAAGCCCCGGCTCGCCGCCGCATGTGGCGGCGGTCCGGGTTCGTGAGCTGCCGGCCTTGCGGCTGGTACCGCCATTTGTACCACCACTGGTACCGCCAGAGCTTGGGGTGCTCATGGCGGCGATTGAGCCCATGGCCACCGCGCCCAGCAGGGCGGCATCGGTCACATCGATGGCCAGCGCAGACAGCATGGCAGTGGCGGCGACGCCCATGGCGACAGTGCCAGCAGCCTTGGAGAAGGACTGCACGCAGTGGTCAGGGGAGCAGACCGCAAAGAACAGGTAAAGTGCTTGCAACACCCACCCAACCAGTGAGTCGTAGATGGACTATGGTGTACAGGAAGCAGGCTGCTGAGCAATGGGTGGCTGCTGAGCAATGCAGCAGGAGAGGCTGGAACAGCAGGAGTCGGGCAACAGGCAACGGTCTGGTATCAACTGCCAAGAGTGTGTGTATGCGCACCTTGAAAGAGCTTCCGCTCTTGGGCATGGCAGGCGCGGTGGTGGGCTCAGTGCTGACAGGCTTGGCGTGTGTGGCAGACGACGTCGCCACGGTGGTGTCGGTGGCGGCGGACAGGGTCAGGGCAGCTGCGGTACTGCTGGCTGCAGCGTGCTTGTTGAATGCAGCCACAGGGGCATCCGTCACAGCTGCAACTGGTGCCGCAGCCAGCTTGGGCTCCGAGGGGGGAGCAGCCGTGGCAGCCACAGCAGGAGAAGGGGGAGGGGGCGCAGTGGCAGCTGCCAACACGGCTGGGGTGGCGGCGGCCTTGTCCTCCTCCCTGTCCTGGGGCTGCAGCTTCTCGGCAGCTGCAGCAGCACCCTTCTTCACAGCATCAGCAAACTGGGAGAAGGCAGTGGCAGACCTGCAGCATGTCGGCAGGTTGGAGGACTGCGGTCAGCGTTTATTCAGTCAAAGGTAGGGCGAATAGGCCTGTACGGAGTAAGCTGAGCAGCGGAGTGGAGTGCTGAGTGGTATCGGCAATAATGCATATCGCAAATGCTTGAGCAACATGAAATGCCTGATGTTGGACGAGCATCGGTGGCAGGCAGGTCACCAGAAGCCCCAGCCGCAAAGCAGACAGGCCCCTGCGGGCTGCAGCCTGTGAAGCAGATGGGCCGCACGCTTCATCTCACTTGTAAGCGGGAACAGGTGCCTCGTCCTCCGTCTCAGCACCCGCCTCTTCCTCCTCAGAAGCGGCGGCTGAGCCTGCCACCTCGCCACGCAGGGCAGGCCAAGTGGTTGCCAGCGGTGCATCCCACACGCACGACAGCTCAGCAGCGGCGCGGTCGATGGTGTGTGTGCGGTTCAGGCACGACTCCCACACAGCCGGGCTGCAGCGCCGGGATGCAAAACAAAGTGAGTGCAAAGAGGGAGGGAGTGGCGGATCAACAGAGTGGACGGCATGTTGCCGGTGGAGGCAGTGGCAGTGGCTTGCAGCTCACAGCGGCACAGCACGCAAGCTCGCACACACCTATTTGGTGCCTGCTGCACAAACTTGTAGGCGATGCCAGCACCCACTGGCAGCTCCACGGTGCAGTGCCAGTTGTCGCCTTCACCCCAGCTCATCAGGGGAGCTGTGGCCAGGTTCCACCCGCCCAGCTCCTGGTCATCACCCACAACCACCAGCTGCTGACCGAATGGAACCTGCAGCTCAAAGGCAGGCGGCAGATTAGCTTGATTGCCGCCATGCGGTCACTATCGCTGCGACGCCGTTGCGCAGTCGTCGCGACATTCTCCGCCGCTAGTCCCTGCCGCGCACCTTGCGCTGGATGTTGAAGGTGACGGAGACGGTCGCGGTGGGGGTGTCATTCTTGAAGCAGACGGCGCGTTGGGCAGTCACTGTGCGAGAAGTCTGTCTGGCACCCCGAGTGATCAGCCGGCCACGCAACGTGGCCTTGCATGTACCCAGGGGTGCCCTCAACATCGAGGTGGCCATGTTCAATTGAAGGAGGCTCGTCGAGTTTGAAATGAGCAGTGTTGTTGTGCAGACCGCGAGGCGATCGATCCAATCAGTGTTGCAAGACGCTGGTGAGTGAAATCGGCTAGCATTAAGCTGCGCGGGGCAATTCGAAGTGATCCTATAGCTCAGCACAGCACAGCACAGCGGCGCCGTTGCCGCACTGCCGCCGCCTGCCTTTGCCAGCCTCATTTTCGAGTGCTTTACATGTCCAAGGTCATGAATTGATGGCCACGTGAATGCAGTCGCCATCCTGCAGGCCAGCCTGCTTCACAGTGTGCTCTGGCGCCAGCTGCAGCGTGCCCAGCGCAAAAGAGAGCCGGCTGATGCTGCCCTCCCCGCCATTCACCAAGCACCGCGCCGCAACCTCCTCCATCACATGCTGCAGCTGCACGCAGGAGCGGACCCGCACCACCGCCAGCCGCTGCTGCTGCCCGCCAGGGGGGCCTCCCGCCGCCGCCGCCGCTGCGGTGAAGCTAAGGCGCAGGGTAGGCAGGCTTGCGCCTGCGCACCCCTTGATACGAGGCTGCTGCTGCTGCTTCTGCACCCGCCGCCGCAGCAGAAGCTCGTCCTCGCTATCAGAGGATAGCAAATCGATGTGGTCCACTTCCGGCTGGCCACAGCCGCCACCTTTCTGAGCTGGAGTCCGCCGCTTCCCCTCCTGCTTGACCATCCTGGAGCCGCAAGACGTCCGAGCAGCAGCAGCAGCAGCAGCAGCAGCAGGCGCAGGTGCAGCCGCGGCCGAGCTTCGCCGCCTGCGCGCCTGCTCCTGCTGCTTGGTCTCATGCCGAGCCATCTCCTCCTCAATCTCCTCAGGCAGCAGATCCTCCTCCTCCTCCTCCATCTCGAAATCTGAATCGCTGTCATCGTCTGCCATCTCCTCCTCAGACTCCTCAGACTCCTCCTCGCTGCTCTCCTGCTGCTCCTCCTCACCATCGCCCTGCATCTTCTCCTCCTCCTCCTGCCCAGCACCTTCCACCATCTCCACGATCACCTGCATCTCCTCCTCCTTGGCTCCCTCGGCATCAACTCCAGAGGGCTCTGCGGCAGCCACCTCTACCACGCTGCACAAACTTGCGGGAAGGACGCGCAGAGAGGGAGCCCTGTCAGCACCTTACAGGCGCAAAACAGAAGGTTGGCGGCTGCCGCTATTCTGGGCGCATGCAGGGGGCGGCGACAGGCAGGTATGCGGTGCGGCTAGCTGCTGCAAAGGTACACAAAAACAAAAACAAAAAACACAGACAGGCTAAAGCCATACCTTCCACTTGGCTCCTCCAGGCCCTCCTGCTGCCCAGCAGCCCCCTGCTGCATGCTACGCCCTGCCTGCTCGCTCTGGGGCAGGGCTCCAGCGCCGCCGCCGGCAGCTGCAGGGCTGCTGAGGGCAGCCGCTGCCGGCAGCTCGCAGCTACCAGCATCGCCCACCACACCAGCCGCAGCAGGCACAGCAGGCTCCAACAGGCAGCTCACGCGGCCGCCCTTGCCCGCTCGCTTGGTGGCAGCGCCGCCGCCAGTTGGGAGCTGAGGAGCCAGGCTGGGCACCGCTGCCGCCGCTGCGGGCTGCTCATGGCTGAGCCTTGACCCTGGGAGGGCGGTAGCCGCTGTGTCGGCTGCTGTGCTGGGACTGCCAGCTTGTGGTACTAGCTCTGTGAGGTGGGAGACCATTGCGGGAGCAACAGGGGAGTCCCCAGCCTGCTGCAGCGGCGGCGCAACCTGGGCCGGCGGCTGCTGCTCCAGCTCGACTGCTGCTGCCGCTGCAACGCCGCTGGTTTCACAAGTCTTGGCGTCCCCAAGAGAGGCTCCACTGCGCTCGGCGCCAGCCGCCGCCACCGCCGCAGCAGGTGACTGTGCGGCAGGCGCTGCCGCAGGCGGGGCTGCAAAGGCCATGGCTGTCGTGTTGGGCCTCGGTTGTCCGCCGCCCTGCATACCCTGCTGCAGCTTGGCCTGCCGTCGTCGTTGCTCGAGTTCTGCCATTTTCTTCCGCAGCGAAGCTGAGAACTTGGCCGGCTCTGGTCTGACAGCGGGAATGATGGATGAAGGCTTCGTGTCAGGCGCTGCTGCAGGTTGTTGTGGCTGGCGTGGGGCTGAGGCAGCCGCAGCATGGCCTGTCGCCTCCATAACCTTCTCCTCCTCCTCCTCCTCGTCTTCCAAGTCCTCCATGCTGCCCACCCCTGCTGGCGTCTGGAAAGCTGCAAGCACGTCAGCGGGCACCGCCGCGGGTTCCAGGGACGACGGGGCCGCCTTAGTCAGCCGAGCAAGGCCGGGCAGGCGAGCAAGGGACGGCGGTGTCGCCTCAAGCGCCACCGTCGCTGCCGGCGATGCTTTGAGCTGCTGCTGAGCCCTAGGGGCAGGCGGCGGCATGTTGGCAGGCTTGGCCTTGCTTAGACGCTGAGGTTGGGAGGCTGGCCTGGACGCTTGTGCAGCGGGCTTGGCTGCTAGAGGCTGGGAGGGGGTTCCAGCGGGCGCAGCACCCGCCCTCTTGAGCAGCACGACCCGTATCTTGGTGCCGCTGCAGAGCAGTACCGCACAAACCATAAGCAGTACGGGTGAGCGATAGGTCTTGCAGAGAAGCGCAAGGCACACGCACGACATGACACAGCAATGACTCTTGACTCCTGGGGTAGCAGGCGTGCAGCTGCTGGCAGCTGTCGGTGTGCCGATACCTGACAGCTTTGGGGTTCGCCCTGAACTGTTCCGACGTTGCCTGCCGCACGTCAGCGCCGACCACCATCGCCTCAACCAGAAAGCGATCCTTGCTCTCTGAGAGAGCGCTCTTCAGCGACAGCAGGGCCTGGGGCGTGAGCGGCACCATAGAGACTGCCAGCACAGCGGCAGCGCCCGGTGCCAGCACCCCGGTCGCTGGCTTCACAGAGTATTGCTTCGGTGCTGTCGTCTTGACCTTGAATGCGATGCTCTCGTCTGACGGGTTCTGCGCACAGTCGGGAGCAGCAGGGGTGGTGAGGCTTGCATACGCATGGCGCGTGTTGCATTCTTGGAGTTTCGTGACGCAGGGCGGCGTGGCGAGTCGGATCAGTGGACCGCGCAACCTCTCCGAATCATGTGAGACGTCCTCTGTGCCTCAGAGATGGGAGAGAGGGAGCAAGAGAACCAGCCCGGCATTTTCATCGATGAACTCCTTGCCTGCAGTGTGATGTTGCACTTCGCGGGCTCCCCTTCCTTCACCGGGAACACCATCTTGTTCGGAGCGATCTGGAGGCTCTCCGCCAGGCCCGCCATCCTGCTTCGCACCAAACTTGCAACTCGATTGGCGAGCCAGCTGAGAAATTAGTGGAATGTCTGAAAGCCAGGCTGGCTCGCAATTCGATTTGAACATGGACATGATGCTGTGTGTGCTGCGGTGAGGCGCCAAAACATGCGACAGATGTCCACAGAACACCACTGAAGAGGCTGGAATGCAGTGGCTTGATGCAGTGGACAATCACACCAGACCAGAAGCAATTGTGCTTGCACAAACGTTTTGCATCCTGCCTATGACAGGCTTACTACCTTACCAGGCCATACTGCTAAGCCTGACACACCAAGAGTCAAGGCATTGTAGTTGCTCAATCACCGTGGCTTGCAGTCTGACGAAATGCGCAGGAGCATTGAGCTCAAAGTGGCAACCTGCCGACATCGAGCGGGATCGTCCCGCTTGCACCGTCTGCACTTATGGCCCGTGCTTCTGACAGTGGATCCCGACCGAGTAGCCGTTTGCTTTTGCATCCTGCACAATATCGCCTGCCGGTCTGCTTGCACAGCGCGCCGTTCCACTTGCAGCGTCGCGGCCTGCCATGTTAGGCTCCCGATGCCATCCACAACTCACAAAGAGCGGAAGCGCTCGACCGCAGCGGCCCGCGCACAGGGCCCCTCAACCAGCCGCTGAGGTGCGTACCTGCCGCCTTGACAACTCATCCTGGCGTCCTGCGTGACCCATGGTTCCAAAGCTCCTCTCTGCCATGCAGCTGGGAGGCCGGGCGGGCAGCAGCAGCGGCGGCAGCGGCGACAGCGAGCGACGCTTCTCCAGCGGCAGGCAGGGCGGTCGCCGAAAGAAAGCTCGGCAGCCAGGCCTGTTTGAGGTTGAAGATGTGTCGCCGCCCAAGCGATCCCTGGGCATTCACGCCCTGCCACCGGTGCGGCGCCTTAGCACATGGCCACCGACTATCTTGCATGTGCAATCGTGTTGTGGTGCTCAGAGCGAGACCCTCCCCTGTGTCTGCTGTGCAGAACACACACAACGGCGACCAGATTGCGGTGGCAGGCTCCAGCTACGTGGTGCAGTCGGTCGTGATGCAGTACAAGCTTGTCAGGTCTGGCACTCCGCCTCTGGCTGCTGTGCTGTGATGGGGCATGCTTTGCTGCAATGTGCATAACTCAGCTCTTGCTTTGGAGTAGGCTTTAGAGGGGCGATGCAGGGTGCCTTATCACAAGTGTTCTGCCTGAAATGCCGCTGCGACTTGCCTCGTCCTCTCCTGATTGTGTAGGGGCAAGTACTGCAGAGAGCATGCGAGGCTGGAGGTCCAGGGCACGGGCCGCTACCTGGCCAACAGCTTTCTGGAGGGCCTCTGGCAGTTGGAAGCACCCCCGCCTCCAGCTGACGACCCCGGGCCCGACACCAGCCAGCTCTAGCCACCAGCTATGGCAACAAGCACCAGAATCGCACTGCCATGCACACTGTACCATGCTAGTTGACACCTGGACAACGGATCTTTCGCCTGTCTATCCTACGCAACGCACTCCTTGATCACCTTCCAAGTTTGCTTTGAGCCAGCACAACGCTTGACTCGCCTCACGGCGCCCCCGCAGCCTTTTCACTCACGACGACTGCATCTCATCTCATTTCATGAGGTCCCTTTCCGGCCCTGTTCTGCTCCTGCCTTGCCCCAGCCCCACCCAGCTCATCGCGCTCCTGCCCTCTCAATCCAAACAGGAGGGTCGTTGGTTTTACACATCATTTGTAACAGCAGGTGGTTGGTTGACAAGACAGAGCGGGGCGGTTTGGTTGACAAGACGCAACACGACAGCTGGAATAGGCAGCGGCGAGAAACGCACAACCAGACTGCCAGTCACAGCACGGGAGGAGGTGGAGCAATAGAAAGAAAGCAAAAGGAAGGCTTCAGCGAGACATGAGCTTGCATGGACCTGCTTAAAACTGCTGCGAGCATCAAGGCATCAACTACTGGCTGCAGCAGGCTGCAGGCAGCTCAGCTCGCCCAACTGTCAGCTGCCTGGGAGCGTCCAGAGCCTCACTCCTGCATGGCAGCCACCCCGCTGCGCACGTTGCGCACGCTGCCGCGGCCACGCACCACGAGGGGGGCGCTGCCGCCTGCCGCCTGCTGGAAGTGGCGGGTCAGCTGTACCATGCGCGGGCCGCCGCCGCGCTCCCCGCTGATGCGGATGCCGCTGCTCAGGGTGCGAGGGCCGCCGCCCGCGGCACGCGCTGCTGCCTGGGGGATCAGCTCAATCTGCAGCAAACGGTGGCGGCGCAGCACTTGTTGTGAGGATCAGGCAAAGTGATCAGAGCGCTGCCATGTGTGGCCCTGGGTGGGGCAAGCTAGAATAAATTAGTATGAATGTATGGATCAGACAAGCGGCTGGCCCGAGGCTGTCATCTTGTGACTCGCCCAAGCCCTGCTGCTGCCCAGCCCAGGTACCCACCTGCATTGCGTTGCCGTCCAACTGTACGTTGTTGTACTGTCGCATGGCCTTCTCAGCATGCGCAGCGTTCTCGTAAACCACCTCGGCAGTGCCCTCTGACCGACCGCTGCAGCACACGGCACGGCAAGGCAAGCAGGCAGAAACCAGTCAAAGCTGGAAGCAACATCTTCCTCTCTTGATCAGCGCTGGTTGCCAAATTGTTTCACTACTGCAGGCTGACGTCCCAACCAGGCCTGGGTGCGCCTGGCACGACTGACCGTCGCAAACCAGCCTGCATTGATGTTCAACACCCTGCTGCCGCGCAACATCCCAGCGCGACTCAACAACATCCCAGCACAGAAGCCCTAGCCCGTAACCCTTATTCGGCAGCGCCGCACCTGTTGTCATAGTGCACCATGTGCTTCACCAGGGGGCCGCAAGTCTCAAACAGCTCCTGAAGGGATGAAAGAAAGCTGGAAGGAGTGAGGAGGAGGCAGAGGAGGCCCAGATGCGGAGGCTGACAAGTCCACGCGAGCACACACAAAGCTGTGACATGAATGTACCAAACAGGCCAGGGACGCAAGCAATCAGTGGGTTGGCAGGCAGGCAGGATGGCAATCTAAGCAAGCCGGCAGGCGGGCGATGCCAGCAGCGGCAGCCCCTTACCTTGATGTCACCGTCAATCACGTTGAAGTGCAGGTTGCTGATGAACCTGCAAGAAGGAGACGAACCGGCGGCGGCCAGGAGGCGAGGTAATGCGCCAGTACAGCAGTACAGTGCGACGCAACGGGGAGAGAGAATGGTAGGAGCTCCAGCAAAGCTCCCATGCCATTCGCCCAGGCGTCGAGGGTTGGGCTGAGAGACAACAGGAGGCAGGAGGGGTGCGGACGCTGCCAGCCACAACCGATCTCCGCTGGTGTGCTTGCACAGTACAGCTTTCAATGCCTCCCTGCCCGCTGCTGCGTGCTGTGCGACCAGCTTGTATCGGCTTGTATCGGCCGTGGCCAGAGAACCAGAGAGGCTCGAAGGCTCAGCTTGGCTGGGTTTGGGCATAAGCCTTCAGGTTGCTTGGTTGAGCGCGCCTTGGCATCAACCACCGCACACGCCTGACCGAGTCAACAGGCCGCAGTGAACGTGGAAACCAGCTGCTGGCTGCTAGCAGGCTGCACTCACAGCTTGGTGCCGAGCTCGCTTGGGTCCCGGATGCTGCGAGGGCCCCCCCGGGGGCCTCGGGCGGGAGGCGGGCCCCGATACTGATCGTGGCCCCACTTTGCGCCACCCTCCAGGGCCGCCTCTCGGCGCTCTGGGTCCTCTCGCTCGCGCTCCTCACGCACACCGCCACCAGACGCACGCTGCACATGGAGAGGACGGTACAAAAGAAGGCAGGCGAAGACAATCAGACGAGCAGCTGGAGGCAACAAATGATGACGAATCAGGTGTTGGTTGTTGCAGCAGAGAGGTATTTTCTGTGCACGCAGCACATGGGTTACAGCAGCGGGCTCACCCTGGGCTTGGAGACGCCACCCTTGACGGTGATGGACAGCTGGCGGGGGGCGTGACCGGCACGGGGAGCCCCGCCCGCGCCGCCGCCGCCACGGGAGCGGCGCTCGGTCGAGAGCGGAGCTCGATCGCCTGCTGGACGGTTGCCCTTGCGAATCTCCTTCTTCTGCATGAACAACAAGTGCGGCAGGCACAGGTGATCAGCAGGGCTACCTCTGTGGGCAGGTGGCACGCAGCACAACAGGTTATGTTTATGAGCGAGACCACAGGCATGCCTCGAAACCGCATACAATAAGGGGCTGCCCATATCAACGCACCGCCTTCACTGTGTCCTTCTTTGTGCGCTGTTCCGCAATCAGGTCATCCAAGCTCTTGTTTAGCGCAGCCTCGGCAGCCATGGTTGAGTTTGGAGAGGCAAGGGAGTGGACCCTGCAAGGGCGGCAAGCCAGCGACGGCAAGGCGGCGGCAGCAATGTCAGGTGATGCGTGCCGTGTGACGCGTGCAGATGCCGACCAGCAGGCGCTGCACAGTGCAACGCTGCCCAGCCTCGCCACAAGGCCGAATCCCGCCGATTGGACTCTCTTGCCGGACTTGAGCGCCAATAACCCTCCCACGGCCGTGACGGCGTGCACAGCTCCGGCACAAGCAAGCAAAGGAGCGGCGGGCCTGCCAGCGACAAATCAGCCTTCCATTTCCAATGGCGCCCGTCTGCCGGGCTGCAGGCTCACCTACTGTGCAATTGGCTGTATGCGAGGCGTGGGAAGAGCAAGGGACGCGCACAGCAGCTGCGGACGGCGGAGATCGGTGCTTGAGGCGGCGATGGGAGGCTGGGGCGTGGCTGGCGTGCAACGGGTATGCGGGTATGCGGGTATGGGCCGCCGGTACGCAAAGGCTGCAAAATACGCAGGGCATGCTTACCTGGCAAAATGGCTTGAAAGTTTGGCTCGATTGTCTGGCTCCCCGCAATCGCCACGCGCCCCAGTTGTCGCTGCGCATCCCACAGCGCCTCTCAACCCCAATCTACCCGCAAAGACAGCAGCAGACAGCCGGAGTTGCTGCTGTCCGTCATGCAGACAGCAAAGAAGCCTGCTCCCGGAAGCATGGCACCCAAGGGATGCTACAAATGCGGGCTGACGGGCCATTGGTGCGACTCCGACCCACCTGCCGCCACCTGCCGCTTCCGCTCAAACATCGCCTGCACTGTGTTAACCAGCTTTGGAGTTCTGGCATGCAGGTCGCGTGACTGCACTGCGCCCAAGAGCCAATGGGTTGCACGGCCGCCGGGGCAGGGGCCGCCAGGACAGGGCCGCACTCCCGGAGCTGGCGGCGCCACCCCAGCTTTAGCTAACGCAAAGGCTGCAGAGAACGATCCTTTCAAGTGAGCCTTTGTGCACACACCTGCGCGGCAGCACTCTTGCGTTAGCGGCCGACCTGCTGCTGTGCTCTGGCTGCTTCTTGAGGGTGTGCACGCAATGTGCAGTGTGGCACATGCGTCACTACTGCATCCCTCTGCATCGCGTGAGATGTCCTCTTTGTGTGTGCAGTCCTGAAGGGGGGCTCCTTGAGCCGGGTGCCGAGCAGCAGACGGCAGCGGCGGCACGCAAGGAGAAGCGCAAGCGCCCCAAGCTGACCCTGGAATTGCTGCAGGTGTGTCATGGGTTGACTGTGTTGTGCACAGCCCGCAAGTCCGCAGAGACATCTGGGATGCAGGCGACACTATGCAGTGGCTTGGTGTTGCTCACTTCCTGCCTGCCCCCGGCCCTTAGCGGCCTCACGTCGCTTTGCTGCATCACTCCCTCGCAGCAAGCCACACAGCGCCCTGCAGTTCGTTGCATCCCGTTCCCTTCTCCAGCCGGCCAGCAGCATGATCGTGCCTGCCTCCTCGACTCTCACACTTTCCGCCCTCATCATGCAGACCTCCAAGGGACTTCCTGATGTGGCAGCAAACTTTCCAGCAGCCTTCCGCCGCCAGTTTAGGGGGCGGGGTCACGAGGCCAGTGACTTGCGCCGCCTACTGGAGATGTACAAGCGCTGGCAGGTGCGGGGCTGCTCCCTTCCTGGCTGGGCTTGAGGGCTGTGCTGGGCTTGAGATGGCTCTGCAGGGCTGCTTTGGCTGGCTGGCTGAATTTGCGGTGCCTGTGCCTGTAAACCTAGCTGGCTGGCTCGGTCTTGGCAGCAACTGTGGCGGCCCACTGCCAGCATGCCCTGCTGTCGATTGCGGCCCTCCTCTCTCCCCGTCGCACCAAATGCGCAAGTGCGTGCAATGCCCGGCATGTGTTGGTGCTGCGTATGCAGGACCGCGTGTTCCCTCATGGGGAGTTTGATGCATTCATCTGCGGGGTGGAGCGACTGAGCGGCACAAACGCAGTCAAGTCACACATGCATGACCAGCGCATGCGCATGCTCAAGGTAGGGCAGACGCCCGCACAAGCGATGGGCTGGGTTGGCGGGACATGCGCCTGCTCTCGGTAGCAGCAGTGGCACAGATAGGGTTGATTGGGGCAGCAGGCGGTGGCGGATGGGCGGCAGCGCATGGCAGGAAGTTGATCTGTTGATCGAGTCAAGGGTGGCAAACTGCTGCTACGTTGCTGCAAGGGTGTCTCTCTCTGCGGCGCATGGCGGCTGTAGTTCGTGTCACACTTGACTTGGCTGGGCAGGAATGCTGCAGGAGGGTGGCGATTGCATTCCCCTGGGCTCCTTCAACCAGCTGTACTGCTGCACTGCTGTATTGCTGTACTGCCATTGCAGGAGGTACAAGACATTGCGGACCCGCCACATGTGCATCTTGAAAGCGAGGCGGGGGCGGCTGTGGCGGGAGGCGAGAGTGGGGCCGCCGCCACACGCGGCCTGGCTGCTGGTGATGAGCTGGATGGTAAGCTTTAGGCATTGGATATGGGGTTGACGGGCTCCGGTGCCTTGTGATGGCCGAGGCTACTTACATTCTTCAGAAGAACGACCATCCAAGCCAGCCAGCTGCCAGCCATAATTGGGCACTTGCTAATGGCGAAGACATCACGGCTGTACTGTTGATTGCCGCTTCCGACTGAGTCGCACTGCTGCTGTGCTGAAGCTGCAAATGTACTGCCTGCATCGTCATTGTACCGCCGCAGGATTGGGCTCAGGCGATGAGCACATGGGCCTGGCAGCTGAGGCAGCGCCACCAGCAGCAGCAACGGCGGCACCAGGCACCGGGCAGGCCCACACCGCAGAGGAAGAAGCGGAGCTACTGGCGCTGCTGGATGCTGAAGAGGAGCACTACCGGGAGATGGAGCAGCAGTACGCGGCTCAGCAGGCACAGCATGCTGCAGCTCCAGGTGCGCACCAACAATGTCTGCTCATGCATGCTCACATATGCTCATGCAGTGCCCTTGAATGGGCCTTGACCTTTTGCTTGGCTTGGCCAAACAACCAACATGTGCCATGCTGCAGCTGCGGCGGGCCCAGCAGCAGCCGAGGTCCAAGTGGAGGAGGAGGAGGATGAGGCAGCCCTGCTGGCCTTGCTTGATGCTGGGGATGAGGAGGAGGAGGAGGCACCCGCGGCAGCCTCTCCTGTGGCCGCCGCCCCTGCCATCTCTCCTGATGACGCAGCAGCAGCGGCAGGAGTTGCTGCAATGAGCACGCAGGAGAGGGAGGAGCTGCTGGCTTTGCTGGATGCTGAGGAAGAGGAGGAGGAAGACGAGGCGGGGCAAGCTGCGAAGAAGTCTACGCAGGAGGCTGAGCAGGAGCAGCAGGGGGATCCGGCGATGGTTGCTGGCGGCGGCACTGTCGTGGCAGACCGCGCAGAGCCAGCGCAGCCGCCACAGCCATTGGACGCATCAGGGCAGGTGCAGCCAATGGCTGACGGCGAGCTTGCCAGCCTCCCACAGCAGCCTGCCACAGCCGATGTGGAAATGGTTGACAGAGACGAGGTCAGTCAGCAAGCAGAAGAGGATAGCCAGGCTGGGCAGGCTGGGCAGCCGCCTCCTGCCACGCGTTTTGAGCCGTCCATCGAGCTGGCGGCGACGCCTGACACGGCGGCAGACGCCGAGGAGGGGCTGGCTGGAGTGCTGGAGGCATCGATTGAACTAGGTGTTGTGCCAGACACAGCAGATGGTGAAGTGCCGGCCGAGGCAGGAGAGGAGGCAGCAGGGGAGGCAGCAGCAGCGGCTGCAGCAGAGGCAATGGCGGAGGCAGCAGCAGCGGCTGCGGCAGAGGCAATGGAGGAGCAGGGTGCTGGCGGGGTGCAGGGTGGCCTGCTGGAAAAGGAGCAATCGCCGAGCAGCTGTGGAGGAGGCGCCGGAGGCCCCAGCCAGGAACTGTAGGCTACCCTGATCTATACAGCATTAATGCAGCAGGCGCAGCCCTCCGGC
Source organism: Chlorella vulgaris (assembly GCA_023343905.1). NCBI lineage: Eukaryota > Viridiplantae > Chlorophyta > Trebouxiophyceae > Chlorellales > Chlorellaceae > Chlorella > Chlorella vulgaris. Next base: position 1,904,928 of record SIDB01000010.1, on the reverse strand, counting down.
TTGCATCTCGTTCACAGCTGTTGGGCCTGACCACTTGCGACAACCTTCTTCCGCTGTAATGCCAGCAATGCTGCGATGGTAAGCAGCCAGCGCCAGCGGCATTGCAGCCAGCGGGTTGGATGCACACTTGCGGCGTGGCCAAGGCGTGTGCACAAGAGGAAGGGAACCTGCCTGTTGCTTGCTCGCAGCAAACTGTGTTGCAATGCATCTGCTATTGAAAAGCCTGTCACTGGTGACCTTCTCCAGCAAGAAGACTTTTAGATGACAGTTATTTGCAGCAGAGTGTGAGGGTCACACGGCAGCGGGCTTGAGCTTGAGTAGTACGTCACATTGGCGCAGCGCTCCAGTATGCGCTGCACCAGCTCAGCCTTTTCGTTGAGGTCTGCAAACCCGATGCCTCGCTCTCCCAGAATCTGCTTCAGCTGGCGCACCTGCCAGGCAGCGCAGGCACGAGGCGAGTGTGAGGCAAAACGCATCAGTAATGAAACAGTGTGCAGGCAAGGGTGCAGGCTGGGCTGCCGTGCGGCAAGCATGCAGCAGCTCAGCAGGCAAGGCAGGCCGTTGCTGTGTGCACTGCCGCCGCCGCCCGTTTCCTTCCCGTGAGGCAGGACAGCTGGCGTACTGCAGCTCGCCTGCCACCCTCTCACCGGCATGGCCGCCAATTCCTCCCGAGTGCTCGTCACCGGGGGCAGCTCGCGCTGCGGTGCAGTCCCAGCGCCGCCGCCGCCGCCGCCGCCCGCCGCCGCCGCTTCACCGCACACTGTGTCCAGCATGGCGGCGAAGGCTGGCTCCATTGGGTGGCCGTGGTGCCTCACCTTGCTTGACCTGTCAATGATGAAGGCGTGAGGGATGCCGCTGACGCCTGCGGCCCCCAGCAGCACCTGTGCTGCCTGGCCTGTGGAATCAACCGCCACAGTGTAGTCCATCTTTTCACCCTGCAAGGATGAAGTAGAGACTTGTATGGATAGAGCAAGGATGCAGCAAGGGTGTAGCAAGCATAAATCAAGGATGGAGCAAGGATCAGTCCACGAGGGACAAGAGCCTGGGCCTTCAATGCGAATGATCGTGTCAAACGCCTCATGGCCGACATGATCACCCCAGGTTGAGGGTGGCAGGTGATGCAGGCAGGCAGGCATGCTTGCTGGCACAACCGCACAGGGAGCACGGAACGCCTGCCAATCAGGAGCAGGCAAAGAAGGGCGGCAGCAGTCCACGGAACCAACCGCCTGTGGGTCTTCTCACCTGCTGTGCAACAAAGGCTGAAAGCTTTGGAGACGCCTCTTCCATGTTGACACCCACAACCTTCAACCCGCTGCCGCGGTGCCTGCGCTGCAGCTCCGAAAGGTGCGGGAAAGCTGCCCGGCACGGGCCGCACCTGCAGGGCACGCAAACAGCGGCAGCATTGGCGGCTTCAGCCCAGCCGTAGCAGCGTGGAGCGGAGCAAGCTGGACCGCCAGGAAAAGCAGCAAATATTGTGTGTTTGGCTATGCCGCACCATGTAGCCCAAAACTCAATCACAGTCGGCCCAGTTGTGCATGGCACCGGCATAGGGTCGCCCTTGATGAACGTCAGTCCAGCTGTGGAGGGAGGGCTGAATAGTGAAAGCAGGGGCGGTGGCGGCAATGGCGGTGGCGGCAGCGGCAATGCGTACAGTGAGCCTGGCGCTTAGCGGCACCCCAGTCGCGCGACTTACATATTGCCGGGCACTGTTTGCCCACCAGCGCGCCCGACATCCCGCAGACTCAGAACCCGGCAGAATTAGCTGCGATCGCCAGGGATAGAACTGCAAAAGACGTGCAGAACAATCAAAGCCCACCCGATGCTGCATATCGTTTAAGGCACCACTGTAGCCGCCACCGGGAGATGTCCTTCACTTTTAGCTTACAGCTTTAGGGGACAGGGCCCACGCCCCGAGACACGCTATGTGAGAGAGAGACACGCAAGGCCAGGGCAAACCCAATACCCAAGAGAAACAAACGTGAATGCTACCGTGGACTGATCAGTGCTACGGGACGCAACCTGCTGACTCCATAACGAAAGAAAGAAAAGAACGTGGCTGCCCCCTCAAGTGCTGGCTGCCCTAGACGGCTGCAAGTATGCTGCTGCTGCTGCTGCTGCTGCGCTGCTGCTGCGGGCTGCCCCGGTGGGGCGACTCCCGCCGCTGCGTCATGCGCTGCTTTACTTGGAGGTGGTCTTCACCACCTTGCCGAGCATGACAGCGGTGTTTCCGTCCAGGAAAGCGATGCGGGACAGGCCCTCGCAGTTCTTGAAGTTGTCCACCACCAGCGGCTGGCAGGGCTCAAACACAACCTCCGCCATCTCGTTGGCCTTGAGGCTGTGGGGGGCCTCCAGCTTCTTGCCACCAGTCTCCTTGCCGACCTGCAATAGACAGACAGTGGCCAAGCAACAGCGGCAGAGGCAGGCTGGGTGAGGGCAGGTGCATGAGAGCCAGGGAAAGAACTGCTGCCTTGCTTGAGCATTAGCCTGCAATCACAGCACAGCCTGCCAGCAGCCGCAGCAACACAGGTGTTGCCGCCGACTCCCCGCCCAGCGCGCACCTTCCAGTTGATGCCGGTGATGCGGCATGCAGAGCGCCCGCATCGCACAAAGCCGATTGGTGAGTATCCCGCCTTGACCTCTCCGGGGATGTCCAGGGTCTGGATCTGCGCGGTGAAGTCCTTGACCTGCTTCAGGGTGGCGTCGCTCTTCAGGATCATGACATCGCCGGTGCGGGGCATGTTGCCCTTGTCCAGTCCCTTGATGTTCATGCCCACGTTGTCACCAGGGCCAGCCTTCTCCACGCGCTTGTGGTGCATCTCCACGGTGAACACCTGTGAGCAGGGCATGGGCGGGAGGGAGGGAGGAGGAGGGAGGTTGCTACGTCAGCTGCACCACTGCAGCAGCCAGTTTTCGCGCACACATTCAATGAATGCTGCAATGCCGCTGCTCGCTCTCACCTTGCCCTCGCACTTGTTGGCCAGGGTGTGGGTGGGCATGAAGATGACCTCATCACCAGGCTTCACAATGCCCTGCTCCACGCGGCCAGCCAGCACATCACCCACTCCCTTGATCTTGTAGATACCGGAGATGGGCAGGCGCAGCGCGGCGTCGGTCTTGCGCTCGGGCACCTGCACAGGCAGTTGTGTGTGGGCAGCAAATTGTGAGCAAGGCGAGATGCATGGCCATCCAGCGCTGCTGATTTGTCTCTAGAGAAGCAAACCATAGCTGCCGTCACGCATGGGCTGCACCCCGCACGCACCTGCACGAAGCCGTTGAGTGCGTCCAGCAGGGTGTCGATGTGGCACTTGGCGTTGTCCACAGCCAGCACGTCGCAGCCCTTCCACCAGGTCATCTTCTCGCTCTTCTTGATCAGGTTGTCACCCATCCAGCCCGAGATGGGCAGCACGGGCACGCTCTTCTCAACAAAGTCGGGCTTCCAGCCGACGCGGACCAGCATGTGCCGCATCTCGGAGGAAATCTCCTTGAAGCGCTCCTGTGATGATGCAGAGAGGGAGTGGCAGACAGGCACGGGTCAACACCGGGCTAACACTGCTTTCCCATGCCACCAGAGCAATAGGGAAGCAATAGGCAGCCAGCCCAGCCAAAATATTGACACAAGCCGAACGAGTGCACACAGCTGTCTTTAGCACACTTGTCTAGCACTTGCATTCCGTCCTTGCATCTCGCACCTCCTTGTAGCCGGCAGTGTCTGCGTCCATCTTGTTCACGCCAACAATCAGCTGCTTCACACCCAGCAGGTTGAGCAGGCGGGCATGCTGGCGAGTCTGGCCCTGGATCTCTCCGGCCTTGTGGTCACCCTTCTGGATGGCGGTGGTGAAGTTACCGTCGGCGGGCACCATCAGCAGGCACACATCGGCCTGGGCGGCGCCGGAAATCATGTTCTTGATGAAATCGCGATGGCCTGCAGGGAGGCAGCAAAGCCATACACAAGTCATGGGCCGTTCTGTGCTGCATACGACTCAACAAGCACTGGCAGGCTGCCCTGCGTTGCGGTTACGGTGCGGCAGACGCCAAAGCGGCTGAGACCAACGTCCTTGCATGGCGTCCTCAGCAGGTATGAGCGCTGCTGCTGCTGCTCGAGGCACACAGCCCAGCACGCGCTTGTGTTGAACTCACCCGGGGCGTCAATGATGGTGTAGTGGAAGCGGTCTGTGAAGAACTCCTTGGTGGTGCAGGAGATGGTCACACCACGCTCGCGCTCCTCCTTCTGGCGATCCATGTAGAAGGCAAAGGCGAAAGAGGACTTGCCCAGGGCAGCAGCCTCCTCCTGCAGCAACAGCGAAGGGCGGCGAGAGGCAACGGCTGATCAGGTTGACGCCTGAGCTCGTCCCTGCGTGATACGCTCAGAACCAGGGCGCTGTCCCCGCTGCACCAGGCTCCAGAAGTGTGTCACCCAATCGGCTGGCTGCCACTGAGCCCCAGACGCGCTGATCGCTGCTGCCCCTTCGCCCTGCGGACCTTGAGCTTCTCCAGCTCACGCTCGGGGATGCCTCCCAGCTCAAAGATGAGGCGGCCGGTGGTGGTGGACTTGCCGGAGTCGACATGCCCGCAGATGACGATAGACAGATGCCTGCGCGATTGCAAGGGTACCAGGGGTCAGTCCTGCCGCCCCTGAGACCGGCTGCCCAGCCGCGAGGCGCCCCGCTGCATGCTCAGCCGCCAATCAACAGCACTCACGCCTTGCCGTCAGCCATGGTGTCCGTCTGTGTTCTGACTGACCACCAACCGTGTAAAGAGGGCGGGGCGGGCGCGGGCGGGAGTGTTGGGCACAGACGCGCGCCCTGAACCGACCCCGGTACCCCTCCGACTCGTGCGAGGGCCGTTGAGCTTTGCCGATGGCTTAAAACAGCCTCAGGGGCACGGTGGATAAAAGCCGCGCCCCCTACAAGCCGCCGCGCAGCCCAGGAGGCCCCCGCCCGCCGCACTTCACCCGCCTTCCCGCCGGTTAAGTTGGAGGCCTGGTTGGTTGGCAGAATGTGCTGTCCAGACCAGCTGGACCCACCACGGTGCAAGGGTTGTAGCAGATGGCAGTTAGCACCACCTGCTTGGGCGCTGACACGTCGGTCTGTCCAACGCTGTTGCAACAATTATTTACGAAGTGCTGTTGTTAAGCTCTCAGAATGTCTACCTGTGCAGGTACAGCAGCACGCAAAATCAGCTCTTACGTGCTGAGCTGAAGCGTTACGAGCCCCCGGCTTTCGAGCTGCATTACTTCAGCAAGCTCTTCACTACGCTCTTCACGTTGAGCTTCTTCAGGTCGACATATGTCTGGCCGCAGCCCACAAACATGATGGGAGCGCCAGAGGTGTACACCATGCTGAGAGCGGCGCCGACCTGCATGCAATGCCAGGCGCAGGGAGAGGGGCGGCAAGTGCAAGGTGGGCTGTCAGGCCAGAGTGAGGCACGCCCGCAGAGCCATCCCGGCCTCCATTTCCTTTCTCAGGCCCATGCGGCAGCTGAAGAGGCAGTGCCGCAATGTGTCCCTGGAATCTCATACGCCTCACAGTCAAACTCCTCACCTTGTCGTCGATTGTGTCAAACTTGGTGAGCACAATGCCGTCAATGAGGTGGCGCTGGCTGGGATCAGGGCACAGGTCAGCCAGGCGCTGATTGAACTTGGTCAGCTGGTCCACTGCAGGGAGGGGAACCCACCAACAACACAGATGCGTCAGCATGCAATGTGGTGCGTCAGCATGCAAGCATGCCACTACTTGGCGACATGCTGCCATCTAGGCTGCAGTAAGTTCGAGGGCCACTGGCAAGCGAGCGGCTGCCATGAGCGGCTGGCAGCCGGGCGAGCCTGCGCCCCTGCACACACCTGCGTCGTTGCCCACCAGGGCCTCGCCCACAAATAGCACAAGGTCAGGTTGGTTCAGGTTGATGAGGTTGGACAGCGCACGCATCAGCGGCTCGTTATCCTGCAACAACCAAAGGGCAGCAGTGCGCAGTTGAACCGGTGCTGGGTGAGGCGAAAGGGAGCTGACAAATGTCCCGGTGAACCACAGGAGCGAATTGTGCTCGGTGGTTGCACGCTGCCCGCCACAGGGAGGGCTGCAACACCACAACCTGCTGCCGACTGGCAAGTGGCAGAGCACAGCAAAGAGTCAGTGCGGTGAGAGCCAGCCAACCCAGCACCCACCTGCATGCGGCCGGCAGTGTCCACCAGCAGCACATCAATGCCTGCACGCTGGGCTGCCTTGGCTGCCTCAAAGGCGACCTTGGCCGGATCTTTCTCGTAGCCACGTTCGTACAGCGGTACCTGAAGCAGGTGCAAATCAAGGAGCATCGATACAGCAGTACAGCCCGGTGCAGCAGACAGCAGACAGCAGCCCTGCTGAAGCGTGTGGTTCGGATTCAGCTAGGCAACCCGGGTATTTGCCGTTCACACAGCCAGTTCGCTGTCCACTATCCACTGTCTGCCAGCCAGCTGTAGGCAATCCCGCCAACCTAACACACCTGCAGTCGCCCGCAATGGGTCTTCAGCTGCTCCACTGCGCCAGAGCGGAAGGTGTCGCAGGCTGCGATCATGACCTTGATGCCGTTTTGCAGCAGCCAGTAAGCAACCTGCACAACAATAAGATGGCAGGAGAAAAAGCATGCTTTAGAGCACGCAGGAAAGCAGCAGCATGAGCCATAGTCAGGCAGTGTTGCGATGACGCGCTGTGAGCAAAGCAAGTCAGGATGATTGGGAAGACATGCCACCGTACAGTTGAAAAGAAGCACACATGCTGACAGTGCATAAAAGAGTTGCCACGGCTCCCACCTTGGCCAGGTTGGTTGACTTGCCGACACCGTTGACGCCCACAAACACAATGCTGTAGGGGCGGCCCTTGGCCTGCAGACAGCAGCAGAGTGTCGGCGCAAACATAAAGCAGGCAGTGGTGAGGCAAGGCAACGGCTGCCACGTGCCGCGACGCCCGCCTTACAACGCAAGCCACTGGCGGCAGGTCACTGGCCAGCACGCACTGGAGGCGTCTGGCTGCTTGATGTACAACTCGGCGTTGTAATGTACCACCCACCTGCGCCTCCTTAACTTCCCGCAAGATATCGATGGAGCGCTTGGGGGTGAGGATGCGAGTCAGTGCCTCCTCCACTGCCTGCTGCACCGCGGTGCTCACGCGCGTGAAAGAAGCCAGCTTGCGGCCCTCCACGCTGGTTGCAACGCTCTCAGTCACCCTGCAGAAACCCAATGTGGTGGCTCGGCCCTGCTGCTACAACCCGGCAACATAACGTCCTGATATGAAGGTGCATGCCTTTGCTGTCCAGCCATGCGCCGCCGCAACCAGCCACTGCTGCATGGCGAGCTGAGCTGGGCTGAGCTTTTGTCCGGCATGATGCTCGACACACCATTGCAATCACTTTTTCTCAGTGCATTATACCCGATACGATAGCAGCAGTGCACCACACTCCCTGCATCACACTCACTTGTCAGCAATCTCCTCTGCCACGTTTCGCTCCATCAGCTTCTTCTTCAGAGTGGCCAGCGCAGGCTCGATGTCGGACCGCGTCAGCGCCTGTGTGCCCACAACATTCACGCCCAGGGTGCGCACGAAAGAGGACAGCAGGCCACCCTTCTTGGTGGCCGCAGCCGCCTCCGCCTGCAGGGTAGCCATGGCAGCAGTGGAGGATGAGACACGTGGTTGGCAGTGCATGGCAACGCAACAAATGCCAACCCAGCGCAACAGCAGCAGCAGCACTACAAAGCAGCAGCACAAACGAGCGGCAGACATGCAGAGACCTCGGCCCTGCTCACCCCAGCCTCATCCTCGTCTGTTCCCTCATCATCATAGCTCACATCCTCCTCCACATCAATCAGGCTGCGCTGATTCAGGTCAGCGGTGGTGATGGTGGCCTGGGAGGCATCCCCGTCAGTAAAGTCCAGAGGGCCGTCCTCTGCAAAGGCAGGCAGGCAGGCAGGCAGGCAGGCAGGCAAGGTGTTTGTGTGGGCGCAACGGGTGATGAGGCAGGATCAGTGAGGCAGGATCAGCGAGGCAGGATCACGCACAGAGGACGAGGTGGCAGCAGCGGGCAGTAGAGCGCTGCCCAGACAATGACATTGCTTTGAGCTTTTCAACCACACACGCAAACCGCAGCTCACAACGCGGTGAAAGTTGCAGTGCCGGCAGGCTGTCAGCTAGGTGCACGGGGCGGGTGGCAGCAGCATGCAGCGCGGCCCTGACCTTTGGCGGCGCCGCCGATGTTGCCCCACACGCGGGCCTGCTTGCCCTTCTTGGCTGGAGCGGCTGCTTTCTTCTTTGTCTCCTCAGCGCGGTCAGCATGCTGGCGTGTGGTCTTGCCTCCAGGCCCCGCTCGCTTCCCCAGCTTCTTCAGCTTGTGCAGATCTGGCACAAACTCGGCGCCGTTGGCGGCAGCACCAGCCCCGCCTTCGGCCTCGGCATCGTCGCTGCTCTGGTCGGCAGAGCTGCCTGCGGGCTTGCCGTTCGTCGTGACAGGCGCAAACGCCGTGCCGTCGCTGTCGCCCTCCTCGCTGCTTTCTTCTCCGCTGCCGGAGCTGGCACCTGGTGCCCGCCGCTGCTGCGCATTGGGCTGGTGTGGTGCCAGCTGCGGTGCACTGGGGCGTCGTGCGGCCTCTGCTTTCTGCTCACAGTCCTTGAGCAGGCGCTGCAGGGCAGTGAGGACCGACAAGTAGCTGTGGGACACAAGTAGAGAGGACCAGTGCGAAAGGAGAGGAGGAGGAGCAGGTGGAGCACTGCTGCGTCCGTAAAATCCAATTCAAGTGCCTGATGCATGAACAGGAGAGAGCCTGCATTCAAGGGCGACGGCTCTATCCCTACAGACTAATGTCAAGCGCTGCAGTGCTTTTGATATGCTCCCCGCAGCATATCAACCAAAGCGCGCCTGGAAGGTGGCGTCAAACTCTGGATACTCGAAGCAGCCGGGGCTGTAACGCGTCGAGAAGGCGCGGTTGAGGCGCTCCAGCAGCTCGTCTACGTACAACAGCTTCAGAGCTTTTTGATAGACCGCCACAAACACCAGGCCCAGGCCCTGCAGGGCGGAAGGAGGCAGCAGCGGCAGTTTCTTGTTAAGCAGCTTCAGCAACACACAATTGCTGGCAAGCTATGCGGAAGCATTCAGTGCACATCTCCTTCTGCGTGATGCAGCACCGGAACCAGCACGAAGTGAGCGACAGCAGGGGCCGCACGTTGTTGAGCGACCACTTGAGGGCGTAGGTGCCGCCGCTTGGGATGATGTACTCGAAACTGCTCTGCGCTGCGCGGTCTTCCAGGAGGCAGGCCCTGATCAGGGTGTTGATGGGGTCGCCCTTGAGCGCTACAAAGGAGAGCGCCCAAAGCAGGCTGCCTCCCTTGGTGAAGACGCAGACATGGTCGAGCATGGCTGCCCTGACCCTGGGAACGGAGCCGGGTTAGGTTGACGCCGGACCAAGACGCCAGAGACCGCGATCGAGGAAGTGACCGCGTTTGGTTGAGGTTATTAGTTAGGGGAGGCGCTGCAGGCCTTAGCTAGGATGTCGTCGGTGTGAAGGCGGCGTGACGCTGTGTGTGTTTGAGGCGTGACAGTACCATTGCCGTACGTCCCATTTTTTACTGCGAGGTGGCGCCCCGGCGGCGTGCATGCTCATCCCCTTCGAATCGAGGGTAGGCCTCACCGCCCCTGCCCCAACCCGGGCCGCCAAAACGCGCGTCGCCCGGCAAGCGCCCACAACCCTCTGATTGGCCCCCAGCACCCCCAACACATCGAAAGCGCAAACGCCGCGTCGCTTGCCCGCCGAGCGCGACCAGCCACACCTTCCCGTCGGGAAAAGTACCCCTAAAGTACCCCTCCGCCTCCAAACAGCCGCCCAGAGCGTGATCATGGCCAGCGCGGCCCGCCTGCTGCTCGCCCGCGAGGTGGGAGGCACGCCACGCTGCACACCCAAAGACGGGAGGTCTAACGCCGCCCGCCTCCAGCAGTGGGCAGAGGCCAGCCTGACCAGTCACTGCAGCGCCAGCTACGCCACCTTCCAGCCACCCCCACGCTCAACCATCGCACTCTCGTATAACTGCGACGGGACGCTGCTGGCCTCAACACAGTGAGTACCCCTCCCGCTGCCGGGCCTTGCACACCTTTGCCACTTTGGTTTTTGTACCTTTGTTTGCTCAACGACTATCAAGTACGCACTGCTGACAGCACTCTGCACTTTACCCAAAATAAACTTGCTTGCGCAACCCTGAACTCACTGCAGCGGCGACCACACTGTGAAGCTGAGCTCGTGTGCCAACGGCACGCTGGTGCGGGTTCTAACGGGCCACCGCCGCACACCCTGGGTTGTCCGCTTCCACATGCGCAAGCCAAACCTGCTGGCCTCGGGGTCGCTGGATCATGAAGTGCGGCTGTGGGATGCCTACACAGGGCAGTGCATCGCTCGGCACACTTTTGGTGAGCACCTGCACGTTTTGCATGCAGAACCAAACAGCTTTTGCCCTGCTTGGCAGGCTTGTGCTGTTGGTGTACAGCACCACCTGCTTTCCCTGTTTTTCAGGGGGACTGTCAGCACGAGCTTGCTCGCTTGCCTGCTTGCCTGTGCCCTTGTGCCCTCTGCACACACACCCGCCGCCCTGCACGGCTGTTGCCGGCTTGCAGGCAAGCCGATTGCCTCCCTGGCCTTCCACGTTTCCCTGGATGTGCTGGCCATTGGCTGCGGCCACAAGCTCTACATGTGGGAGTACAGTGCCCAGGGCAAGCTGCCCGTCATAGGTGGGGATGGGTGTAGGGTTTGGTGCGTGCATACACAGCCTGCCAGACTGCTGGGAGGAGTATGCACAATGCTGTCTGTTTGGGTCGCCGCAGCGTCCCACCTGCTTTTGCTTGTTGCCATGTGCTTCCTGTGTTTGGCCGATCAACGCGCTGCCTGCTGGCAATACAGAGACTGCGTGGCTGCATCAGCTGTTGAGGTGGTCTCAAGCTGACGGGCGTGCCTGCCGCTCCGCGCCCCTGCAGTGCTGAAAACCCGCCGCTCAATGCGCGCGGTGCATTTTCACCCGCAAGGCTTGCCCATAGTGCTGACAGCAGAGGTTCAGGATCCATCGACCACACCTGAGCTGCCTGCCACCCTCACGGAAGATGGACCCTACATGCAGCAGGCGCAGCAGCGGCAGCCGTACGGGCAGCAGCACCGCGGGGCAGGGCGTAGGCAGCGGGCGGCGGCGCATTCTGCACAGCAAAGCCTTGCAGCAGGCGCCAGGGGAGCAGCAGGAGCAGCAGGAGCAGCACAGCAATTGGTCCCGCCTGGTTCAGGGGAGGTGCCAATACCTTCTGCACAGCTGCTTAGAGATGCGGCAGGCAGCAGCACGCCTCAGACGCCAGCAGCAGGCGTCTACGTGGCAACACCGGCGGGTCCCGTGCCTGTGCACCAGTTTGCCGCAGCAGCCGCAGCAGCCAGCAGTACGCAGCAGTACCCTTCGTCTGCTGCCCTCGGCGGCGTACTGCACCCAGTGCACCTTGGAACTGGGTCGCACACACACAGCCAGAATCAGCGGCCTGCGGATGCATCAGCAGCTGGCCCCGGCCCGAGCAGCAGCAGCGGTGGAGGTGGCAGGTCGCAGCAGCAGCAGCAGCAGCAGCAGCAGCAGAGTTGCAGTATCACAGCTGATCGGCCGGCCGTGCCTGGCTGGGTGCCTCCAGGTTCCGCCCAGCTGCCGCCCAGCATGGTGCCCACCGGCTGGGAGCTGCCCTTCCCCTCAAATCTGTTTGCTGGTGCGCAGGCGCCGCCGGCAGTGGGGACCGGGCTTGGTGGCGGGCCAGCGGCGGCGGCTGGTGGCTGGGCAGCCACTGCAGCCAGCCTGCCTCAGGTGATGGCGGCATTCAGCGCGGCTGCCTGGAACATTATTGGGGAAGAGCAGCCGCCCCGCGTCCGTCTGCGCATCTGGCACTTTGACGCCGCCAAGCCGACCGCGCTGCTTGCGGTGCTGGGTGCGGAGCGCGGCAGTGGCAACTTGAAGCTGCAGATCTCAGACGCTGTGCTGTGCTCAGGTGTGTGTGACGGAGAGGCGTGTGAGGCAGCGCTAAAGCATGTGCAGTGTCAGCACTGCTGCTGCGTTGTCTGTCGTTGTCTCGCGCCTGCCCTGAGTTGGCTGCCCGATATAAGATGCGCCGCTCACTGCTGTCCTCGTCTATCTGCCTGCCTGCCATGCAGAGATGGGTGTTCACTTCAGCTCCTGCGGCCGCTTTCTGGCAGGCACCACAGCGTGTCGCGGGCCCCTGCCAGCAGCGGTGACTACCGGGGGCCTGTTTGGCGAAAGCGACGATGACGCTCCCTCGCAGCAGGAGGTGGATGCGGCACTGGCGGCAGCGCTGGGAGGCAACACCGCGCGCGCAGAGGCGCTGCTGTCGCGGCGGGCACTCGTAGGGCCCATGCCTGACGCCCCGCATCGGGGCTCTGCTGCGCTGCGTGCCGCTGGAGCCTCCGCCAGTGCCTTCCTGCAGCGTGGCAGCAGCCCCGGCGGTGCCGCAGGGCCAGCGGCAGCGGCTGTAGAGGCGGCAGCCGCCGCCGCGGCAGCTGCGGCGGCGGCGCAGCAGCGGCCGGAACGTGTTGTGTTTGAGGTTCGGGTGTACAGCATGGATGGGCCGGATTTTGGTCAGGTGGTACGCGCCAAGCGGTGAGCCTGCCTTCTGGCAGATGGGCCTGCTGGTGGTCTGGTGGCAGCTGCACATGCCCCTGCACGTGCCTCATCATGTGCTGTGCCACGTACGGTTCGGCAGCATGATTGGAGGAGCTGTGTCATCTCTGTGCACGTCTTGCTGGCCTTGTCGACTCAATCGCATGTCCTGCACTGGTTCCTCATGTGCGCGCCTTGCTTGCCTTGCCTTTCCCTGCAGTATCCGCGCCGCGCACTGCCTGACCAGCGTGCAGTTTTCGCCCTGCTGCGACCACATGCTGCTGGCCTACGGCAAGAAGCACATCAGCCTGCTGCGCTCGCTGGTAGCCGACAGAGGCTCTGTGGTGCCGCTGCACACCATTCTGGAAGTGTTACGGCTCACAGACATGGCACTCGTGCGGGTGCTGCCGTCAGCTGATGATGAGATCAACGCGGCCTGCTTCAACCCGCAGCCCGGCGGCGGCATCGCATATGGCACTAAGGAAGGCCGGCTACGTGTCATCGCTCACGACCGCTCGCAGCTGTGAGTGGTGGCAGCAGGCTGGGACAAAGCGAGGCGTGCTGACCAGAGGGGTGCATGTGGCAAGTGTTTGCCGCCATGACAGCAGGCAGGGGCTCAGCTGGCACCCAGCTAGCACAGCAATGCCTTGCTTTATGTTTGATCGGTCACGCACGGCCTCACCTAGATTATCTGCATGGCTGTGCAGGGCGGAAGACGAAGTCCCCAGCAGCAGGGGCGCAGCAGGCTGCGACGGCCAAGCCAGCGGCAATGGTGCAGGAGGCACAGCGCACCCGACGCAGCGAGAGCTCGACCAGCTGCGGGAGTTTGTGCTGACGCAGCAGTGGCTGCGGCAGCAGGCTCTTGGCGACGGCACTCGCGGTGGTGCAGCAGCGGCGCCAGGCAACGCTGCCGCTGCAGGGGCCGCACACCAGCTGCAGGCAATGCAGCAGCTGTGGGAGCAGGGCGGCTGAGCCGAGTGATGCGCGCAAGGCTTGTTATGCAGCCCCCCCTAGTTCGCCACTTCCTTTGTACCCAACTCTTTCGTTCGTCATGCTTTCTTACGGTTTTGTGTTGTTGGCCGTCATGCGCATTTTCATCTCAGCTTGCGATGCTCTCATACCCCCCCCAAAACAGCTGACGCAGTTCATATCATATGTAACCTGTACTAGTGTCGTTGACAGCTGCACAACGAATGGCAGTTGCGGAAACTAGCTTAGCAGGCCGCATGGCACCACACCCTAACACACACAGATCATTTGCATTGGTGCCACACATTAACAGCCCTTGCACCCTTGGGTGGTGGGTCTGGGCAGCACCAAGCAACCAGGCAACTTAACTGGCGGGAAGGCGGGTGAAGTGCGGCGGGCGGGGGCCTCCTGGGCTGCGCGGCGGCTTGTAGGGGGCGCGGCTTTATCCACCGTGCCCCTGAGGCTGTTTTAAGCCATCGGTAAAGCTCAACGGCCCTCGCACGAGTCGGAGGGGTACCGGGGTCGGTTCAGGGCGCGCGTCTGTGCCCAACACTCCCGCCCGCGCCCGCCCCGCCCTCTTTACACGGTTGGTGGCCAGTCAGAACACAGACGGACACCATGGCTGACGGCAAGGCGTGAGTGCTGTTGATTGGCGGCTGAGCATGCAGCGGGGCGCCTGGCGGCTGGGCAGCCGGTCTCAGGGGCGGCAGGACTGACCCCTGGTACCCTTGCAATCGCGCAGGCATCTGTCTATCGTCATCTGCGGGCATGTCGACTCCGGCAAGTCCACCACCACCGGCCGCCTCATCTTTGAGCTGGGAGGCATCCCCGAGCGTGAGCTGGAGAAGCTCAAGGTCCGCAGGGCGAAGGGGCAGCAGCGATCAGCGCGTCTGGGGCTCAGTGGCAGCCAGCCGATTGGGTGACACACTTCTGGAGCCTGGTGCAGCGGGGACAGCGCCCTGGTTCTGAGCGTATCACGCAGGGACGAGCTCAGGCGTCAACCTGATCAGCCGTTGCCTCTCGCCGCCCTTCGCTGTTGCTGCAGGAGGAGGCTGCTGCCCTGGGCAAGTCCTCTTTCGCCTTTGCCTTCTACATGGATCGCCAGAAGGAGGAGCGCGAGCGTGGTGTGACCATCTCCTGCACCACCAAGGAGTTCTTCACAGACCGCTTCCACTACACCATCATCGACGCCCCGGGTGAGTTCAACAGGGCTGTGTGTGCCTCGAGCAGCAGCAGCAGCACTCATACCTGCTGAGGATGCCATGCAAGGACATTGGTCTCAGTCGCTTTGGCGTCTGCTGTAACGTAACCTCAACGCAGGGCAGCCTGCCAGTGCTTGTTGAGTCGGATGCAGCACAGAACGGCCCATGACTTGTGTATGCCTTTGCTACCTCCCTGCAGGCCATCGCGATTTCATCAAGAACATGATTTCCGGTGCCGCCCAGGCCGATGTGTGCCTGCTGATGGTGCCCGCCGACGGTAACTTCACCACCGCCATCCAGAAGGGTGACCACAAGGCCGGAGAGATCCAGGGCCAGACTCGCCAGCACGCCCGCCTGCTCAACCTGCTGGGTGTGAAGCAGCTGATTGTTGGCGTGAACAAGATGGACGCAGACACTGCCGGCTACAAGGAGGTGCGAGATGCAAGGATGGAATGCAAGTGCTAGACAAGTGTGCTGAAGACAGCTGTGTGCACTCGTTCGGCTTGTGTCAATATTTTGGCTGGGCTGGCTGCCTATTGCTTCCCTATTGCTCTGGTGGCATGGGAAAGCAGTGTTAGCCCGGTGTTGACCCGTGCCTGTCTGCCATTCCCTCTCTGCATCATCACAGGAGCGCTTCAAGGAGATTTCCTCCGAGATGCGGCACATGCTGGTCCGCGTCGGCTGGAAGCCCGACTTTGTTGAGAAGAGCGTGCCCGTGCTGCCCATCTCGGGCTGGATGGGTGACAACCTGATCAAGAAGAGCGAGAAGATGACCTGGTGGAAGGGCTGCGACGTGCTGGCTGTGGACAACGCCAAGTGCCACATCGACACCCTGCTGGACGCACTCAACGGCTTCGTGCAGGTGCGTGCGGGGTGCAGCCCATGCGTGACGGCAGCTATGGTTTGCTTCTCTAGAGACAAACCAGCAGCGCTGGATGGCCATGCATCTCGCCTTGCTCACAATTTGCTGCCCACACACAACTGCCTGTGCAGGTGCCCGAGCGCAAGACCGACGCCGCGCTGCGCCTGCCCATCTCCGGTATCTACAAGATCAAGGGAGTGGGTGATGTGCTGGCTGGCCGCGTGGAGCAGGGCATTGTGAAGCCTGGTGATGAGGTCATCTTCATGCCCACCCACACCCTGGCCAACAAGTGCGAGGGCAAGGTGAGAGCGAGCAGCGGCATTGTAGCATTCATTGAACTTGTGCGCGAAAACTGGCTGCTGCAGTGGTGCAGCTGACGTAGCAACTCCTCCTCCTCCCTCCCTCCCGCCCATGCCCTGCTCACAGGTGTTCACCGTGGAGATGCACCACAAGCGCGTGGAGAAGGCTGGCCCTGGTGACAACGTGGGCATGAACATCAAGGGACTGGACAAGGGCAACATGCCCCGCACCGGCGATGTCATGATCCTGAAGAGCGACGCCACCCTGAAGCAGGTCAAGGACTTCACCGCGCAGATCCAGACCCTGGACATCCCCGGAGAGGTCAAGGCGGGATACTCACCAATCGGCTTTGTGCGATGCGGGCGCTCTGCATGCCGCATCACCGGCATCAACTGGAAGGTGCGCGCTGGGCGGGGAGTCGGCGGCAACATCTGTGTTGCTGCGGCTGCTGGCAGGCTGTGCTGTGATTGCAGGCTAATGCTCAAGCAAGGCAGCAGTTCTTTCCCTGGCTCTCATGCACCTGCCCTCACCCAGCCTGCCTCTGCCGCTGTTGCTTGGCCACTGTCTGTCTACTGCAGGTCGGCAAGGAGACTGGTGGCAAGAAGCTGGAGGCCCCCCACAGCCTCAAGGCCAACGAGATGGCGGAGGTCGTGTTTGAGCCCTGCCAGCCGCTGGTGGTGGACAACTTCAAGAACTGCGAGGGCCTGTCCCGCATCGCTTTCCTGGACGGAAACACCGCTGTCATGCTCGGCAAGGTGGTGAAGACCACCTCCAAGTGAAGCAGCGCATGACGCTGCGGCAGGAGCAGCCCTACCGGGGCAGCGCTCAGCCAGCAGCAGCAGCAGCAGCGTCCAGCGGCCCCACGGGTAGCAGGACACCGGGAGGGAGCGACGGCCAGCAACCACTGACGTGCGGCGGCAGATCGAGACCAATGACAGTGCAGCTTTTGACGATTCGATTGTGTGCCTGCAGCGCTGGCCAGTCCCCCCTTCTTGTAACGTTCAGCCGATATGTGGGTTTCAGACGGGATTTCCAGAAGCAGAAAGCAGGGTTGGTCAGAGCAGCAGCGGAATTAATGAAGCAGAAAACTAGCGGGAAGGGAAAGAATAGGCAACGAAAGGGAAAGCAGCACAGAAACAACAGCATAACAGGAACTAGGACTGCACACCGTTACTCCAACACTTTGGGCATCTGCAGACCGACCATGTTGGCAGCTCGTTTGTTCATGTCCTGCTCACGCTGCTCCACGGGAATGCCGATGTTGTAGGACAGCAGCAGCTCCTGCAACAGCATATGGTTGCATCTGGGATGCGGTTGTTGCAGCGGGCGGCGGAGCAGGAGGTTAGCAGGCACTTGTGCACATGCAACGTGCCTTGTGGTCTCGCACGCTGTTGATGAGGAAGGCATAGTCTCTGGCCTGCTGCAATGCCATTTGTCGGTCGGCGTTGCCGCCCAGCTGCTCCCATCGCCTGGCCTCCGCGAGCACAAAGTCACGCCATTGTCTGTTGCCGGATGCAGATGTTATGTTGCGATCCACTGCTCGCAGCAGTGTCCGCAGCACCTGCCGCGCCTCTGCAGCAGCCATTTCAATGCAGGCTAACTGCCATCGGCTGACGGGGCTCTGGGTGCCCCTGAATGTCTCGTTTGTCCAAAATGCGGCCTGCAGTACACATGGCATGGTATTGCCATCCATGAAGCTTGATCATGTGAAGCATGCGGTAGTCCGATGTCCCTCTCAACCGTACACAATGATAGCAGTGCATGCTGGAGCCGGGTACCATTCCGTCGCCTTGGAGGCAGCCTACAAGCGAGGTGCGCAGCCCAAAAGGGCCTCACATCCCTGTCATACGGCTGTGACAACTCTGCAGCCCAGCACCCTGCAGACCTTGCCGCGGCTTGTCAGGCGGGAGCGGCGGCACTTGCCGCAAATGGCGACTCATTGGCTGCCGTGTGTGCTGCCATCCGAGTGCTGGAGGTGCGTGCGCAGTGCTGGGCACACAGTTGGAGACGCAAGCAGTTGCTTGATACGTGTTACACTACACACAGCTGTGCCTGGCACCGGTCTGCACCTACAACACCCTCTCCAGGTGCCGCTGCCACCAGCCACCGAGCACCTCTCCTGGATGCCACTGCGTGCAGGATAGCGCCCATTGCAATGCGGGCAGGGGCTCCAACCTGTCGTTTCAGGGCCATGTGGAGTGCGACGCCAGCGTGATGACTGGGGAAGGTGTCTTTGGCGCCGTGGCTGCCGCCCCAGGTGTGTCGCCTGCGTGAGCTGTGTGCGCGCCTGTCTGTTTCTGCATGGGCGCGAATCTACCTGGCCAGCCAACTCCTGCTGCCGCCAGCTCACACCAGTGCGCTTGTTTGAGGCCTGCAACTGCTCAGAGACCTGGGCGGGTCAAACTTTGCCCTTCCGCTCGCCCTCTCATGGGGTGCCCCTTTGTGGTGTTGGAATGTAGGCATCCGCCACCCTGTTGACGCAGCGGCCCTGCTGGCTCAGGAGAGCACACAGCCGCTGTCACACGGCCGCGTGCGCCCCATGTGCGTGAGTGTGCCGCATGCACATCTGCTTGCTTGCTGACCGGCTTGCTGGCTTGCTGGCTTGCTGGTTCAGCTTGCTTGCTGACCGGCTTGCTGACCGGCTTGCTGGCTTGCTGGCTTGCTGTTTCAGCTTGCTTGCTAACCGGCTCGCTGATCGGCTTGCTGGCGTGCTGGCTGAGCTTGTGTGCAGCCGGCTCGCGGCTCGCACCTGCAAGGACGTGTGCATGTAGGCAAATGGAGGGGGGTGACAAGGTGCCCGCCCATCTCCCGCCTTTTAAAACCTATTCCTCTGTGTGTATGCTTGTGCTCATGTTCAGAATGCTGGCCGGGGACCGCGCAAGGGAGTGGGCCCTCTCTCGGGGCCTGGCAGCTGCCTCCACCCCCGAGGAAGCTGCCACCATGCATGTCAGCGAGCAGGCGCGGAGGCAGCACCGCAAGTATCGGCGCATCGTTGACGGCGGCGACGGTGGCACTACCAGCAGCACGAAGGAGCAGCAGCAGCAGCAGCAGCAGCAGCAGCAGCAAGACGAGCAGGAAGAGCAGCAGGAGCAGCCACAGCGGGCCTCAGCAGGGGAGCAGCTGCGACCCAGCAAGCGAAGCAGGCACGACAGGTCGAGCTGTGCTGCCACCAACCGACACCACCATCAGCAGCAGCAGCAGCAGCAGCAAGCTGCGGAAGGAGACGCAGCTTGCCTGTACGACACCGTCGGTTGCGTGGTGCTGGCGGCGGGCGGCACCGTGGCCGCAGGCGTCAGCAGCGGCGGCATTGTGTTGAAGACAGAGGGGCGGGTGGGCGAGGCCGCTCTGTACGGCGCAGGCTGCTGGGCGCAGCAAGCGCAGCCTGGACCTGGGCAGCAGCCCCTACCGGCCGTGGCTTGCAGCGTGACTGGCGTGGGAGAGCACGTGATGAGGCACCTGCTGGCCAGAGAGTGCTGCCTGGCAGCCGCCACGGCAGCAGAGGCGCAGCCAGCAGCGCAGCAGCATGACAGCGGGGTGCCAGGTTCGGGGCTGGATGTGCCACTGGATCAGCTGGCGGCTCACCTGCTGCAGCGCACCATTCTGAGGGGGCCGCCGCCTCACGACTGCGGCTTGCTGTGCCTTCAGGCACATCCAGTAGATGGCAGCAGGGCAGGAGGCGGCAGCCAGCCAGCTTGCAATGGCGGAGGGACGACGCTGCCAAGCACGACTCACACGCCCTGTGTACTGCCGCAAGCACGGCCCTCAGCAGATGCTGCCGGCAGCAGGTTGGCCGCCACTGCATCGCAGCAGCAGGAGCAGCCCAAGGGACAGGCGTCACAGCAGCGGCAGCAGCAGCGATACGCTGTGGAGGTGGCGATTGCACACACCGCTCAAAGCATGGCGTTTGCACACATGAGCTGCACACTGGCAGGGAGTGCGGCTTGCATCGGCAGCCGCAAGGCAGCACCGCCTGCGGTGTTTGTGCTGCGGCGGCAGGCCAGCCATGGTGGCGATCCAGCAGAGCTTGTGCAGTCGTATGTGCACGGTGTGACGGTGATGCTTTGAAGGCTGCTTGACTGATGTAAAACGGACTGATTATCAGCTGTCAGATAAGTGCCGGCCTGCTGAGAGCTGTCACTTGGCAACGCCTGCACGAAGCACGTTCAGTTCACTGCATGACGCCAGGCGATTCGATTCTGACTAAATTGAGATCGAGGCCCACATCAACCTGGTCAGGTGTTGGGTGAGCCTGCCCCGTATTTAGGCACGCGCCGATTTCTGGCGCTTCATTCACTCTTTTGTTGCATTGCTATGGGAAAGGGCGCCGGCAACTGCTGCTCGTCGTCTGAGACCGCTCCTGCTTCTCCCCCCGCCGCGATCGCCGTCGAGCCCGTCAAGCCGGCACCCAAACCCGTCGCTGTTGCCGCTGCCCCCGTCGTCGTCAGGGCCCCAGCAACCACGATGACCACCAAGCTGGCAATCATATATTATTCGAGTATGAGAGATCAGGGTTGTTGTTTGCTTGCACCTCCTGCGCCGCTGCTTGCACCCCTGCCCGGCTTGCGTGCCTACCACATAGTTGGCTGGTAGGATCGATCGGTTGGGTTAGCCCCACCCCGCCGCTGACTCAACACCGCCTCTCGCCGTCGTGCCGCGGTCTTTGCAGCCTATGGCCACATTCGGCAGATGGCTGAGAAGATGAAGGAGGGAGTGGACGCTGTGGAGGGTGTGGAGGCCACCATCTACCAGGTGCCAGACATCCTGCCAGCCGAGGTGCTCGAGAAGATGCATGCCCCACCCAAGGCTGACCACCCCATCATCAAGGCGGCGGACCTGACAAACTTTGACGGCTTCCTGTTTGGCTTCCCCACACGGTGAGATTCATCGTTCAGGGCAATGCGAGCGGGTGGTGAGGACGGTGCGCCAGAGTGCCATCATGCAGCACAGGGCTGATGCAGCTGTGCCGGGCTAGCTGTCGCTGCTTCGCCCGCAGCACAGCGTTTGCCTCAACGAGAATACACATACCCAGCCCACACACCCAGCCCCTCACACCTGTCCGCCCACTGCTCGCGCTTTGTTGGTGCCCCACCCCCCCTTTTCAGGTTTGGCATGATGGCTGCGTCCATGAAGGCTTTCTTCGACACCACTGGCGGCCTCTGGCAGAGCGGCGGCCTCGTCGGCAAGCCTGCCGGGCTCTTCACCTCCTCCGGCACCCAGGGTGGGTGCCAGGACTGTGGCTCAGGCTGCGGCCGGGTGCTTGGTGTGGGGCGGACAGGATTTGTTTGGGCGCATTGGGAGGGATGGGCGCATTGGGAGGGAGTGATGGTAGCGATAGGCAGGGTCTGGGCATCCCTGCGTAGCCGCCCTCAGTTGGCTGTGTGGCGTTGTGGCGTGGGCCTCACCACCTGCTAGCCCCTGGTGTGCGATCTGCCATCCCTGCAGGAGGCGGTATCGAGACGACGGCGCTGACTGCTGTCACCCAGCTGACACATCATGGTGAGATGGGCTGTTGCTTGGGCCCGTTCAGGCGCCTGCTGTGGCCGCCGCGTGGCTTTGTCATGCTGTGCAGACGCATGCATGGCTGGTGTGGCGAGATGGTAGCCTGGCCCTTGCTGCCACATCTATATGCTGGCCTGCCGGGTTGGTCAACCAACACACACTCACGCGAGCAAACTTCCTTGTTCCCTTTCACGCAGGCATGATCTTTGTGCCCACCGGCTACGCCTTTGGCTCCGCCCTGTTCAGCAACGACGAGGTACGCGGCGGTACCGCCTACGGCGCCTCCACCCTGGCTGGCGCAGATGGCAGCAGGCAGCCTTCCAAGCTGGAGCTCGACTTTGCTGAGTTCCAGGTGGGTGGCTGGGTGGGTGTAGAAGAGAGAGGGTGTGGGTGTGTTTGGAGGGACGGTCACAGCGTATCGGGTCGTTCTGCTCTTTGTTTGATCAACGCCGGGGCAACGTGCGGCGGTGTGAGCCGTGACCTGGCGTGTGGGACCCTGCTGGGTGAGACACGGCGCACTTGCTGACCGCTGCTGGTGCCGCTGCCTCCCATGCTGGTGCAGGGCAAGTATTTTGCTGGTGTGGCTGCCAAGCTGGCAAAGTGAAGGGCTTGGTGATGTTTAGGTGTGAGAGCCCTCGTGTGAAGTGCTGGCCGTACGGGCCCCTATTTTGGGCCAGCCTTTACTTTTGCCTCAAACAACCTCCTCCTATCCTAACCTTCCCTGCATTGCATATCAGCTCCCCCCACCCGCTTAACTGATGTTTAACACTGCACTTGCAACCTACAAACACAGACGTGCTTCCCCAGCCATGTAACAACCACGTACCTGATTACATCACACCTTCATAGGTGATCAAATCACAATCAACTCAAGACACGAGTATTCTGGGCTGCAAACTGTGGTGCTCCACGCACACAGAGAAGAGTATGCGTCAGGCGCGAGGTGGCTGCTGCGCTAGCGCTCCCTCGTCAGTGCTGGTGGGCGGCGTGCTGCGTCACCCACTGCCAATCGCGCTCTTTGCCCGGCCCAGCAGCCATGCCACCCGTTTGCATCGGCATTGTGTACTATTCGGTGAGGCCAAGGGTGTCGAGCGGGAAACGGAGCAGCAGGTCGCAATTTTGCCGTGGGCCCTTGGACAGCCGTCACCTGGCCCCTGAGCAAGCCTGCTGGTTGTGCGTTTGCCGTGCAGGTGTATGGCCATGTGTGAGCCCTGGCCGAGGCAAGTGCTTGCCTTGATTCTTGCCCTGCGCCAGCATGCCGCCACCGAGCCAGGAGCGGCGGCACACAGCAAGCGGGGCGGCAGCGCCCTGTGTCGCTGCCACTCCAACCCTCGCTGGTGTGCTGATTGCCGCTGTGTATGCAGCAAGTGCTGGAGGGCATCAACAGCGTAGAAGGGTGCGAGGGACTGATGCACCAGGTGAAAGCCAATCGCTACTGCGCAAGACGACCAGCGTTGGGAGAACTGCCCCCAGGGGACGGCTGTTGCAGAGTCCAAAGTTGTGCAGCCAGGTGTTTTCAGCCCCAATGCCTGTCTGTCAGGCCACCTGCTTACCCATCATCAAACCATGCTGCCGTGCCCCTTCTATCCTTGCAGGTGGCCGAGACGCTGCCTCCGGAGCGCATCAAGGCTCCGCCCAAAACCAATGACCCAGTGATCAAGGCGGAACAGCTGCCGGACTGTGATGGACTCATCTCTGGCTTCCCCACTCGGTGGGTGATGCAGCTGGGCAGGGAGAGGCGGGTCATTCTGGCGCCTGAGCACTCTCTAGCAAGGGCAGGGCAGCCTGTTGGACAGCGAGTGACCTGTGATCTGGTGCGCCGGCGGGCACGCCCTGTGGAATACGCCTTCCTCACAAGGCCGCCTTGCCACTGTAATGTGCAAGCCTTCAGCATGCTGTCAACCATGCGTCGTGTTGTGACGCCTTGTGCCTGATGCCCTGCACCCTGAGCGCTGTGCCGTCAGGCAGGCAGGCAGGCAGGCAGGCAGGCAAGGGTTGTCAGGCAATGGGTGACGGTACCGGGCAGGTTCCGGACAGAGCTGAGGCATAACCTGCGGTGCATGCTCTCAGGTCTGGAGGATATGTGTGAGGTGTGAGCGATCGAGGTGCTCATGGCTTGGATGCATGAGACACAGGGGTCCCTGCTGCAAACCCTACAAACGAACTCAATGCTGTCTGGAACCCCTCGCAATCGAAGGCGGCGGCACAGAGACGACAATCATGACTGCAGTTACGCAGTTCACACACCACGGTGGGTGGCGGGTGCTGCATGTGTGCGTGTGGTGCGAACACCGGACAGGCAGCACTCTTTGGCGGCCTGGGTGTGGCTCAGCGCAGTTTACGGTTCCAGCGCGCACACACCTCCCTGGCTAAGGAGCCACAGCGGAGGATGTCCTCTGTCATCTTGCTGCATTGCGGTCACCAAAGCCGCAGCGCTGCTAGCCATCATCTGAGTCGCACACTTGTCACAGACGGACACCACAGACGCACTCTGTTCCCACACAATCATAAGCATGTGGCCAGCACCCGCATCTGTCTTGCAGGCATGATTTTCGTGCCGCCTGGTTACTCCCTGGGTGCCGACATGTTTGCCTTGGACGAGGTGAAGGGCGGCAGCTCCTGGGGAGCGTCGACCTTTGCTGGCGGGGACAACTCGCGCGAGGTGTCAGAGAAGGAGCGGAAGTATGCTCTGCACCAGGTGGGGACCGCTGGGGAGGCAGCGGGAAGAGGGCAAGGACTCTGTGTGGTGGCAGTGGAGACAGGGGCCAAGCGCCCAGCCAGGCAGGCTAGCTAGCGAGCAGATGGGGGAGGAGAAGGAGAGTTTGCTTGTGCGTGTGCCTGTGAGGAGGGTTGGGACGGGTGACGGGTGAACAGCGGTATGCAGGCACTCGACCTGCTGCGTATTGACCACAGGGTTTCAAACCCGCTCCGCGCTGTGCGCTGTGCCATGGCGCCCCTTTCTTCCCTGCTGCCAGGGCCGCTACTTTGCTGGGGTGGTCAAGAGGCTGGCCGCCACCAAGTGAACATCCGCTGCTCTGCGCAGCCTCAACGACAACTACTGCTGCTGCTGCAAGAACCGGCAAGTGACAGTGCTGCGCAGCTTGAAGGAACGCTGCTGCTGCTGCTGTTGGCACTGATGGCAGCCAGGACTGGCAAGGAAGGGAGATGGTTTAGCTCCACCGCCGCTTAGATGCAGCAGCCCGCAAGAACCCAGCCCGCAAGCGCCACGCCCAGCGTGGGCAGGCAAGCAAAGAAGAATCGAAGTGCCAGACAGAAGCAAGGCCGTGTGTTGCTTTGCTTTGCAGTACACAGCAGTACACAGCTTGCATGTAAAGTCTCAAGTTCCAGCCACACAGCTCGGGCTTTGTCTAGTCAGCATGAGCCAGCATGAGCAAAAGAGAGAGCGGCAAAGTGAAGGCAGGGCGTGTAAATGGCGCCGTCGACAAGCCCCGCAGACAGCAGCACACAACTGCGGGCTGCCACATGCAGTGCCCTCGCAGCTGGTTGCAGCCAGCTCTCACAGCGCTGCAGCTTTCTCGTCCTCGGTGGTCACGGCATCCCACAGCTGCTTGTAACTGTCCAGCTGGCTGACATCCACTCCAAACTGAAACCGGGAAACGAGAACAAACACGCAAAGCAGGGTTGGGTGTCAGCACTGACCAGCAGCCCAAAGCTGAGCCACAGCAACCAAGAGCAGCAGGCAACAGAGCAGCACTCAGGGCTGGCAACGCACACTGCAGGTGTGAGTAGCACATACGTGTGCACTGCCGTGGGTGCAACTACACCACCCACCTGCTGTGCCTGCTGCCCCCACTCCTGCACGTCCAGCAACAGCTGCTGCTCAATTAGCTTGTCCGTGTCTGGCACAGGCCCCGCACCCTCGCCGCCCTGCTGCCGAGCCTTGATGCGCCTCAAGCTCCTCGCAGTCTTGCGCACAGTGCTGCACGAAGGGAGGTACAAGCGGGACGAGGGAAGTGAGAGGAGGGCAGTACGTCCCTGCATGGGCGGCGGGGATACTTGCAACAAGGCAGTGGCGAGGCGCCTCAGAGTGGCAAGCAAAGCGGGGCCGCAAGCCGTGGCAGACAGACAAGCAAGCAACGGCGCGCAGCCCGATTGGCGGCATGCACATGTAGAGGAGCGTAGGTAGTTCGAGAGAGAGATGCAGCTTTACCAGCACTTTGCTCTGTGCTGCGAGAAGCAGCGCCAGCATGAGAGACATGCAGCCCCAGCCGTTTGGCCGTGCTTACCTCAGGGTCTCCTCCACCATGGCAAGGTATCGGGAGCAGACGCCAGCCACAACTGCCTCCGCAAGCTGCTGCCGCGCCTTGCTGCTCAGCTTGGCTGCCGCCTCCGCCTGCAGGCCGGTTGATGCAGGCAGGCAGGCAGGCAGGTTGAGAGGCAGGCAAAAGGTCAAGGCAGGCAAGCAGGTTGAATCAGGCGGGGAGGTTGATGCAGGCAGGCGGGTCAGATCAGGCAAAGCGGTGGAGGCAGGCAGAAGGACTAGGCAGGCAAGCAGGTTGAATCAGGCGGGGAGGTTGAGGGCAAGCAAAGGTTTGAGGCAGGCAGGCAGGCAAACCATGTCACAAGGGTCTGCAGCCACGCATCATACAGGTGGCGCCTTCCACGACCCTCGCCACCCTTTCACCACGGTTCACACCCACCCACTGACACATGGACCCATGCAAGCGCCCACCTTCAGGAACTTGCGCAGAGGGTCCAGCACCTTCTCCACGTATGGCGAGGCTTTAGAGGGCATCGAGCGAGCTGTCATGCGGTACGAAGCCACAATGCCTCGCAGCTGCCGAGGCAGGCAAGCAGGAAAGGCAGACGGGGAGAGGGCGGAGGGAGGAGGAGGACAATAAGGGCAGGGTGAGCTGGTGCAGCCAGCCAGGGAAGGGCATGTGTTGAGGAGTCAGGGGCAAGGTGCAGGCGGTGATGAAGCCGCTGCCCACGCCGCTTGCTCGAGTTGCCTGCCAATTGCCAGTATTCAACAAGCCTCCTGCTGCTGGCCCTACAGCTGTTGCCGGCACCAGCAGCCTCCAAGCCGCCCTGCTTCACCCACCTGCTTCAGCGCATCCACGCTTTCCTCAGTCAAGCAGTCTCCAGCCGCAGCCATCACCCCAGCAGCCGCCCCCTCCAACCGCTCTGCTGCGTCTGCAAACGCGGCGGCTACGGCTTCTCCTGCCACAGGAGGCATCGGCGAGAGCAGGGCCGACAGCTGCGGCACAAAGGAGGACAGCAGGCCCGCAAGCAGCTCATCCACGTCACACCGCAGTGCTGACAGCTGCTCTGGGGAAGCTGCAGCCGCCCAACTGTCATCTGCCTGCCCTGCCGTGCCGCCGGCAGCACTGCTGGCTGTGCTGCCGGCCTGCTGGCTGTCTGCTGCAGGCGGGGCGCCGCCGGCTGCTGCCTGCGCCGCTGCAGCGGCCGCGGCGGCAGCGCTCCCTCTAGCTGCGGTGCCGTGCTCGATCCAAGCAGCGTAGCGTGCGAGCAGCTGCAGCGCCAGCCGCACAAACTTGTCTGCAAGCTGCGGCAGAAACTCTTCGGAGCTGGCACATCGCTGCAGCCCTTTCCAAACCGCTGCAGAAGGCGACCACGCAAAGCGAGGCGTCCCTGTTGCTGCCGCGCCGCCGCCGCCGCCACCGCCGCCACTGCCGTTTGCGCCAGCAGGCTGCAGCTGGAGCTTGCTCTCCAGGGCGCCAGCTATGTCCTGCCGTGGGTCAGACGCCAGGTGTCAGGAAATGGAGTGAAGGTTTGAGCGGTGCAACCTTGAATATTATTGAATGGATGGGCAGCAGAGCTGGCTGGACGCCTCGTCGAGTGTTGCGCGCAGCACGGCACAGCACAGCACAGCACAGCACAGCACAGCACAGCACAGCACAGCACAGCACAGCACAGCACAGCACAGCACAGCACAGCACAGCACAGCACAGCACAGCACAGCACAGCAACCCACCTGGAACTGCAGCGAGAAGTAGACCGGAAGGTTCCACTTCTTGGCAAAGGCGGCGTAGGCAGTGCTGCCCCTGAACTGCAGCACCTGCACCTGCGTGGTGCAGTAGGCCTCCAGCGCTGCCAGGAAACGCTGCGCCGCCAGGAAATTTGAGTGGAAGGCGGCTGGCACTCCAGCACTGAACACAGCTGCACTTGGGGGTGAAGGGGTGTGGCAGAAGGAAAGGCAGGCCAGGGAGCAGTGAGACGTCAACTGCTGCTGACAGGCTTGCTGGTCAGTGTGTCGTTGTGCGCGTGCGTGGCTGTGCGTGCGTGTGCAGTTGCAATGCAGTGCTGAACAACAGTGCAGCAGTGCCCCTGTTCTAGAAACGCGAGGACAAGTGGGGAAGCTTGAGGTGCAGGGCAGCGGCATAGGAGCGGCAGGGCTGCCCACCTGGCAGCGAGCGCTCGAGTGCGCTGTGCACCTCAGCCAGCAGAGACCCTCCCAGGAAATCAAACGCTTGCGAGGAGGCAGCCTGCAAGAAGCAGGATGGCAGTCGATTGCTGAGGCCAATTGCTGAGGTGGGCTTCCACCACTCAGTTTTGACTGCTGCCAAATTGCTGCAGGAGTGGCAGTGCAGCAGGCGTGCTGTTTGCTTGCACCGGCCAGCCAGCACTGCGCGCCTGCCTGCCTGCCCGCCGGCCGCAGCCCGCCGCTGGCTGCTCACGCACCTGAGAGAGCGTGTGCTCTAGAAAGGGCGAACACTGCGCCTGCAGCCCCTGCGTCACGGCGCTCAACACATCCACCAGCTGAGCGCCTGCAGGTAGGGCAATAGGTAAGCCGCAGACAGGCACCGCGCCAGAGCTCAGCCGCCGTCAGGCAAATGCAGCCAGCAGCAATCACAAGTCTGTATCACAAGCATGTTTGCGGATACGCGGACTGCAAGAGCAGTGTGCCAACAGCTGTAGCCAGCCGGCACTGTAGGCCCATGTTGCCCTGACAAGAGCGAGACGCCGCGCTTCCAAGCATTGATCACAGCAGTTCAGCATTTTGGCAAGCCAGCAAATTGCAATTCAGCCACACACCTGCTGCGGGTCCCGCGGCCGCTGCCTTGGCCCGCTGCTCAGCCAGCGCCGCTTGCACCACCGGCGCCACAAGGGTTGTTCGCACCACCACCTCCGCGGCCTGCCACACACACACACATCAAACACACACACACACGACACACAACAAATGAGACGCATGACGTCAGCACTAAATGCAGATGCAGGAAATGGTCATTGTGTTGTGGCTTCCATTGGCCAATGCACACGCTGATGGAACGCAGGCAGCAGTGAGCCACCACACTGCCGCCACAGCATACGCATGATATGGCGCATCAGCCACGTCACCCATCCAGCCAACCCTGTCGACCCTTCCAAGCAGACCTCCCACCAAGCAGACAAAGCAAGCGACCAACCTGTGGGCGCGCAATGGCGGAGTAGGCGTGCAGGCAGATGCTGAGGGCCGCAGGGCTCTGGCTCTGCAGAGTGGCCGCCAGCGCCGCGTCCAGGCAGCCCTGCAGCTGCGCCGCCGCCCCATCGATGCGTGGCTGCAGCTGCCGCATGAGCTCCAATTCCTGCCCCCGAGCTGCGTAGAACTGCAGGCGGCTGACCTCCGAGGCCACTCGGTCCAGCAGGCGGCAGTGAGCCTCCAGGTCTTCCGGGGCGCAGCCGCTGCTCACTGCAGGGCGGCAGGCAGGCAGGCAGGCAGGCAGGCAGGCAGGCAGGCAGCCAAAGGGTGAGCGGGCAGCCAGGGAAGCAGCTGGAGAGTTGACACGCAGGCAGGCAGATCAGCAGGTGGGCAAACAACCAGCCATCCCCATCAACCCCAGCATCATGCCAAGCCCGTTCGGCACATCGCGCACACGCAAATACACTCCAGCGGCGTAGAGGGACACAGCGGAAATTGTTTAGGAGGGAAGCGTTACCCCCGCTGTGAGTGAGTGCCACTCGCCCCAGCGCACCTTCCCCCGCGGCCTTGACCTCGCCGAGCAGCTTGTCAACCTTGGACATTACATGAGCTGTGTCCTGCATGAGCTCCAGCAGCTCCCGCGCAGCTGCCACCGCCTGCCGCCGCTGCAGCCCGCTCTGCAGCTCGCCCACCTGGCCCCCGATGCTGTCCCGTACCGCCTCCAGCTTCTCCTGCGGTGCAGCACAGCAGAGGGACACAGGCATGAGCACCAACACGCTGCAAGCCACCGTCGCAAATTGTGCATGTCAACCAGCTGGTTGCCCGTGGACGTGTCTATGTGAGCCCAGTGCAACAGGAGATACAGCACCTCTGCGCTATGTTTGCCGGCACCTGTCGCCAGGCGCCAACACCCGACACACGGACTGTACACACAAACGCACAGCAAAGCAAGCAAAGCTGTGGCTGACCTGCAGCTCCACGAGCGGCCTCTGCATGCGATTCAGGGCGGCGTCCACGTTTACCAGCTTGGTTGACAGCGAGACAAAGTCGTTGTAGTCCTCATTGATGACCTGTGAAGGGGAAAATATTGATGTACAAGTATGTAGGAATGCCATGACTGCCTTATGAAATGTGCGGCAGCTCGTGGGGTATGCGGCGGCATGCAAATTCAGCAGGGCACTCATCGCAAGGCGCAGGCCATGGCGGGCACACCTCCACCAGCTTGTTCTTGAGGGCATCCAGGTGTGAGTGCAGCTCGCTGCTCAGCGTCTCCAGCGGGACCTGAGACACAGAAGGCGTGGCGGGTTCGATTGAGCGGCGGCGGCAACAAACAGCGGCGGCAGCGGCCAGGTGCTGGCACGCTATGCAGGACAAGGCTTTGCCCAGCTGCCCACTCACATAGCGCTTCAAGTCACTGACGTAGCCCACAGCGCTGAAGTCGGGTTGTGTGAAGAGCTCTGGCTTGAACCACAACGGCAGTGAGCTGTCCAGGGACAGGGAATCGGTGCGAGCTGTGGCCGCAGCGACGGCCGCGTTCGCCGTCATCGCAACAGGATCGCTTCAAAATTGTGAGGGATCTGGGCCCCGCATGGACATGCACAGCTCTCGAGACGATCCTGTTGCGATGCAAGCCTCGTCGTGCAACTCGGCAGGACAACGAGAATATTGGCTGCCGATGAATTCCATTGCTGCCACAATCAACCCCTTGATTGGAGCCATTGCACGATGTTGAGTCGACTGGTGGCCGCCCCGACTTGCTGGCCAGTTGTGGCCTCACTCAGCGGCTCCCTCGTGCGTGCTCTGGGTCCTGCATTGTATCATGTGCCTGCTGTCCATAGCAGCAGGTGGTTGGCGACCCCAGCGGCCAGCGCCGTCTCTCCCGCCCAGTGGCGGCAACGTTTTGACGACATAGCACCGGGCAGCATGCTGCGGCTTCTCCTTCCAGACGTCCATGCTGACCTCGACGTTCGGGTCGGCGAGCATGAAGCCATTGAGCTGAGCAGTGCCACACAGCTGGAGGCGCAGCAGAGCCCACACCCAAGCCGGACGGGAGCGGCTCAAGGTGCATGAGTACGCCGCTGCTTGCGGTCACACATGCGGGGCAGGGATGCAGATGCTCCAGCCAATCGTCCAAGACCCCTACCTGCTGCCCTGCTGCCCTGCCTGACCCGATTGCAGTCACGGTGACCTCATCCAGCAGCAGCAGAGTAGCGGCAACCCCGCTACAACTCACAGCCTTGGCTCCCTCTCGCTTCCTTTGGGTGGAGGCCAGCTCAGGCGGCGGCAGCGTAAACGTGGAGGTTGTGCAGGAGGGCAGCCTGACCGTCAGCACCAGCGGCGGCGACATCTCAGTTCCCAAGGTGCTGCCGCCAACACTGCATGCTGCTGGCCAGCCGCTTCCGTCTGGCTGTGTGCCGGCAGGCGGCAACGGTTGTTGTTCTGGCTCTGGATGAATCATCTACAGAGCTGCTTGCAACAACTCCTCTGTGCTCCTTTGCCTGCCTGCCGCTGCATCCCTGCTGTTGTTGCAACACGTTGCCAATGGTCGGCGGTTGGCTTGCGCACTGCCTGGCCTGCAGCTTTATCGGCTGCTTCTCCCAGCGCTCAACACTCCCATTCCTGCCCTCCCCACGGCTGCCCTGCCCTCTTCCCTCTGCTCTCCACCAGGTGAAGGCCGTCCATGCTCACCTGGCGTCTGGCGGCGGCGCCATTCGCGGCGGCGTGACAGGTGTTGATGTGCGGCTGGAGAGCGGCGGCGGACCTGTGGACCTGAAGACACTGGTGGGCAAGCTGGCTGCTGTGAGCACCAGCTGCAGCGGCGGCGGCAGCGGCAACGGTGGCGCTGGTGGCGGCGAGAGCAGGGGCGGGCCGCTGACGATAGGAGCATGCTATGCTGAGGAGCTGGAGCTTGATTCAGGTGAGAAGAAGGGCAGGGGAGAGCTTCGGACAAGGCCGAGAGGCAGTTGTGGAGTTGAGTTGCATGCATGTTGGCGGTCGGCAGCAGCAAGTTTGGTTGAGCGGCCAGGCTTTCGAGCCTAGCTGCCCCTTGCTGTCTCAATCCTCACACGCTCAGCCCTGCCCCTGCCTGCTCCCCTGCCCCTCTTTCTCCAACCCCCGCACTTGATACTGCTGCAGGCGGCGGCGATGTGCATGTCACAAACATGGACTGTCGCAATGCGGTAGCCACCCTGCGGTCCGGCGGAGGAGCGGTAGCAGTGGACAGCCTGGACGGCAACCTCGCCATTGACTCAGGGGGGGGCGCAGTGCAGGTGAGAGAGCTCTCTAGAGCTCTCTAAGTGTGAGGTGTACACAGTCCGTCAGCAGTCAGTCAGTCAGTCAGTCAGTCAATCAGTCAGTCAGTCACAGTCGCACGCCGATTCTTGCTGAGGCAACTTCTCGGCAGCTGCCCTCACAGTGTCGAAGCTGTGTGAGTAGCTGTTGTAGCTGCCAGGTATCTGTTGGTGGTAATTCTCAGGTAGCTTCCCAGCTGGGGTGGGGTAGCTGCCTGGTTGACACAGGCGACACGGCGCCCTGCCCCACCCCAGCCTGCACACAGCTTGGGTCCCACAGCTTGGGTTTTGCTGGGGGTCGAATGCATGCCTGCCCCATGTGCCTCGCTACCGTCAGCACCGAAAGGCAACTTACAGTCACTCGGCAGCGTGGTGACCCACAGCTTCCCTCTCCGCTGCAGGTCCAGCTGGCGGATAACGCCGGCAGCATCAGCATCAGCAGCGGTGGCGGCGGCGTGAGCCTCTTCCTGAGCCCTGGGCTGGCCGGGCGGCTTGTTGTGGTTGGCGGCAAGGTCACTGGGACGTCTGCCATCTTGTGCCAGGGGCAGCAGCAGCCCGACGGTTCAACACACTTTCGGTTGGACCCGGCCGCCGCTTTTGGCTCCCATGCACGGCTTGGACCGCATCAGCAGTCGCTGGGAGAGCTTCCAGGGGCGGCTGGGTGG
Organism: Chlorella vulgaris; assembly: GCA_023343905.1. NCBI lineage: Eukaryota > Viridiplantae > Chlorophyta > Trebouxiophyceae > Chlorellales > Chlorellaceae > Chlorella > Chlorella vulgaris. The sequence goes on along the minus strand of SIDB01000010.1, from coordinate 1,872,119 downwards.
GGAGCCAGGCCTGCGCCGCAAAGCAGGATGCAGCGTGGGGGGCCGGTGCAGCACCGGCCGCCCGGCAACGCTGTCACCAGCGCCAGCAGCGGACAGGCTGGTGCAGACATTGTCGTGGATTCAGGTGAAACTGGTGTGGGTTTGGGATTTTATTGTGTTGTGGCTGGCACGGTTGTTGCAGCCCAGCAGCAGCCATCAGTTGACCAACACAGTTTGCGGTTGACTACTCATCTGCATGGTTTCCTTGCTTTACAGGCCGTGATGGCACTGTGTCCCTTGAGCACCGTGATTGGAGGGACGCGCTGCGGCAGCGGTGGAGCTGAATTGGGTGGTGCAGAAACCGTGCCCGTTCGCCGCAACCGCCGTCGCAGCCGGCCGCCTGGCTGGTTTGTTCGCGCCTGCGCTGCAGTGTCAGGTCGATGCATGAGGTTTGTAACGCGCTCGTGCACATTGACCGTTTGCGTGTTCCAAATGGCGGCATTGAACGTGCAGCAGTACCCTGAGGGCACGCCGCTGCATGACATCGGGCCGCGATCAGGCGTTTGTAGGTCAGCACGGCTCGGCGCGCAGGCTGCCGGCGGTGCGAGCTAGCTTGTTTGAGGGTGGTGGGTCTGTCTGCACCTCAGGCAGTTCGCTCAGGCGCGTCGTGGCCACTGGGTGTGCCGTGGGGATCCAGGCTGAGGCGCGCGGGGCCCGATCGGCAAATTTATTGGCTCCGGTGTTCCCCTAAGCCCGCCTCCTCCTCTCCGCTGCCTGCCTGCAGGTGGACGCCCTTGACATCACGCTAAAAGCATGGTGAGCACGCTGCGCCGAGTCCGCGATGGCCGGCTGTTGCTGCACCGCTGAGCGGTTTGCAACCTGCGCCCGTCCATGCACCAGGGTGCACCGCAGCTGCGTACGAATAGCCGGCGGGAAACACACCCTAACTTTTCTCACCGCCACTCCGCCCTCCCACTATCCCGAACTTCAGGACCCACACACAGTAGCAGCAGAGGCCCCAAACGGCGAGGGCCCGGCTGCTGATCAGCCAGCAGAGCAGCCAGCAGAGCAGGCGCCTGCCATGCAGCCAGCCTGTGACGAGCCAGCAGCAGCTGCGCTCGAGGCGCCTGCCCAAACGCCCGCACACGCCCCAGAGCAGGCAACAGCCCCGGCTGAAGTGCCAGTGCAGCAGCCTGCTGGTGTGCCACAGCCAGGCGATCCAGAGCCTGCTGCAGCAGAGGAGCTAGATCAGCCCAAGCTTGACGCCGAGGAGCAAGAAGATGAAGAGATGGCAGCCGCACTCTTCGGCTTGGCAGCAGCGGCAGAGGCTGAGGGGCCTCCGCCTGCAAGGGCCGCGTCCCCGCCCCCTGCGCCGGCGTTTGTGGCCGCCGCGTTTGGGGCGGGGCCGCAGGCGCAGCAGGCACAGCAGCAGGCGCAGCTGCCATCGCTGCAGTACATGCAGCAGGTCCGGGTTGGGGGCCAGGAGGTCAAACCGCTGCTCAGCCCACGCAAGCGCCCCCGCAAGCCCAGCAAGGCTCTGGCAATGTATGAAGAGTTCTCAGGTGAGCTGTACTGCTGGCTGGCTGTGTTGTACTGCTGCAGGCTGGCTGGCTGTGAAACAGCCCATGCTTGGCTGCCACACCTGCCAGGCTGTAGTAAATGCTGTGGGCTGCTTCAATGCTGCTCTGGGAGCTTGCTTCAACGCTGTGCACACAGACAATGCCACCAGGCCGGTGCACTGTGATGTCAACATTGCTGCCTTCCTGTATGCCCCTGTGTGGGTGCAGATGAGGGGTCAGATGAGGAGGTGCCAGCTGGGGGCCCTGTCAAGAAGCAAGTCAAGCGTGGCGGCGGCGGCGGGCGGGGTGGCGGTCGTGGAGGTGGCCGTGGAGGCCGCGGTGGTTGGGGCTACCCTCAGCAAGTGGCGGCTGGTGGCTTCGGAGCGGGGCCTGGCGGGCGGAGAGAGTCGTCCACAGCAGACAGCCGAGAGATGAGCTGGCAGCAGCAGGCGGCGGCAGGCGCCATGGCTGCAGCGGTGGCTCAGCAGCAGCCCAACGCGCTGGCTGGCTTGGCAGCGGCGCAGCGGCAGCCGCAGCCGCAGGCACCAGTGGTGCCTGAGATGCTGCGGCAGCCTGTGAAGCGCTGCGCCATGCACGCATACATCGCTCACTTTGTGCAGTATCAGCAGCAGCTGGCGGCGGCGCAGGCGGCCCCGGCGGTTCCTGTTGCGCCGCCGCAGGCGCAGCAGCCGACGCAGCAGCAGGCCCTCACCTCTTTGCTGCTGCAGCAGCAGCAGCAGCAGCAGCAGCTGGGCGGGCTGATGCCTCAGCAGCAGAACGTGCTGGCGGCTTTGGCGGGGCTTGGTGCAGGCGGCGGCTTGGCAGGCCTCGCGCCGCTGCTCCAGGCAGGTGGCGCAGGCGGGGCCCTGGCTGCTCTGGCGGCAGCTGCCCAAGGCCGGGGCGGATCCAGTGGGGCAATGGCAGGCTTGCTGCAGCAGCTGCTGCCCCAACAGGCGCAGGCGCAGCAGCAGGCACGTCCCGGACTGGCGGGCTTGCCGCCGCAGCTGGTGGCCGCTCTTGCAGCGGCCGCTGGGGGTGGCGGCGCGCTGCAACAGCGCGCCCCGGTTGCGCCCCAGCTCCCACAGCAGCAGGGCATGCACGCGCAGCTGACAGGCGAGTGTCGGCTGGTGGCGAGAGAGTTGCATGTGGCCTATCCCAAGGAAACCTGCTGGGCTGTTGTTTGAGGCAACCCGCTCGGCTGGGTATAACCTCTGGCTCAACCAGCAGCCGCGCTCAAAGCTGCCAGTAAGCTCTCCCGCCTCGTTGCACACCGCTCTTTTAGTTCATGCGCCCCCTCCGTGCTGCAGCGCTGCAAAACGCCCTCGCGAGCAGCCGGCCTGGTGCTTTGGATCTTCAGGCTGGAGGCAGGCAGCTGAGCGGGCCGAGCCGCGCGGCGAGCGGTGCCGTTGCCACTGGGCTGCAGGTGAGGGATACTGTTGCTGAGCAAATCTGCCAGGCTGGGCTGTCGGTTTAAGCATCGAGGTGTTTGCCGCGAGTGGTCGCAACGTGCGATGTGCAGACCAGGCCCTGCCTGCCCAACCTTTTTCTCGCTGCTTGTCCCTGCATATGCTGCTTTTCTGCGCTCTCCTAAAGGTACTGTCTTCTGACCACGATTGGTTTCTGTGTGGCGACTCACTCCTGCCTGCTCTTGGTGTGCTTTGCCTGGCCCTCAAGTGCCCGCCTCGCCCACTGCTGTTGCTGCAGGACCTTGGCGCCCAGCCACAGCAGCCGCCGCAGCAGTCGGCGCGAATCACAGATGTCCTGCAGCAGCTGATGGCTCTGCAGCGCCAGCAGCAGCAGGGTGCGGGGGGCGGCGCGGCCACCCCTCCCCATGATGCGGCGCAGGCGGCCCAGCAGGCAGCCCAGCAGCAGCAGCAGGCTCAGCAGCAGGCGGCGCTGCAGCAGCAGCAGCAGATGATGCTGAGTGCCATGCAAGCTGCCAGGAACACCACCCCGCCACCTGCCGCTGCCGGCAACGAGCTGCAGCACCTGCTGCAGGCCATGCATGGGGGCGGCAGTGCACAGCAGGCCCTGTCTGCAGCTGCAGCTGGAGGCCCTGCTGCAGCAGGCTCCGCCGCCAACGGCACCGACGTGCAGCCAGCAGCGGCGGTGGCGGCGGCGGCACAGAGTGGTGGCCTGGCGGCGCAGCTGGCCCTGCAGGCGAGCGCTGCTGGCCTGCCTGCCAATGCGCTGCAGAGCCTGCTGCAGTCGGTGGGCGGCCAGCCGCAGCAGCTGTTGCAGCTCCTGCAGCAGTACAAGCAGCGGCAGGCGGCCGGCCCTGTGCCGCCGGGCCAGCCGGGCGCAGTGCCGGAAACTGCATCAGACCAGCCGCAGGCGCATCTTCCGGCACAGCAGCCAGTTCCTGAGCCAGGTGGTGCATCCGCAGCAGCCGCTGAAGCACAGCCCGAAAAGCCAGCCACCGATGCCGTTAAAGGGGAGGCGGAGGGGAGAGAGGCACACGGCGCAGCTCCCGCCACTGACGGGCAACTTGTAGCTGCTCCTCAGGCCGCAGCGGAAGCAGGGCAGGAGGCTGTGGCAGCTGTGCCTGAGGCTCAGCAGCGGGACCCGCCACCAGCGGCACAGCCATCGGCGGCTGGTCATGAGGAGCGGCAGGCCGCGCTGCCTGGCGCGGCTGAGCAGGCGGCTGCCTCACCCGTCGAAGCAGCAGCGGCAGGAGCCGCCCCTGTGACGGCTGGTGAGGCCGAGAAAGTACGCCCACAGCAGGCGCCCGCGCCTGACGCTGGGCTTGACGCTGGGCAGCCGCGCTCGGCAAGCCCACTGGCTGCACCTGGGGGCATTGAAGCGCCACCGGCAGCTAATGGGACTGCTGGCGAGCAGCCGGCTGCGCCCGGCCAGTTGCAGCCGACAGCTGCGCCCGCACCCCAGCCCGCCGAGGTCAGCGGGGCGGCGGCTCTGGCAGCGGTCGGTCAGCCGGACTTCCAGCAGCGCTTGGCCACTGCCATGGACCAGCTGCGAAACCAGCTGCAGCAGCAGCAGGCCAAGCAGCCTGGGGGCGTGCCAGGTCAGCCGGCGGCGGCCGGTGGCGGCGTTTTCCCCGGGATGCCAGCTGCTGCTGTCGTTGCGCCTGCTCCGTTCCAGCCTGGTAGCCAGCTGCACAAAGCTGCAATGATGCAGCACATGATGGCCCAGATTGCGCAGCAGCAGGCGCAGCAGCTGCAGGCACAGCAGCAGGCCCAGCTGCAGGCGCAGCAGCAGGGCCCCCACCACACAGTGGAGGCACAGCAGGGGCAGCAGCAGGGGTCTCACCCTCGCCAGCTGCCCGCTAACATCCTGGCGATGCTGGCTTCAATGCCAAACGGAGAGATGCTGCTGGCTGGCTTGCAGGTGCGATGCACCACACCGCAGAAGGCGGGAGTTGCATCCGGGGAGCCGGCGGCTTGAACACACCACAAATGTTTCTGAGTATAGTGCGTTTGCTGGGTATCATAACAATGGTTGTCCTCATTCACTCACCAGACATGTGTTGGTTGGCCCTTTGTGCAGGCATCGCAGCAGCGGCCCCAGTAGAGTGACTGGCAGGCCTTGACGTGACCTATTCTCGCAGCTGGGGAGGGTGCCGCCCTTAGCCTGCTTCGCAGCCTTGTTGCTGCTGTCTTACCACTGTCCATATGATCACAGAACTGATGTGTTGCCTTTGTAACTCTTGCACGTGGCATACTGGATGAAACACCAAAACCAACTTTGAGATGAGACATGGGAGGGTCGTGCAAGGCGGGCTGCGCTGGCGGCGGTTTTACATCAGGAGGCAGTTTGGCCTCTCGCTCTTCCCAGCCACCTCTGGTGTGCTTCCTTTTCGCGACGATTTGCCACTGCTTTGGCGGATTTGCTGCTTGGGAGGATTCATGGCTTGGATGGGAGAGAACCCGCTGGGTGAGCCTGGCTGCCGTCGTGTTGTGACTGGATGTGTGAGCGCAGGCCTGTGGAGTTGTGTTTTGACTCCTCGCTCCCCACTCGGTTCATAGGCTTGCCGGAGGGGCCATCCTGCGCATTCTACGGCTGGAATGTTCACAATCAATCGGTTGGCTCTACCCTCACGAACGCGCTGCCGCCGCTCTCGACTGCCCCGCCTTTCGACTTGCTGTCGTTGGCGTCGACGCAGCAAGCCTCGCAGCAGCCTCCTCCAGCCCTATGCCAGCCCGCGCTCGGCCTCGATACGCAAGATTTGCAGCAACTGTGCCTCAGGCTGGGCCGGCAGCTGCCCACATGTGACATTGTGCCAGGCAAGACTTGTCTCATTCTGACGCAATTCGTTCAGGTGCAACTGCAAATTCACATGAGCGTGTGTCTGCATCTACATGCTGCTGTGCAGTGGATCGCAGCGGCTACCTTGTGGTCAGGAGGCGGGCCGCCCCCGCAGCCTCCGCAGCGCCATATTTATTTGGTGGTAGTACCAGCGGCGGCAGCGAGGCCTCCCAGCCACCAGGGTGGACGCCTGCGCAGGAGCAGCGGTACCAGCAGCAGCTGCAGCAGCTGCGGCAGCACATCCGGTTTGTGGTCGAGCTGCGGGATCAGCTGGCCGCCAGTCGAGTGCATGACGAGCAGCAGTGGGGTGTGGCCTCTGCCGCCGCTACGACGGCTGCAGCAGTGCCCGGCGAGGGGCAGCAAGGTCCCTCAGGGCTGCACACGCTGCCGCTGGCGCAACAGCAACCGCAGGAGGCTGAGGGGCAGCTGCTGCCTCAGGCAAGTTGCCCGCCTGCGCCACAGCCCCCGGTGTCAGAGCCCCTGGACTTGCCTGCACAGCTGTCTGGCGAACTCTTTCGTGGGTTTCTACCCAGCGTGTTTGTCGACGGCAGAAGGCTGGCCATGACTTGGAATCCCCCGGCGCCCAGCTGAGCAGGCTTGAGGCCTGCCACAGCAGCAGTTGCTGTGCACCTGTGCCCTTTAATCGACATACATACATCTGATTTGATTTGTACTCTCAATGCTTCTTCTCTCTCTCTCGCTCCCTTGCCCTTTCCATCTGCTCGTCCCTTGCCAGCTGCCAGGGTTGTTTGCCTGCTGGCTCCTTCCCTGATCACATAATGCGGAGCCTCCACTTGCTCATCCTTGCACCCCAACTTGCCCCCCTTGCAAGCCTGTGGCCTCACCACACCGCCTGTCGCAGCCTGCCGTTTGCGCCTCGGTCTGTGCAGTGCTCAATCCCATGCCGCCCCTTCTTTTATGGTATTTGCGCAGCATTGCAGCTGATCATATAGTCTCATTTACACTTGCCCCTGTTGAGCAGTAACATGCCGTAACGAACCAGCGACGGTTGCACAGTTTGGTTGGAAGCAATCGGGGGAACTGCGCTCAGTGGATTGGTGGCACTTACTACTTACCACAGGTTTGAGTGTCACAGGGGTTCACTGGTGTACAACAAAAGCACACCATAACCACGACATGCCGCATCCTCCGACGGCGCAACGCCGTCAGCCCAATGCAGTCACGACGCTGCTCGCTGCCATCGATTCGTCTTTTCAACTTCAACTAACCATGTGGACGACGTTCGGGCAGTTTGCCGTTGGTTTTTGTGAAGTGGAAGCTTCAGGCGAACAGGCGAGTAGGCGCGCTCTCGTTTGACGAGAGCAAGGCTCCTCCTGCAAGCGCAGCGTATCATCCAACCATCGCCAATGCCTGCTTTGCGATCTGCAGCCGGTTGCCGGGCGAATTTATTACCCAGCCGTCGCCGCCGCGAGCGGCGGCTGGCTCCCGTCCCGGTGGCGCGGCAGCAGCTGGCTGTGGGACATCCATTACGCAATGGGGCTTGGCAAATTCCTGTTCTTCCGGCTGCCCAAGTCGCTGCTGTACAGCCTGCTGAAGCGGGCCCTTGTGGCCTTTGCCTGGGCAGCTGGCAAGGCTCAGCGAATGGACATGACACCCGGAGCTGCGCTGGCGCTTGGTGCGCCTCAAGAGCTGCCGGTGGTGGTGTTTTCCCATGGCCTGGGAGGCACTCGTTTCATGTGAGTCTATGAGTCTGTGGTTCAGTCTGTGCGGACGGCAGCTCAGCGCAGCGCAGCATGGCGTTGCCTGTAACGGCACATGCATGTAGCCTGCTGCCTGCAAAGTGCGGACCTCCTGTTTGGTCCCTGTCTGTCCGCCCACAGCCCTGGGCCTCGGCCCCAATTGCATCTGACCTGTGCTGCTGCCGCTCTGCCGAACAATGCTGCCATGCTCGACTTTTCACTATACCTGCCTGCCTGCCTCAACCCGGTGCCTGCCTCAACCTGCTGCGTGCCTGCAGGTACGGCATCATCTGCTCAGAGCTGGCTTCTCAGGGATATGTGGTGCTGGCGGTGGAGCATGCTGACGGGACGGCTTGCGCCGCACGCCTGCCTGGAGGCGAATGGCGGCTGTACAATGGGTTAGGAGATGAAAAGGCACAGGTGCAGCGAGGCTGAGGCTGGGAGTGCAATAACATAGGGGCAGGGGGGTCAATGAGTACGTATGAAAGCATGGAGATGGCTGCATGTCTCACACAGCACATAAAGCACCAGTCACAGCAGGGGTTGCTGGCGGATACGTTTGCCTCCAACTCTGTTAAGAAGACACAGAGACGTTGCACCCTGTTGGCTCACATCACTGCCCCTGCCTCTCTCGTTTCTTCTACCTGCACACAGGTAGCCAAGACACGGCATCGCGTGGCAGAGATGAAGGCGGCACTGCGGGTGCTGCAGGCCCTGCACCAGGGCGAGGCGGTGCCAGGCTTGCAGCTCTCCTACGGGGCTGACGCCGGCTCCTTCCTGCGCGGCCGCCTGGACCTGAGCTGCGTGGCGGCGGCAGGGCACAGGTACAAAGAATTGCTGCGCTGTGCATGATGCGCGTGCTATGCTGTGTGCCTGCGGCCGGCAAACTTTTGGCTGTTTCCTCTCTCGGGACGGCCAGCTGGCGCCCCTCTCTGAGTGTGGCTGCCATTTGCACCACCACCGCAAGCTCTCACTGTAGCTGCAGTCTGTGCCGCCGGGTGGTTGTGCTTGTAGTGGTAGTGTCTTTCCCGCCATTCAATTCTACTTGCATCATCTGCCTGACTGAATCCTCTGCTCCTCGCCGTTGACCTCCGCCCCTGTCTCTCGTATCCCTGCGCAGCTACGGCGGCGCAACCATCACCGCACTGGCGGCTGAGGACCCGAGTTTCCGCTGCGCTGTGGCCCTCGATCCCTGGTGGTGAGTGCCACCGTCGTGAAACTGCTGCAAAGTGTAGTAGTCAAAGCTGCCGGCACCGGGGGACAGATGGCTGACGCATTGCGGGGGCGTTGTTGCAGCGGCGTGTTGCAGCAGGCCTGACACGCGCTCGGTGTGACTCCTAGCCTGTCGTTAAAGACGCACAGCACGCAAGCAAGCAACATGCATGTGCACATTTGCGCCGACACGCCTGACACTGAGCCTCCTCACTCATCGGTCTTGCTGCTGCAACGTGCGCCTGCAGGCATGCCCTGTTCCCTGAGTCCCGGGCCCTCACCCGCTTCTCCACGCGTGCCCCCCTGCTTGTTGTGGGTTCGCACGACTGGAACACCCCAAATGCCTTCAATCAGGTGAAAAGGGCATGCAGTGGGTTGGCGGGTGCCAATGGGAGGGCTGTGTTCAAGCCTGCGGCTTGGAATGTGCTGGCATCTGCCTGTGCCAATGCTGGGGGCGCTGCCCTTGGCATCGTCTGAGCTCTGGAGATCGGTGCAGCCCTGCAATCTATGCCTGACGATGCATGCGTTGAACAACAGTTCTTGCACTTGAGCAGCTTGGCCAGGCAGCTTGGCCAGCTCGCACCAACTTGCATCAGCCTGGCTCCGTCACTTTGGCCAGCTGCTACAACCATTTGACATGACCTGGAGCATATGTCTGCGTCTGCAGCTGGCATGCGGCGGCGAGCGCCAGCAGAAGGTGCTGCAGGCGGCTCGGCCGCAGGGTGAGGGAGATGAGTGCACGGGCGGCGGTGCCATGCTGCTCAGCATCGCCGGCAGCTCCCACAACACCTTTGCTGACGGTGAGCGGGCTGGGAGGTTTGGAGGAGCACCGTTTGCTGGCTGGAACAGGCAGTTTGACTCCTGCAGGCGTGTGTGTTGCTGCCTGCTGCTGCTGATAGGTGTGGAAGGGGTGCCTGTTTGGGCGAAAAGAGGGGGCGGCGGGTGTCGGAAGATGCAGAGCAGGCATGCTGGGCGCATCACCCGTCACAAAAGCTGCAACTGCCTCTTGCAAGCTGACCCTGCCTTACCTGCCTGCCTGCCTGCCTGCCCGCAGCGCTGCCGCTGTTTGGCCAGAAGACTGGCTGGCTGCTCGAGCGATTGGGTCTGACTGCCCGGCTGGATCCTGTGCTGGGCGTGTATTTGTGCACCACCGCCATCCTCAACTTCCTCAGGTGGCCCCACAGCCTGCTGCGCCGTAGGCTGTGAAGCTCTGCGTGTGCTGCATGCAGGGACTTGCGCGTACAACGTCTGGAGTCTGGCACTGTTTGCTGTTTCCATCGTTATTATGTGGTTATTATGTGTCACTAGCTGCTTCCAGCTTTGCGGCGCCTCTCAACCTCGCTTCTCAACCTCGCCCTGCCGTGCCTCTGCTCCTCGCTGCAGCCTGCACCTGCCCCTGAAAGCCGAGCAGAGGGCGGTCCAGAACTGGGAGCCGCTGAAGGGCCACTCAGCCCTGGACCGCATTCTGGAGAGAGACGCAGCCGACAGCGTCAAGAGCAGGGGCCCGCTGTCCTGGTGAGTTCAGTTCAATCCAGTCGGTCGCTTGACTGTCTGGGCATGCTGCTGTGCGTAGGCTGCTCGACAGCTGTGTGTGCCTGTGCAATTTTCTCGTACGTCGTATCTAAGAGGAATGATCAGGTGGCGCACCTGGGTAGGTTGCCTGCCGTTCTGGCTTGATCCAACACATGCTGATGCTGTGCATGTCAGGCGCGTGCTCACGTTGTTTCGGTGGCGTGTCCGAGTCTGAGGCTGTGTGTTGCTTCTTTCCCCCCTCCCGCTCCCGCCCTGCAGGCTGTTCCCCGGCCGGGGCCTGGTCAACACCATCTCAGACTTCTTCTTGGACAGAGTGGTGCTGCGGCCACCCCCGGTGGGAGTGCAGCCGCCATCAGCCAGCGGCGCAAAGCAGGCACCGCAGCAGGGTGCCGGCAAGCCCAACGGTACTGCCAATGGTACTGCCAATGGTACTGCTAATGGAACTGCCAACGGTACTGCCAACGGCGGTGCGTCTGGCGCACCCGCAGGGCAGGGGAGTGAGGCTGGTTCGGAGCCGGCAGACGTCTTCACCGGGGCTGAAGCTGCAGAGGCTTTGCTGCCGTCTGCTGACTCTGCCAGCGGCCTGCACCCGCACGCGCCCAGCTCGCACTCGGTGCCGCCGCTAGCGGCCATTGCGCCACAGCAGCGCCTGCCAGCTGCCCAGCGTGCCTCACTGCGGGCCGGGGTCAACACACGCTTTTCTGAGCGAGTGGAGGCTGGGGAGGTGGAGGAGGTGAATGCACTGCTGGGGGAGCAGCACATCTGGCGGTGCATGGTTGTGGCGTGACGGTCTTCCCCCCCCCGTTGACTGGCACCTGCGATGGTGTGGATGGCCTCTGTGATGCTGGAAGCGTAGCGTAGCTGCTCATGCCTCTGCGCATCATCTGTTTTCATGCCCAGTTTTCTGCCATGTCCAGTTTTCTGTCCAGTTTTCTGTTCATATCTTCCAGGATGTACTGTTGCTTGTGCCAGACGCACCATGTTTGCAGTCGCTTGTAATCTTCCGACTGAGCTGTATAGCGTCACTTTACACAGAAGGTGCAGCATAGGAGGCAGCAATGCGACCTCCCGCCAACTTGCAACTGCTGCCAGATGCGCGCCGCCATCACGTCGAAGCCGCTCCTGCCGCTGCCTGCCGCTGCTGCGGCAGCTCGGTGTTGGGAGGCAGCGCTCCGATGCGGTCAAACCGCCTCTCCAGCTTGGGAGGTGGGCGGGCAGAGCGGGGCAGCAGCCGTCCCTTTGCGGCAAACCAGTCTGGCTTCAGCAGCGCCCGCAGCCCGAGCTTGTTGTAATAGACCTTGGTGACGCTGCCGCCTGCTCCTTCTATCGCCGCTTTCGCCACATCGGATACCTGAGACACCTGCTAGGCAGGTCGAGCAACGGCGGCAAGCGCACAGGAAAAGGAAAAGACGTGTCGCGTGCATGCGCTTGAAGCGAAGGGCTGGCACTGTTGTGTGCACGGCCGTGGTGATTCACGGCGATTCAGCATAGCAGAAACAAATTGCGATATAGCGACAGCTCAGCGCAGTGAGATCACACAACCTACTGCAGCAACACGCAGCAACAAGCGCAAGAGCAAGCCCTGGCCCGCCAACTTTCCATCTCCAACGCACAAGCTGTCCCCTCAGGCTGCCGCCTCTGCAAGACACCGCAGCAGCACCCACCTCAAGGTGCAACGGAGCTTTGATGTGCTGCGCGCCCCTCGCCAGCAGCTTGACGCCCCATCCCATCTTGCGCCCCACGCAGTTGCTGTCCCTCAAATCCTTCATCGTGATTGTTCTGTCAGTGGGCAGCCGCCCATCGTCCACCCACTGCTGCAGCATGTCAAGGTTGATGGGCCTGCACAGCATGCATGCGTGACAACACAGGTGAGGTGAAATTTGGTTTAGCGGCGCCTAGGAGGCAGGAGGAGGGATGAGCATGGTTGAGCTCCAGGCAATTTCCAAAGAGGCACAGCGGTTCGAAACCACGCAGTACGGAAGACAGCAGCAAAGAAGTTGCAGGCGCAGCAGCTTACCGATAAGTGCGGGAGTGAGGGTTACGGAAACCGCGCTTGGGGATGCGCAGGCGCAGCGGCGTCTGCCCGCCCTCGAATCCAAGCCGCGGGCTGCGGCCTGCCCGCGCCTTTTGTCCCTTGTGGCCTCGCCCTGACGTCTTGCCCAAACCTGACCCTATACCACGACCCACGCGCTTGATCTGCAGCATAACCCGGCCACGCCATAATCAGCCGCCTGCCGCTACTTGTAGCTTGCTCCAGCAGCATGCAGGGCATCCACTCACGCTGTGTGTCGCCCCAGGGTTGTCTTTCAAGTTATTCAGGGCGATGAACTCGCGCTCGGGCGCCTGGCGAGGCGGCATTGGCGTGAACCACCTGCAGCTGATGAGCTGCGTGGCCGCCGAGACAACACTAGGAGCCGCTTGCTGCCGCTGCAACAGCGTGGATGCTGCGCAGGCGACTGCAGGGCTGCTGCCGCCGCGCCATAGCTGGACAAGGCCTTGTACTAACGCGAGTTGTCGCTGCCTCATTGCTGCTCGAATCAATTCGCCCCAGGGCGCGCTGCGCGAGTGCATTTTTTGGAAAAGTACGGCGTACCGCGACCGATGCAAAACTCAGCAAAACCTGCCTGCCGATCCGCCATTGTGCTGGCAGTCCCTGCACGCATAATCACAGCGCGAGAACAGACTTGCAGCCAAGCCATCAACTCATCACTCACTCGATCGGCGCAGACTGCAGCGCCGGGCATCCTGTCACACAGTCCACACCCACCAGCTGCCACAACTCAGTCGCTGCATCGGCTTCACCGACCCGCCTGCGCTCCCGCCTTCGACTCGCGGCAACAGCTGTGAACTCATTGTTTCCCAATGGCGGCAGCAGATCTGAATGAGCTGATTGAGTGGCCTGCGCTGGAGTGTCTAAACCAGCAGCCCGGTCACACGGTCCAGAACGCATTGAAGCAGGGCTACAGGGAGGACGACGGCCTATTCCTGGAAAGCGACACCGATGAGCAGCTGCTGATCCACATCCCCTTCAACACCGCCTGCAAGCTCTCGGGCCTGGTCATCAAGAGCACCAAGACAGACCAGGCAGGTGGTAGTTTTAGCTAGCTTTGTTTCAGCAGCCTGGGCTTGCGCTTGCTTAACCAGCGGGCAGCACGAGGAGCCCAGCTGCACTCCTGCTGCCACACTCAGGTTGCTGGGGCATGCTCACCGCCATGCTTGTCGCGGTGCTGTTTGCTGCTACAACCCGGCCTGCCGGTGACACGTTCCCTGATGCTGATATGCATCCACCTGCATGTGCCTGCAAACCTGCAGGCCCCCAAGAAGGTGAAGCTCTTTGTCAACCGGCCAACCATCGGCTTCAGCGAGGCGGCAGATAGCGCGGGAGTGCAGGTGTGACGGCCTGCTGAGTCCCTTCATCTAACACTCGAGCCTGAAACCCTGAACCATCGCCAGAGGTTAAGGGGAGTGCGATGTGCCGTGGCCAGGCTAGGTGATGGCTGGACGGTGACGAGATGGCAGAAGAGTCATGTCGCTGCGTTGTAATAGTGTGCTGCTTGTTGACTGTCGCTGCCACCCAACACCGCCTGCCCGCGCAGGAGCTTGAGCTGTCGGAAGAAGATGTGGAGGGCAAGCAGCTGCAGCTCAAGTGAGCACAAGGGGACTCATCTTCCCCCTCCTGTCCTGCTTCGCCTGGAGAGACCTGCCTGTTGCTTGTGGCTCCCCGGCTTCACTTCCACTGCTGGCCGCTGCTGTTGTGACTCCTTTGCATGGCAGTTGGGGCGCCGTTTTCGTTGCCATGCATGGCCCGATCCCCTGGTATCCTGGCTCTGCTGCTGACTCGCATTTGCCTGTGCCCTGCCCTGCCCTTGCCCCTCTCCAACAGGCTTGTCAAGTTCAGTAAGGCGAGACCCAGCCTCATCCCAGCTGCACCTGCACTTTCAAAGGGCGGCATGGTCGCGCGCGCAGCCTGCGCGCCCAGCAGCAACATTTTGCCGCCCCACACACCTGCCTCCTCTGTTGTGATCACCTCCAGAGGGTCCCCCTGTTCCTGGCCCCTGCCCATTGCACCCTTGGCTGCTGCTCTTGTCCCCCCCCACAGGTCAATGTGCTGACTTTGTTTGTTGAAAGCAACCAGGGGGATGAGGATACGACCGTCATCCAAAAGCTGGCTGTCTTTGGGTCAGGTGGGCAACTGCTGGCGCACCTTGCGCGACGCTTTCCCTTGCAACGCACTTGGAGTGCAAGCGTATGCGCTATCGCCGCTGCTGCGTGCCGCCAGCTGCCGTCACTTCTGCTCGCTGCCGCCAGCCTGTATACCTGGACTGCTTTTGCGGTGCCGACGCGCTGACATCGCGGCATTGTATGCCTGGCGTGTTTATGATGGCCGTACTGCAGGTGGAGACACGTTCAACGTGGCGCAAATCAAGGTGTGTTGCCCCTCCTCGCCTCGCTGTATTCTGAGACCAGTGGTTCCCTGGGTCCACCTCCCTATGTTTGCTGAACCTGCGCTTCACTCGTTCCCAGGCCCAACACAGTGATTTGAGGATTGACCCACTCGCGTTTGCCGGGGTGCTTGCTGTGCTGCAGGATGTTTCCAAGGAAGAGGGCTGAACTGGGTCGCAGTGACCCTTTGACAGTGTCCGTTCCATGAACCAACTACAAAACACTGTTACATTTTATCACTATGATCACTCGAGAGGGTCGAGGCAAACAGAAACAACACATCGCCAGCAGGGGCCGCCAACATGCGTTGATGGGGCTATCGCTGCGCATCGCTGCGACGCCAACAGGGGATAGGGGAAGAAAGGAAGGAGGGAGCGCAAGGAGTGGAGACAGGGGCATCTGAAATGGAGGGGAAGAGCGCAATCAAAGGTAAGCAATGGAGGTATGTGCATCTGGTTCAGGCATCTGAGCTGTAAGGGAGCAAGGACTTTCTACTGGGCTGTGCCTCGGGCACTGGTGAAAAGCCTAGTGGGGTGGGGAGGCAGGGGAGTGGGGGTAACTATGCAGGGGGAAGGCTTTGCGGCGAGAGTGAGTGGGGGGTACGCAGTGGTGGGTGTGAGGCATTGTGCAGATGATGGTATTGCAGGCGGATCTGATCGCAAAGGGTGGCTGATGGAATCACAAGGTGTGTCTGATGGATGAGGGTAGCAATCAGTTGTTTCATTGTTTGGTTTGGGTAGGATTGGGGGGGATTCTCGGGTTGGGTTTCATGCCGTACGGCTGTGTTGTACAACACAGCCATTGAGTTGTTGGGATGTTGGGTTCAATTTGTGTCCTTGACGCCCGGCTGCACGCCAGCCATAGCCACATTATCAATGCCAGGCGTGGGTTGCAGATCCAGCGAAGTCGTGGAGAGGCAGCAACAAGAGGCGCCGCCGCCTGCCAACTCTTGAGCGCCTTCATCTGCCGCGTGCCCTGCTCTCGCTGCATGGGCTGGGGCTGGCTGGCCCTGGGCTGCCACCACTCCTGGAGGCGTCGGCTGCAGCTGCGTCCTGGTGCTGGTGCTGAGAAGCGCGCTGCTGCTGAGAAGCGCGCTGCTGCCCGGGCCGCCTGCGCAGCATGGTGAGCTCTGCCGCCATGGAGGTGTGGGCAGCCTGCAGCACTGTGTGGTCCTTTGCCAGCTCAGCATGGGCCTGCTCAAGCATCTTGCCCTGAGCGGCCACCGTCTCCTGCGCCGCCGCTGCCTCCTCCTGGGCCTCCTGCAGCTTGCGCCTTGCATCGGCCAGCTGCACAACCGAGTAGGGTGTGCAGAGGGGGAAAATGCAGGTTGAAGGAGGCGAGCAGCAGAGAGGGTTGAGCAGCAGGCAGGTGAAGCTGCTCCAGGCAGTTTGGTATGTCGCCCGGCTGAGACAACCCACTCGCTCCATTCTGCAACTCAGCTGTTGCATGCCATCGCAGACACCTCACAAAGACACATTGCCAGCGAGCATGCGACAGGCAGACAGCACACAAGCCACCTCACAAACCACCTCACCTGCCTCCTCAGCTCCCTCACACGTGACAGCCAGCGCGAGGTGGCCTCGCGGCTCCCCTCCTCCCGAGCTGCCTCGACAGACAGCTTGCCTCCCTCCCGCTGCTGCGCCTGCTGCAGCGCCTCTCGGAGGTTTGCACCGGCGCGCTGCGCCTGCTCGCATTCGTCACGCGTCTGCTTCAGCTCCTGCCGCAGCGCAAAGCGCTCCTCGAACGCATCCCCTCGGCTGTCTGCCAGGTTTGCAATGACTGCCTGCGCCCCCGCCAGCTGCCTCTGCAGCCGCGCAGCCCGACGTTCCTCCGCCGCGAGATGCGCCTCTGCCTGCTGCCGCCCTTCTGCGGCAAGCTCCGCGGCTGCCTGGGCTCGAGCGGCGGCGGCCTCTCCTGCGTCCGCGCGACACCGCTGCTGCTGTGCTTCCGCCTGTAGTGCGGCCGAGGCAGCTGCGGCAGCCTGCCGCTCATCCTCCTGCTGACCCAGCAGCGCCGCCAGTTGGACGCGCAGGTGTGCCGCATCCTGCTGCGCCGCCACAGCATCCGCCTCCAGCTGCTGCCGAGAGACCTCGGACTGCACACTGCTGCTCTCATCGCTGCTGCTGTCCCCGCAGGTTGCGTCTGCAACTAGATATTGAGCGTCCCTGCCCTTCCTGGAGCGAAAGAACTTCGCCGCGTGATACGCACCGTCGCCACTCGGGGCGGACGCGGCGCAGCCTCGCAGCCCAGTGCGTCCCTCATAAAGTCCCACGATAGCCTGCGGGGATCAAAGGGCGGCCCAGTGAGCGAATGGAAACAGGTTTGAGCGACCACTGGCTATCGAGCAGGTCCGCGGACCCGCCTGCCCCTACTCCCCTGCCGCTGAACTCACGTGTGCTTGGCAGGTGAGACAGGCCGAGTCCAACGTAAGCTGGCCCGTGTCAATCAGCGGCATGGGTTGTGGCATCCGTATGTGTGCGCGTCTGTGCTGAATCTCGTTGCAGTAGATGTGAATAGAGAGGATGAGAATGAAACAACAAGGGGGGCGCGGCCTGAGAAATGCCAGGGGAATGTGGCGACACGTCATTCCCCGCTGGCGTGACTCGTAATCAACGGATAAAGTGAGCAAGCTGCTTTTACAGGGAAAAGCCCTAGTATCACCCCTGCACCACCCACCACGGCACTTTGTCGCCAACGCCTGCGTGATCGAGCCGCCGGGCACGCTTGGTGGCGGTGTTGGGCGGCAGCGGCGCTGCACCAGGCTGTCTTCCTGCCGCAACACTGCCGGCTCCTGTGGGTGAAGCTGCCTCGTGGCCAGCAGCAGACGCCTTGCGCTTCGTCTTGGCTGGCACCGATACCGCCGACGGCAGCATCAAAGCAGCACCGACCACATCGGCATCGCCGCCGCCAGCCGCCGCGTGCTTTCTGCCCGTGGCCACCGGAGGTGCCGTGTGTGCCGCACCCTCAGCTGCACCCTCAGCCGGCTGCTTCACAGCAGCACGAACCCGGCCAGGTGCCTTGGCAATCGTCACCGCGCCAACGCCACTGCTGCCTGCCACCGAAGGCTGCTGCTGCCGCAATCGCGGCTTCTTCCGATGCTGTGCTTGTTTGAGGGCCGTGCTGTCGAGCGCAACCTGCACTGAGCCGTGTTGCGCTGCTTCTGCCTTCGATTTGCCACCTGACTCTCCACCATCAGCATGCTTGCGCTTCCGGGCTGGTTTGGAGGCAAGCCCTGGCCTGGCCCCTGACCATCCCCAGCCGTTGTCAGCCCCCGCTGCCTCCAGCAGCAGGTCAAAGGATGATGCCTGCCCTGCCTCCTGCTGTGCTTCAGGTCCAGGCACTACCTGCCTGAGCCGCTGCTGCTGCGGACGAGCCTGCTTGCCTGCAGACGTGCCGGCTGGCATGCCCGCCCGCTGCTGCTTTGTGCTGCGGCCGCCGCTGCCAGAACCCGGGTTGCCAGCACGCACAGTTCGTTTCGCTGCCGTCTTTTTAGCAGCCGAGCCTGCTTGCGCAGCCAGTCTGTCTCTGCCTGCTTGTTCTGCGGCCTTCGCCGCTGGCTGCTGCTGCTGCGTTTGCTGCTGATCCTGCGGATCCTGCTGCTGCTGCCGTTCACTTGGCTGCTGGGCGACGCTGTACCAGCTTGGCAGCTGTGCCCCCTGCTGCCCCTGCTGCCCCTGCTCCTGGTACCGCTCCTGGTACCGCTCCTGGTACTGCCCGTCCTTGGGAGGTGTGACCTCGAGAGAGAAAGAGCCAGCATAAGGATCGGCTGTCGCCATGAACTGCTGCTGCTCTTCGCTACGCCGAGCCAGCAGCTGCGCCGCAGGGAACCGTGACTGCCGTTGCTGCTGCACCGGCTGCTCATTCTGCTCTTGCTGCTGCTGGCGAGGTTGCAGCTTGCGAGCGGGTGCTGGCAGTGCCAGAGACGCAGCCTCAGCAGCCTCTGCCTCGGCTGCCGCTGCCAAGGCCACAGCATCCTGTGTTCGCTGCTGCTGCTGCTGTTGCTGCTGCTGCTGCTGTGACAGCTGCTTCTGCTGCTGCTTTAGTCTTGCGGGCGCTGGGCTCTGCGCCGCAGCACCTGGAGCAGCCACTGGCACCGCTAACGCTGCAATGGGTACGCCTGCTGCGACTGCGTGCAGCTCTGCTGCTGCTGCTGGCGCTGGCAGACCGAAATTTGGTTTTGAGGCTGCGATGGCAGTTGCGGCCTGGGCTTGAAGTGCTGCCTGCTGCCTGCTGCACTGCTCTTCAAGCTGGGGAAAGACAGCCCTCATGGGACAGAGAGCGTCAAAGAAAGGATGCAGCAGAGCCTGCAGGCGGGCAGGCAAACCAAGCAGACAGGAAGGCCAGCAGGGAGGTTAGCAGGCAGGCAGGCAGGCAGGCAGGCAGGCAGGCAGGCACTGTGAGGAGTGTGCCACGCGACACGGAAGAGGGGCGGCATGCTGTGCTGCCTGACTGATTTGCTGGCCTGCAACCACCACCCAATCTTCGCCAACTGCTGCCCAGCACTGGGGGCCTGCCGACCTCGACGGCAGCGGCAGCAGCAGCCCACACCACACCTGCTGCGCTGTGAGGCGCCGGGCTGGATCGTACTGCAACAGCCCGATGACAAGGCTCGCCAGCTGAGCATCGACCCCTGCCAGCTCAGCGTCCAGCTGGCAGCCAGCATGCGGTACCGCCAGCTGCAGCCCAGCTGCCGCAGAGTCGAGCCGGTCCTGCAGCCCCTCAGGCAGCTTGGCTGCTGGCACCGCCGCCCCCGTACCACTTGTCGCCCCGCCAGCTGCTGCTGTCCCAGCCCTGCTTGCCCAGCCTGCAGCCTGCGCCAGATGCTGACCCAGCTCGGAGCCGCGCGCCATGCTGGCGGGCAGTGGGCCCAGCAGCGCCGCCATCTGTTGCAGCAGTTCGCGGGGTGCGGCGCACGGCAGCAGTGCGCGCTTCAGTGCCATCTCGGCCAGCACAACACCCACAGACCAGAGGTCAATGGCGGCGCCGTACGGCAGCTGAAGTGCAGCCTGGCACAAGTGCAGTCAGGGAAAGGGGCAAGAAGGCGACAACGCGAGCGTGAGAGGGCAGACAGGCGCTACGGAGCGGCCTGGCAGGTGCCTCTTTGGGCACGAGGCAAGCAGAATGAGCAAGCACTGGGCTGTGATGAGACCATAGCAGCTTCCACTGCCGCCTTGTGCAGCAGCAGGATCACAGCAGCAAGTGGCAACAGAGGAGCCAGCAGAATTGCAGCAGGCAGCAACAGGACAAAAAGCAGCCGCAAGCGCGGCCCACCTCAGGAGCCCTGTATGGCAGCGTCTGCACCTCACACCCGACTGACTGCGTGTCTGTCTCTGTGAGGCTGAAGCAGCCGCCAAAGTCCGCCAGGCGCAGAGCCACACTGCCGCTGCCTGCAAGGAGCTCGAGGGAGGCGGTGGCGGCGATCTTTGGGAGCACGCTTATCTGAAATTCGTGCAAAGTATCAGGTGCAAAGTATCTCAGAATCGGAATACTAGTTCAAAAATGGTATGAGAGTGGCAAAGCCGAAGAGGAGGGGAGCGGCGCACTCGCAACGCAAGACAAGGGCAACAAGGAGCCAGGAAACTTGCAAGGGCAAACAAGCTTCCGCGAGAGCAGCACAGACACAAGCGGAAGCCAGCCTCCAGCTCCATCATGCGGGCCTCCTGCAACAGCAACCGCAGCGGCGGGACACCAGCAAGGCAGGCTTGCCCACCCACCCGGCGGGCTGCACAGCAGCAGGTTGTCTGGCTTGATGTCTGCGTTGACCAGCCCCTGGTTGTGCATGAAGGCCACTGCCACCAGCAGCTGATGCGCCATTTTGCGCAGCTGCGCCAGGGCCTCGAGCGGCGGCAGCGCGGATGACTCGGCAATCCAGTCCAGCAGCCGGGGAAAGAGGCGCTCTGCTGGGGAGGACAGATAGCGATACAGGCAGGGCATGCAGCGGTACACAGGTCAGGTATGCACATTCTGTGTGCATTTGAGTGAGCAGTGCATAGGCAGTACAGGTTGTCAGGCAGTACAGGCTGAGGAGCAGTTAGGCTCAGCCCTACGCCACAACACCATAGCACGGCAGCTTGGCGTCACACAGCTGCTCTCGTGCATGAGCTCCACGGGCAACGACTGTCCCACAGGCCCACCCACAGCTGCGCACAGCTGCCCACCAGTGACAAGGCAGTAGTGTGCTCCCAGCATGAATGTGTCCAGCAGCCGCACCAGCCCGGGTGCGACGCCCCCCGGACCAGCGGCATGCAGGAAGCGCAGCGCGCGAGCCTCCTGCACAAAACCACAGCAGGACGCAGGATGCAACAACCAGACGTGACAGGCTGGATCAGGGGCTTGCATCAGGGGCTGGCAGCGCGGAGAAGGCGGGGCAGAGTGGGCAGGTGGCACGTGAAACTAATGGGTTTGAAGGCAGCAAAGGGCCGTGGAAGCGTGACGGTCTTGAGGGCGCCCGAAGCGGCTGCCAGGCACATGTTAGTCTGTGCGGTAACCCCTCCAATGTTGTGCCGTACTGCCCCTCACCCTCTGTCCCGCCACCGTGTACTGCCGCTTCATCACTTTGATGGCCACCACGCTCGCCAGCCGCCCGGGCGTAGCAGCCAGAGTGTCTTCTGCCAGCAGCACCTGCAGCACAGCACAGGTGAGAGCTCAGAGGGCCGGGACAAACAGAGGAAAGGTGCTTTACTGTCGCAACCAGACAGTGGCTACAGCAGGCAGTCAGTCAGGCAGGTAGGCAGGCAGGCTCCTGAACAGCTCAAGGCAGGAGGGACAGCAACGTACGGCCCAAAACTGGAAGCAGCTGGCACCCCTGCGGACAAAATGACAGCGGCGCAGCGGCCGTATGCAGCAGTCACCTGGGCTGAAGCTCCTTCGCCCAGCGTGCTGAGATAGCGGTACCGCTTTGCCAGCAGAGGCAGGTGGGTGCCCACATTCAGGCGGCCGTCGGGCAGGGTGAGGTGCGCCACGTCGGTTGGCGGTGGCGGGCCTGCAAGACGTATGCAAGACACAGGTTGCAGGTGCCGCTGCCGATCGGCTTGAGTGCACTGTATGCTCAGGATGATAGGGAAATACACAGTGTGCACAGCAGCGATTGCAGGCATGCCCGCAGGCCGCAGACAAGGGTATCAGGCAACGGACGCACCAGCTCCACTGGTGGCAGCGGCGTGCTTGCGAGGGATGGTCGCGCCGAGGCCGCGGGTCAAGCTCAGCAGCGGGCTGGCTGTGGAGGCTGTGGCAGGCAGTGTGGTCGTCTCCAGCCTGCTTGGCCCACCCAAGTACTCCACAAACGCACCACCGCCCGCAAACATCGTTTCCATCCTGTTGCGCGGTTGCGAAGCGCGGACTTTGCCCGGTGGCGGCAGCGACGGCGCGGCGCCTGCGACTGGCAGGTCCCTGCGTTTGATTGCGTTTGACTGCGCCGATGTTTGCAATCGCTGCACGGTCACAGCGGGTTGAAAGGCGCCCGACTCCAGGCGACAAACACCCAACTGCTCGAACAGGAGTGACGACAGGTGGTTCGGGCTAGACAGCAAAGCGAGCCGAGCATCAAGCCGCTAATTTCACACCGAGTGTGCTGATGTGTCGCCGCCGTTTCCGCCCTGAGCCAAATGTCGCGAGCGTTACAGGCAGCAACGTGTGCACGCACTTATTTGCACATGACATGATAGAACGACATTGAGTAATTGTACACAGGGTAGGCAGTTCCAGTTGAAGGCCACAACTCCTGCCTCCTGCCTGCCCGTCGTTTGAACCTCCTCTGCGCCATTCAAAACCACAGGTAGAAGAGGGTTGAGAACGCGGGTCTGTTGCTGTGCACGGTTTCGTAAGCCAGCAGGAAGGCGAAGAGCAGCATCGCGGCGCGTCCCGTCCACAGCTGCACCAGCGGAGGGAGGCGCAGAGGGTTCCAGCGGGGGCTGGTGCCACTGCCGCTGAGGCGCTCGGTCAAGGACAGCACAGCAGTCCCAACAAGCACTGCAGTACACACACGAATTTTAGTGACTGACGTGAATAGCAGCTAGCACAAACAAGATTAAAGAGCTTGGACACAGAAGCCCGTTCACGCTGCAGGCACCACACAGCAGAGAGCCGCGAGCTGCTCGGTTGCCGCAGCTACACTACTGCGCACCAGCAGCAGCCAATGCCTGGCAGGTCGGCAGCGCAAACTCCACCTGGCGAGGGCCCTCCCACCTGCAGCAGCCAGAAACAGATCAAATGATCAACTTAATGCATGGAGACATTGCTCTATGGAAATGCATGTCAGATGCCAGCTGCCCACACCTGCCCAGAAGCTGGCTCAGCACGCTTTGCCGAGTCAGCAGCTCAGTGAAGACAGCAGAGGCCAGGCCGACGGCTGCCGCCCTGCAAACTTGCACAGCAGCTGGGCAGCCAGGCTGTCAGTGGCAGCTGGTGAGCAGCAGCAAAACAGCGGGCCAGGTGCTTGGCGCTGTCACACACTAGGTGCTGCTGTGAGTCCGGGCTGGCAATGCAGCTCTGTCCGATGCAACTGGCTCCAGTTCGCCACGCCCACATGCCGCCAGCACCCACCTGCCAGCTGCCGCCTCCGCAACACCGAGCAGTCCCATGCCTGGTCCTCGCGGCTGCTGGCGCACAGCTGCCCTGCGGCATCACATCAGCCAGTGGTCACAGCTGTCCACAGCAACTGTAGTAGCATCTGCAGCTGGAGCACTGCACCTCGCCAGCGGGTGCCCGCTCAATGCCTGCCAGCTGCCGCAGCTCACCTGGAGGCCACCCCATGACCTCCTACCCGCCGCTTTCCTCCCTTCAGTGCGTCCGGGTGTGCCTCGCGCCGTGACCCTGGCAGTGGGCTGGCCTGAGGTTCCAGGGAACCGCTGCCTCCCTTCTCCAGGCTCTTTGCCAAGCTCCCAGGCTGCTGTGGCGGCAGCTCTTGCTGGCCATGCACACTGCCGGCCTGAGCCGCCGCCGCATCGCCGCCAGGCGCCGCCCTGCCTGTGTCACCTTGCTTGCCGTTGTCGCCCTGCTTGCCGCCGCTTCCTTTGGCAGCTTTGTCTGGTGCTTCACTCGGTGTACGGCCACCCTGTTGGGCCTCTTCCTTGCCGCCATTGAGAGCAGCTGCAAACCAGTCAATTGAGCAGCTAGTTTGGTAGATGCTCACTGTGGTAGCACAACACAGCGCCGAACAGTGCTCGCATCCAGCTCACCCCACACAGCGCCACGTTGCGCAGCTTTCCTCCCACCGCTCCTGCTGCCAGTCACTGGTGTGCTGAAGTAAAACATTGCATCGGTACCCCTCAGCGCATCGCCTTCCACGTCGTATTCATCTGCAAGCAGCAGATAGGCATAAGTGTGTATAGATCAATGGTCTGTGTACCATTATATCACAAAACAATCGGTGCAAGAGGTCCAAGATGCTTGCCCACCTTGGCAGCTGAAAGCAGGTTTAAGGAGAGCTTCACGCCCCTACAGGCGGTTCACGCACCTGGGGTGGCATTGTTGCGGCCGCCGCCGCCACTCGGACCACTCACGCGCTCCACAGCAGCAGGGCTGGAGGCGCGCTCTGCCGAGTAGTACATCGCGTCCGTACCGCGCATGGCCTCTGCAGTACGAGCATACATATGTGAGCTGAGGTGGCAGCGGGGGCGGCCCTGCGGACCATCAAGCGAGTACACAAGAGAGAAGGCTGGCTGGTTTCGGTTGCTCAGCCACCTAGTTCGCTGGCGAACAGGCAGCAGAAAAGCTGCCAGAGATCGCACAGCACAGCCCACACAGCGCCACACTGCGCACCCTGCTCCACATCAACTTCCTGACTGCTTCCATCTTGGCCTGGTTGCAGTGCCGAGAAGGGAGCAACAGCAGCACCTGTCACCAGCGTTTCCTTATCGCTGCAGCTGCTGCCGCCGGGGGCAGCAGGTGACGGGAGGCCGTGGCGTTGCTTCAGATGTGGCCTGCACAGCAGAGATGACAGCAAACGAGGAAGAGCAGCACCTCTGCTAAGGCTCACAATACTGGTTGAAGAGGAAGAATACAGTTAAACATCAAGCAGCTGTCGTCTGTGACGTGCCAGGCCGGGAAAAGAACGCACGGCACAAGGAGGAGATACAACAGCAGCTAGTACACCTCTTACGGGCATCGCCAAGACGCGCCGCCATTGCGGCTACCACTGGCTTGCGTGGCGGCACCGCATGTGGCGGCAGGTAGCGATTGCCCTGCAGCACCCAGCACCCAGCACCTGTGAGCCACAGCCAGAGCCGGGCTGATAAACGCACTGATGAAAGGCAGGCAGGGGTGGGAGCGACGAGTGCAGGGCATCCAGGCTGCTGGCATCGGCACACTGGCACTGGCAACGGCGCACTGGCACTGGCTGCTCACCGGGCGAGGCATGCCGTCGGCAGGGTCAATGGTGGCGTGTGCCTCCGCCCTCAGATCTCGCTGCGGAGGCGGTGAGAAGAGGACAAGGACGGTCAGAACTTGATGAGGGTGAGCGGAGGCTGGCAACAACAGCAGTGCGCGTGTTTGTGACTGCTCAGCAGCAGTTGATCAATTGCAGTCGTCAAAGGCGGGCTACTGGTTCGCCTTGATACAGTAAATTCAAGTTGAACCATACTGCCATACTCACCCCCTCATAGCTCCGCCTGATCAGTTCTGCAGCCTCATCCCCCACACCCAGCTTGGCAACGGAGCGCCGCAGCTCCTCAAAGCGGCGCTGCTCGGCATCCTGCAGCGGGGAGGGAGGCGGTGCAGCTAGCCGGGTGACAAAGAGGCATGCATGACAGTCAAACAGGAGAACAGCAGCAGTGGTGCAACTGCTGCCTTCGGGCAACGTTCAAAGCATTTCGGACGGTGCATCCGCCCCATCAACAGGCTCCTCCACCCATTGCCTCACCATCCCCTCGCCGCCAGTCGCCAGCTGCGCGGCAGCAGGCGAAGGCTGCTGCTGGCCTTCGTCATCGCTGGCGCCACCTCTGGGCAGGGCGGTGCCGTAAGGCTGGCCTTGCAAGGAGTCCATGGCTTGGAGAATACCTTGGTACCGCTCCTGAGGGGTGGAGTGGATGGGCTATTGGGTGACTGGCGGCGGTGCGGCGCGCAAAAGGTGAAAAGGGTAGAAATTGCGGCGCTCGGTCATGTGCTGCAGAGCTGAAGTCCCAATCCACACATTCTCCATTTCCCTTCCTACCTGGCGCTCTGCCGCGGTGCTCTCGTCTGCGTCAAGGCCCACGTGTGTCTGCCCCTGTTTCATGGCAGCAGGCAGGTGGTTAGGCATTTGCAGATGTTTGGAGAAGCAAGCAGGTAAGGTTGCCACACACCAATCCACTGTCCGCCCCAAGCAGCCTCACTTGGTGGACCTCGCTACCAAGGCCCTGGTGGTGCAGCCCCTCGGCTTTTCGGTCGCGCTTCAGCTGAGTGGTAGTCTCCAACGTGCCGCCACTCAGGACATCAGCTCCAAACTCGAGATCCGAGGAGCTGATAGCGTCGGTTGGCAGGTGTGGCGGAGACGTCAGGTGCGGGTCGCCCCAGCCTGGAGAGACGTGGTCGCGGTCCTGCAGTGCAAGTTTAAAAGCGAGCAGAGTCGACGGAGCAGGACAGGCTTCGAACATCCGGCAGCAGCGCAAACAACGCCGTAGGGGCAGGAAAACGGCCTGGGCGGGGGACGGCGGGCGACGCACGAGCGGAATACTGCGCGGGCGC
Source organism: Chlorella vulgaris (assembly GCA_023343905.1). Lineage (NCBI taxonomy): Eukaryota > Viridiplantae > Chlorophyta > Trebouxiophyceae > Chlorellales > Chlorellaceae > Chlorella > Chlorella vulgaris. Next base: position 1,845,769 of record SIDB01000010.1, on the reverse strand, counting down.
GCCCGATGTCCCTTCAGGGACACAAGCTGGCTTCTGCGACTGGTTTGAGCAAGCGACGGGCCCAAAACGCTACGGTTCGGGCAGACAGTGGGCGTGAGCTGTGTGCGAGTTGCGAGTTGCATGTTTGTTTGAGATGCAGGTCCAATGGGCGGCGTTTCGAATGTAGGCGTCACCTGAGAAATTTCCCGTGTCGTACAACGTACATCTTCATGCTGCAGAGACATTAGCCGGCGTTCAATCATTCACACATCATTCCTCTCACAGCTACCCCCTCAAATCATTCCATCCAAAGCAGCGATGGGCGCCATCAGCTTCTCCCTCTCCCAAGGCTCAGTGCCGGCGGCATCGCTGCGCCATCGCTCGTGCCAACGCCCAGCGCGCCCAAGCACGATCATACGCTCCCTTGCCGATGAGGTTCGTTGCCACGCCGCGCTGCCGCCGCCTGCGATGCAACCCCTGCCTTGTGGAGATGCAAACTTTGCCTGCCACGGCGCGTCCTGCACGCAGAAGCAGCAGCTGAAGAAAGCGACAGAGGAGATCCAGCAGCAGCAGCCATCCGCTGCAGATCCGGGCGGCGAGTTGGGGCGGCTCGACCCGCTGTCGGCTCCTCCATCGGACGCCGCTCCCCACAGCTCCAGCCCCGATCCCGCCCCTGCTGCCTCTTCCGACGACGCTTCCCAGCCCAAGCCGCCGCTGAAGAAGGCAATCGAGGAGATCCAGGAGCAGCAGCCGTCTGCCGCAGAGCCTGGCGGCGAAATGGGGCGGCTGGACCCGCTTGGGCCACCTCCAGCTGGCAGTTCCACTGACGCGAGTGCTGGCTCTCCACCCAGTGCATCACCCACTGCTTCCCGGCCAGCCGAAGTTGGGCTTGAGGACCCTGAGCTGCGCAGCGCCCTGCTGCCCGCCCTGCGATTCACCCGCAAGCGCTTGGTGGAAGCTCACAAAGGTGTGTGTTGATCCCTGGTGTGCGAATGCCCATCAATCTGCCGCCACTGCCACTGCCTGGGTGTGGTTTCTGTGAGTCAGAGGCAAACCATCCTGCAATACAGAAGAAACTTGCCATGCACCAACGCTGTTTACATGGACCCGCAGCAAGAAAGCATGGAATGTGCAAAGATTGCTGCTCTGCCCCACCCACCGCGCCACTCACCCGCAGACGCCAGCCCCGCCGCCATTGCGGCGGCGGCAGTGGCCGCTGGCGAGGCTTGTGGCGCTCTGCCGCCATTGGACGGGTCGCAGCGGACCGCTGTCCAGAGCTTCTTTGCGCGCACGGCTGAGGCGCTGTTGGGCGATCAAGGCGGCGCGCAGAGCCAGCTCGATTTCGAAGCACTCGGTGCGTCGTGAGCTCGCGCTCATTCTTTTCTGCAATGCTTTCCCTGTCTTTCTTATTTCGCGCTCATGGAGTGCCGCTCAAATGCCGCTGGCCGCCTATCTGATCGCCTGGCTCCCATTTATGTGTAAGACTCTGCGCCACACACCCACAACTCCAGGCTACAGCGCTGGCGAGTCTGATCACGGTGAAGAGCCTGCTGTGCTGCGCATGAGGCCGCACTTGAGGTGGGCTGGTAGGGGCAGCCTGCCGGCCATGCTGCGGTGCATCAGCTATATAGAGTCCCTGCTGGCTGGCTGCACCTCTTAAACCCGACTTTTTGTTTGTCTGGTGCTGCTGCCTGTCTGTCCCTGTCTGGCAAACAGGGAGACATTCGAAGCCACCATCAACTCTCACCTGGTGGGAGGGGCCACCCCCAGGCACTCGAGTGAGCAGCTGCTCAAGTGTTGGCTGCGCCAGCAAGCGCAGCGCACCACCAAGTCAGCTGCGGGCAGTGCAGCAACCAATCACCTGCCCAAGAGCAATCTGTCGCCAGCGGTGCCTGCCTGTCTGCGCTGGGGGTGTGGTGCTGTGTCGGCGGCTGCATGTCTCCTGGCCAGTGCTGTGAGTGAGCTGCTGTGTGTGAGGCTGCAGGCGGCCCAAGGGACAGCATTGCACAAGGCGGAGAGGTGGGCAACATCGCGCTGCAGTCAGGTGAGCAGCAGGATCCTGCATGGTCATGGAGTCAATCGGAGAGCTGGAGGCACCCCTGTGCCACCTCCTCCCAGGCAGCGCCAGCTGACCGTCACCGAGATATGCGCCACTACTTCTCCCTCCATGCAAGCTCTGTGCCGCTGCAGACACCCACGGCAGAGCTGAGGCCAGGGGCAACCCAGCCCAGAGCGGCACTGATCGTGCAGAGAGGCAGGCAGAGGCGTGCTTTGAGGAAATAGTGAGTGTGGCAGCTCTCTGGTTGGCGGCTCTCTGCTTCCATTGACACACATAGCCTGCGGTGTAGCTCGTTGGTGGCGCATGCCATGTTGAAGTTCCTCTGCTGGCTTGCTCCGCGTTGGAGCGCGCCACACTGCACCTCTGCAGCCTTCTCCAGATACCTTTTCTGTTCACCATTAGACAGCTGTCTTCCTCCCCTGCCTGGGGGTGCTCCCCTGCCGCCTCTGCTGCAGGAGCTGTCAGGACTGCCTCATGCCTCAGAGTCAGACTTGGAGCGTCAGCGCGAGTGGGCCCTGCACCCAGAAAACCGAGCAAACTCCGCTGCCATGGAGGGAGACGCTCCTGCTGCTGGCGACGGCATGCAGGCAAGCGCAGCGCTGCAGCTCCTCCTGGCTTGCAAAGAGCGGGTTCCACACTGACAGCGGCCATGCCGAGCGGCTGTGCCAGTCCCTTGAAGGAGCGGTTGTCAATCCGTGAGTTCGCCGTTGACACCCTAATTTCATTCCTGCTGCCTACCTCATACTGCAGGTTGTGAACGATCCAGACGATTGGATGCTGGCTGGCAGCAGCAGCGGCGGCAGCAGCAGCAACGCAGAGAGCTCAAGTGACTAGTGACTCAGCACCGGCCCGCCAGGCGGCGCCAGCCAGTCTTGCACAGCACAGCACCCCCTTTGCATGCATTTGAAATCCTGCTTGTGGCCTGTCGCATGCCTGTTCTCGTGTGATGCACTTGGCAACGGCCTTGCAGGGAACTTGAGCTCGTAGTGGTCAGAAGCTTACATTCATGTAAAGTCAGCATGCATGCAACTCACTCACAATAGAGCGCAACATAGCAACGGTAAAGCTCTACAAGCAGATCATTTCATGGATGCCCAGCGCGAGATTCTTTGCATGCCTGGCGAGTTGGAGGCGGACGTCTCAGCCGCTGTACCGGCTGCTGCCAGGGTGCTCTTCGGCATCTCCCGACTGCTCAGGCTTCTGCACCCGTTGCGTTGCGCACAGCACAGCACAGCATAGCAGCATGCGGTCAGGCAGGCAGGCAGGTAATTGACAAGGTGCGAAGGCAGGCCGAGCAGCGCAAGCAGCAATCTAGTCAATACAGTTGTGCACACTTGAGCAGGCCGCAAGCCAGCAAGGTGCAGCACACTCAGCAGCCCGACCACGCGGCTTGACTTGCCTGCTCATAGTTGCGTTGCTCGCCAGACTGCTCGTGCCCACCCTTTCCTTCGCTCGCTGCTTCAGCTGGGCTGGCAACACCCCCTGTACCTGAAGCAGGCTTCATCTCCTGCAAACAGCATAAGAACGGCTAAGAACCTCGTGCTGGCATGGAGCGGGCAACTTCTGCTGTGCATCGCTGCTCCATTGCCGGATTTGCGCCTGTGCGTCAGCCAGTCCACTGCTGTGTGATCCCTGTGCGTCAGCCATCCAACTCAACTCACCGTGACCTCCTCCTCTGCCTCTGTCATGCGCCGCTCCCTGCCCTCTGCAGTCAAACACCGCAAATGGCAGCAGGCATGATTAGCCAGGCAACCAACCGCTGCCGAACACAACCACAACTGCACAAGCACACGTCATGCTGCTGCTGGAATTTTCCGATGGCCAACCCACAGGCGCTGCTATCAGCGCTGTGCACTGCTATCAACTCCGTGGCATTGCCTACCCGGCTCACGCTCTCCTGTGCTCAGCCGTGAGGCACCTCCAGACGGCCTGTTGGTAGGTCCTTGCCCTGCTGGCAGGAACCGGTGAGCAGTAGCAGCAGCACGCGGCGAGCAGCCTGATCAAGCAAAGGTCACTGTCTGACTGTTCAGCCACTCCATGGGCCTGCACCCCTTGCCTTGCTCGCCAGAATCGCCCTGCCCTCCCTTTGCTTTACCTGCTGCCTCAGCTGGGCTGGCAGCACCCCCAGTGCCTGAGGTAGGCTTCATCTCCTGCAAAAGCAGAAGCAGGGGTGGTGGGCTTGTGGCTGGCAAGCGGGAGCAGCCTTCAACTGCATCGCTGCTCCAATGCCGGATTGGGCCTGTGCGGCAGCCGGTCGTTCTCTACCTACCGTGACGTCCTCCTCTGCCTCTGTCATGCGCCGCTCCCTGCTCTCTGCAGTCAAAACCGCAAAACTATGTATTGCAGAAATCATGCAGCTGCTGCTGGAAGCTTCCTCTGGCAACCCACTACAATGTGCACTGCTATCAGTCCCTGGCATTGCTTACCCGGCTCATGCTCTCCTGTGCTCAGCCGTGAGGCACCTCCAGACGGCCTGTTGGTAGATCCATGCCCTGCTGGCAGACACCGAGAAGGCAGGCGGGGCAGGTTGGGAAAGGTCTCACTGCCGATTCAGAAACAGCTTGCAGCTTGCTCAAGCCAAGCGCTGTTCCTGCTCACCGCTCCTCACCAGCACTCAGAACAAAGGATCTGCTGATACTGCAGCAAATGCATACCTCTGCACCTGGCAGTACCTGCTGAGCGATGCCTGGCAATGTCATCAGTGGTTGCCTTGCGCAGCACCCCCGGCATCTGGTTGTAAACGTCAGCAATGAAGGGCTTGGTGTCTGCAGGGTTCAGCTGTGTGTCAGCCCGTCAGATCAGCGAGGCAGCTGGATGAGCAGCCTTGCGCTGAGAGGGGTGGCCACACGTTGATCATGTGAAAGCTCGGTGTCGGCTATGCCAGACGTAACGCACGGCTCAGGCACACACCACACACCACAGGCACGGCACTTGATCTTCCTGTTTCATTTGAATATGGCTGTGTCCGCTGATGCAGCTGGGTGCACTGGATGCAGCTGGCTGCCCTTTGCAGTCCCACCGCCCCGGCCCAGCTGCAGCCACTGCAACCACAGCAAGTGAAAGTTAGCCGTGCCCACACGGTCAGCCCTGGGACCCACCGGTGATCAGCTCTTCGTCCAGATCCCGAGGATCGTCTGGCAGCATCTCGTCTTCGTCGCTCGCCAGGTCGGCCACACTCATGTGCTTCTCAGGACTGTCCTGCTCAGGCTCCAGCTCTGCAGCTGGCTCGGGACATGAGACGTTTGCGGTGCACTCAGCAGGGCCTCGGATGCAAGGGGCAAGGACAAGTGTGTGTGCTGAGGCAACAGCAGCGGAGAGCATGCAGCGCCTGGTTCAAGCCGGGGGCTGTGGCCGTGGTGCAGCAGCAACAGCTGGTGTCAGGTGGCAGGCTGCAGCGTGCGTATACTGCAGCTCGTGCTGTCAGCGGTGGCGTGACAACGGCTGTCACTCACCCGTCGGATACTCGGGCGGCAGGTGCTTCATCTGACGGTACAGCTCACGGCTAGACAGGCGCTGCGGTACAGCGGTACAGGGAAGTGGGGAAGGCTATGGCCTTGCGCATTGTACCAACAACAGGGCTCCAGCAATACGTCATGGCTGCTTGCAGGGTCGGCAAGGGTGCGGGGCAGCACAGAAGGGAGTGAGCAGACGGGCCGTGCGGATCTTTCCACCCTTGCCTGATTCATCGGGATGTCTGAGTCAGCATCGCCTGCAGACGGCGGGAGATGCAATGTCTCCATGCTCAAACAGCTGCAGCCTGTTTGAGCGGTACAGCTGGTTGAGGGGCAAAACGTATAAGAATTGGATAACCACTAGCCTGGTGCGGCCGAACAAATGACTCACTGGGCAGGTAGCCCTCTTCATCGGACGTGTCTGCCACCATTCTGTGCCGCCGCTCAGTAGAAACCTGAATTCAGAGCAAGGGGAATAGTGAGTGCTGTCGGCAACACGGTGGCGGCGCCCACTTGCACGATGCTTGCCTGCTCGTGCGCATCCTGGAAGGCCAGCGCCCGTCCCACCCTTGCTCTGCGGGCCTGCCTGGCGCCAGGGAGGGCCTGGAGCCTGCGCGTCGTCAGGCTGTGCACCTTGGAGGGCAGCGGGCGCCGTCCCAGTCTCGAAACCGTATCGAACTGCATCGTGCGACTGAATTGCAAGCTGTGCGAGGGCGTTGCGTTGCGGGGCGGATCATTGGCCCAGCTACCGTGCAGATACAATGCAGTACAGATTTCGAATTGATGCAGACTGGTGCAGCTGGAGGGCAGTCAACAGCTAGAAGAGTGCCATGCACCTGCCTCGCCCAATGCCAACGAGAGCAGTAGCGGCATGGGCAGCCATGCATATCACATGCTTGGTGCAGCAGCCATGGCGCCAGCGAGCCAGAGAGGCGGCACCTTTCCTTCTATCAAATGCGCAAAGCACATTTAACCTGTAGTGCTTGCTGTGGGCAGCGTCGGCTGGGGGGTGCTCAACCTTGAAATCGGGCAGTGGCACCAATATGGTGAGCAGAGCAGCCTGCGGCGGCAGAAAGTTGTGATAATGCAGCCTGATGCCCGCACCAAGCCCACCGCTCCCAAACATTGCAGACGGGGCGGAGTGCCCTAGACGCCAAAAGCCGCTTGCCGGCAGCGTGGCCCGCAGTCACGCCTGTGGCGCATCGCTGCAGCCCGTGCAAAAGTCCACCAAGCAGGCCCACCGCTGCTGGCTCCCTGCGCAATGCCGTTCTAGCATTAGCACCGCTTGAGCTCCCCTGCTGCCTGTCGGCTCTGCTCAGTCTGCCACACACTGCCCTCACTTCTATACGTACCGCCTGCAGCACCGCCAAGCTGGGCAACACAGCCTTGCAGCGTGCAGACAAGCTCATGTGTGCTTTATGTGTGTGTCCTTGTCCTATCAATGGCTCGCAGCACAGCCATCAGGCCGCTCGAAGCGCGCCCAGGTCAAGGTCTTGACCGCCCAGCAGAGGTGCGCACTGCACATCAATTGGCATTGCTGCCATTCTCATCGCCTGTAAAAGCTGCATCGTTTCGGCGATTGGGATGGCATGAACTGCGTGCGATGCCAGCGATGAGTGCCATGTGCATGAACGGCGGCCACAGCCAGCATCCATTCGTCCGACACCCCCCAGGGCGATCACTCAAGCTCTGTGCATGGCTGTGGCAGCTTGTCGGGCGATGAGCGAGAAAACTACGCAACTGGCTGTGGGACTAGTGGGCCCTGGCGTCGTGGGCAGGGCTCTGCTCGAGCAGCTGCGCGTGGAGGTGCGCCAGCAGCCGACAATGGCTGGCATTGGCCCCGCCGCCCGCCTGCCGCCGGCCTCGCAACAAGTGCGTCTTGCTGTGCCCCTTGCAGAGCAAGAACCTGCTGTCAAAGTACAGGGTGGACCTGCAGGTGCAAGGCATCCTCAACTCCTCCCAGGTCATTCTGGGGAAGGAGGGGCAGCCCATTGACCTGGACGCCTACGGCGACCAGCTGCTCGCTTCTTGTGAGTGCCCATCTCCCGCATGCAGCTGATGCCACTTGCTGCCGCTACTGCTGCTCGACTGGCTGCTTTCTGATGCTGCTGTATGGCACGACTCCTGGCCAGCTGCACCGAGCCGTCGCCCTTCCTGCTCCTCTCTGTGACTGCCGCATTGCAGCCGCCGATGCCAGCTTGGGCGTGCTGACTCAGCACCTGCGGGACTCGCCCCTGCCTCACAAGGTCATCATCGACTGTACCGCATCAGCCTACGTACCGCAGTTCTACAGGCGGTGGATGGAGCAGGTGGGTGCTGGTGCCAGCATGTGCGGGGGTCTTTGAAAGTTCTTATCTTTCTCAAGGAGCGTGTGACGCAGGGGGGGGGGGGCCTTGTGCTCGGTTGATACCGGCCTGCCTAGTGTGTGTGTAAGTCTGTTGCTTGCTCGATACGTGTCTGCCTGCTGCACTACCGCGTTCAATCCAGCCTCTTTCCATTCCCTACATGCCTCCAAACTGAACCGCAGGGCATTCACATTGTGACGCCCAACAAGAAGCTGAACAGCGGACCGCTCGCGGAGTACTTAGCCGTGAAGCAGCTGCAGAAGGCGGGGCGAGCGCATTACATGTACGTACTGCTCACACGTATGCAGTGGCACGTGCCTGCTGCTGGCGCACTGTCCACTTTGGCAGCGGCGTGTGTGTGTGTGTGTGTGTGTGTGTATGTTGTGAGCTGTGCTATCATCAGTGCTGCATGGGCTCCCGGCCAGCCTGCATCGTTTTGCTGCCAAGCTGGCTGTCCGGAGCTGCCCACAAGCCGGCTGGCTGGGCGTGGGACCCCATGTTGCTTGTATGCTTGCCATTTAAACGCTGTGCTGGTGTCACTGCAGGTACGAGGGCACTGTGGGGGCGGGCCTGCCCATCATCAGCACGCTGAAGAGCCTGCTGGACACGGGAGATGAGGTGCAGCGCATTGAGGGCGTGTTCAGGTGAGTGGAATATGAACACAAAGCACAGCCTATCTCATTGAACGATAGAATAGAATATTTGATGATCAACGCTACACTGATATCTTGAAGCGAGGGTATTTCATAGAGTGACGGAATAGAACCACGAAATCTCAGCACCATTGCATCGCTGCTGGCTGGCTGCTGCATCGCTGGTCGGTTTGTGACACGCTGTGGCTGATAGTGCATCCACTCCACCTTGTCCCCGTCACGGCTTCCCAAACCGCCCGCAACTTGCTGCCGCGTGGTTGACTGATGCAGCGGCACCCTGTCGTACATCTTCAACACGCTCACGCCTGGCAAGACATTCAGCTCGGTGAGATCTGCATGCATGCATGTATGGGGTTCATGCATGCATGCGCCGCGGCAGCACGGGCGGCGGCCAAATGCGGAGATGGTATGGCAGGGCAATTGCCTCATCTCGCTGGTGATCCATGGCAAGCAAGCACTGCACTGGCGCCCCATGTTTCTGAAACTGAGAGAGGTTCTCAAAACGGCACGCATGGCGGTGCTTGGCAACCAGCGCTGGGTGTGCTGCTGCCGGCGCAGGTTGTGTCGGGTGCGCGGCGGCGAGGCTACACAGAGCCTGACCCGAGAGACGATCTGTCAGGTGGGTGAATGGCAGCTCGTGTGCCAACTGCGCTGTGCGCCTTGCGCCGCCTGCGCTTGCGCCTCATGCTAGCGCCTGCGCTTCGTGCCGGCGCTCGCTCGCTCGCAACTGCTGCTGCTGCTGTGCTGCCCCCATCACCTTCCTGGACTTCTGGGCTGTGCCGGGAGGCGCTGGCGCTGTAAAGGTTCATGGCTGGGCTTGCCCCTGGCTGCTGCTCTTTTGTTAATAGCTCTAGCGAGGAGCTGTTGCCGCGTGCAGGCAATGCATGCTCTGCTGCTCTGCTCTGCAACACCTTGAAAAGGGGGGAGAGGGTGCCGCCGACAAAGCGGGCTCTGATGCTGCCGCCATCTGTTGCTACCTGCTGCTGCGTACCGTGCACACGTGCAGGCATGGACGTGACTCGCAAGGTGATCAACCTGGCTCGGGAGTGCGGCAACAAGATTGAGCTGTCGGCAGTGGACACTGGTGGGTGGCTGGCTGCGTGGCTAGGTGGCTGGCTGGCTCTGGGTAGCTGGCTGGCTGGCTGGCTGGTTGCTGTGCCAGAAAAGAAAGCTGATTGATTGGACGTGAGTGGGTGCATGTATGGGTGCTGGCGGCTGGGCCATCAACGGGCGAAGATGTTTACGTGCACCAGCGAATGGCGGCGGTCTCATCAGCAGCGGCCTTCACCTGCGTCCTGCCTTTCTTTCTTCTTGCGCTGCCCTACCCTGCCCCGCAGAGAGCCTCGTGCCTGAGCCTCTCCGCAAGGCTCAGTCTCCTCAGGAGTTTATGGACTCACTGCACGAGGTGGGGGTTGGGGGGGTGGCTGGAAGTGGCTTCAAGTGTGAGGATTTGAGTGTGTGGTGGTGCGGTGCACTGGGGTTGGGTGGCTTGAGCGGGCTGCGTGTGGGGCGTGTAGTTCGAAGCATGGTCCTGTGAGCTTCATTTGGCGGGCTGCCGTTTGTAAACCCCTGTCGCTCCGATGTCGCCCGCTGCCTCACAGCTGCGGCGTGTGGGCTGCTGCATGAGGCATGCCGCACACCATCCTGCTCTGGCCCTGCTCTGGCCTGTGTGTGCGGCGCGCCAGCTGGCTGACTGCCGTGTGATGGTCTGGCCCTGCTCTGCTGCTGCAGCACGACGACGTAATGGCGGCGAGGGTGGCGGAGGCAGACGAGCACGGAGAGGTGCTGCGGTATGTGGGCTCATATGACGCAGAGAGCGGCGTGTGCCAGGTCGGTGTGCGGCGCTGCCTGCCTCTCTTCTTTGTGTGTACAGTCAGTGTGTGCGCACAGAAATTTGCGATACGAATACTTGCTGCATGCAAGAGCGCCAGTGCCACAGTGGAGACACCGTGTTGTGCCCGGTGTGCTTCTGAAGGCCAGCTAACCCAGGTCCCTGAAGCCTGCCCCTGCTAGGCCGTTGCCCACCAGCCGAACACATGGCAAGCAATGCAACCTGCTGCCATTGCTGTGGCTGCAGGTGCTGCTGCGGCGCTTTCCCAAGTCCCACCCCTTTGCAAACCTGAGCGGCACAGAGAACATCATTTCGTTCACCACACTGCGGTACAGGTGGGTGGGTGGGGCGTACCGCCTGTGCCTGGCGCAGCACAATGGCTGGCAGCCCTGTTCTGTCATTGCCCGCGCCTGCCCACGCGGCTATGCACACAGCTGCAAGCAAGCTGATATGAGGCAATGTCTGTCCGGATGCCGCGTGTTGCCGCCCTGCCCTGACGCCACCCTGACGCCACCTGAGGCAACCTGCCCTGCCTTGTGTCCCGCCTGCTGCCTGCTGCAGCAACCCACCTCTGATTGTCAGAGGTCCCGGCGCGGGGCCGGCAGTGACTGCTGCTGGTGTATTTGCTGATGTTGTCACGCTAGCTCGTTACCTGGGGGCACCCTCATGATGCTGATGCTGTTCAGTCTGCTAGAGTTGCGAGTTGTGTGAGTGCAAGTTGTGTAAGGGTGCCTGCCATGTGGTTCCAGCTCCAGGTGCCACCGCAAGGTCACAGCAGCCGCAAAGCAGGCTCCTTCCTTCTGGCGGTCTTCCTGCTGACGCTGATGCTGCTGGTGTTGGGTGGGCTGATGCCGCCCATGCTGATTGCGCCGCTGCGAGCCGTCACACTGCTTCTGCTGGAGCAGCAGACCCTCCAAGTCAGCCCCCCATTGTGGCATGGACAACGTGATGTGGCGTTTCCGGGATCCCAAAGCGTCGCTGGTAGCTGCTCACTGCTCTTGTCAGCTGCGAACCTTGCTGTCGCCCAAACGACTGCCGCAGCCGCGTGCCGGTGTTTTGACGCCTGCATTCCAGCGGGGGCAGGGGAGTTGCAGCAGCTCAGGGCGCTTGGAGTGGAAAGGCGCCGTCTTGGTGCGATGTCAGCTTTCAGTGATGGACCCAACTCAACTCCATGAAGGCTCAACTCCATGAAGGCTCAACTCAGTTCGGGATACCAACCTTATTGCGTTGAAATGCAGCGGTGCAATGTAGGTGATAAAAATCTCGTGCTCTGGCCGCGTGGTGCGTGGGATGTGCCTCACAAACCAGTGCTCGGCATCTGCAGGGGCGGGGAGATCATCGCATGCTGAGCGGTGCCCACCATTCCAGCGCAACCAATTACCTTGAGCGCACTGTATGGGCAAAGTTCAGAGAAGACACAACAGTCTCCCAAACGCACAGCGAAAGTGCAGCAGGCACCCTACAGGCACCTGAGGAAATGGAGTTGATGACCAGCCCCAGCGCCTCGCAGGAGGCTCGCAGCGTCAGCTCATCGCCCCAAGTGCCCAGCCGGCTCATGTGCCTGCGCAGCAGGTGCCACAAGAAGAGTGGAGAAGGAAGAAGGAAGATTGGCTGAGAGGTTTGGGGCACTGGTCTGCTAAATGAGCGTGCATTATTTATGTACCACTGGTTTGAATCACAGCGTCAGTCAGTAACCGCACAGTATCGGCAGCTTGCCAGCCCACCATCATCACCATCAGCAGCAGCAGCTGTTCAGCAAGTGCCCTGCTGCCTGAAGGGTGGGAAGACAGCAGCATTACAGCCTCACCGCACGTAGCTGCCAAAATCCTCTCCCAAGAAAGCCTCAAAGTCCTGCCGCTGCTGCTGAATGTACTCCACCGCCTTGCGCCGCACAAAGCCGTGGTGCTTCTGAGTGCCTACGCCGCAAGCAGTCGCGACAAGCAGGCACATGTTGCATCAACCACACAACACACAGCTGCATGGCTTCGAACGAGGCCTTGGCGCAGGGCGGCAATGAAGGTGCATGCTTGCAGGACTGCTGCTGTACCGCCCTCTCTTCACCGCACCGCACCGTAGAGGCCAAACGACACCGCCCTGAACTGGCAGTTGCCGTCCCCTTCCATAACATAGTGCTCCAGCTTGAGCTTCCACAGCCGCTGCTGCAGCCGTGCCTCCTCTGCCTGCACCGCGCTGACCTCCACCCCCGCCCAGCCACGCCCGGTCGACCACTCCTCGTGGATGGTGGGTGGCACAGCGGGCTGCGCACCGGCAGAGGAGGGGGCAGCAACAAAGGTGGCGGCGGTGTGAGCAGGTTGCTTGCCAGCCTTGATTGGCTGCATCTCTAGACATTTCAAGCTGCCAGCTCCCCAGATATTGAAGCAACAGTTGCCGGTCACCAGCAGAAGGCCAGAATGATCGCACTTGCAAAACAACCTGGCCCCTAAAACCCACCTCCAACTGCTCCATCGCTATCGCAGCTTCCAGCAGCTTCCGACTCTCTGTCCACTGCAGGGCGCAGCCAGGTCCCTGCTGAGCCTGCTGACCCCCAGAGGTCAAGGAGGCGCCGCTGGCCAACCTCATGCTCTGCCGACGCTCAAACGCCGTGCCGGGCGTCGCCGAGGGCCGCCCAGAGAGGTTGACTGTCGCTTCTGACTGCCAGTCTGCGTCCAGCGGCGGCATGATTGCCGACAGCCGGCCCCGCAGATCCTCCGCCTGCGAGCGGCGGTGTCTGGCATGCTGAGAGAGACCGGGGTGCTGCGGGAGGTGTGCTCGACGCCAAGGGCGGTCCACCGCGGCGGCGGCGACGATGGCGGCAGCAACTCCTCACCTCGCTGCGCGACGCCTCGTCGTATCTCACCGCCGGCACGTAGTCTTCAGGCTCATCGCCACCACAGCAAACCATTTTCGACCGCGCCTGGCACCAAACTGTGACACGGCAGACACCACGACACTGAAAGGAACTGTCAGACTTCTCAAAGAGGTGAGATCGACACACGCGCCGCAACGCCGACACAAAATTCACCAGCCGCTGCCAACCGCCGCCACCAGTGCACCGACCCATGCTCACATGGCGTGGCTTGATTTTACAAGTTTACAGGTCTATGGAACTCTCACACACTCAGGGAACAAACGTGGCAATACAAGTGAGGCCTTGGCAGACCCAGTAACTCTCTCACTACGGGCAGGGCACAGGCAGAAGGGCAACAAAAGGGGGCAATGGATTGGCAGTGCAAGCAGGGGGAGAGGAGAATGTGCAAGAACGAGAGGCTTCTATAAGGCATTGGGCAAGCAAGGGGGGAGTTCGAGGGTAGCCTCGCTAGTCATGGCAAGGGACATGGCAGACAGGCAGGCAGGGCAGGTGCACAGGCACCCGCCATCCCGGAATGGTGGGGAAGTTCGTTTGAGGTCTAGCAACTACAGAGTGTTGTGTGATCTCCAGGAGATCGCGAGCTGGAGCCAAGCCCTCAGTTGAAGAGCATCATGCCTGGGCCAGCAGTGGCAACAGCAGCTGAGGCAAACGACGCAGGGCGGGGACGGCCGCAGTCATGGCGGCGCAGCCTGCAAATGTGAACATGAGGGAAGGCACAGAGGTCCCGTAAGAGTTTGCAGAGGCTGTGCATACAACCGGTGGCGGGTGGCGGGGAGCGGGATCTCCGAGCGGGCGACCAGATGGTTGACGGTTGAGCCGCTTACGTTTCGTAGAGGCCCTTTGCGTCGTCGCTCATCACACGCGGCTTGCGAGGAGCCACCAGCTCGGCCTCAGAACCGCGTGGGCGCTTCGCGGCGGGCTGGGCGGCCGCTGTTTGCAGCTGCGTGCTGGTGGTCAGCGCCCTCACAGCGGTGGCTGTCAGGTTCTTGCGGCGGTAGAGGGCGACGCGCGAAAGCATTGTTGCGTTGGTTATAGATGGAAGTGTCGTGGGGCGGGCCGGAGGGGGCGAGGAGACCAGGGTGCGGTCAGAATGAAAGTGAAAGTGAGGAGGAGTGCCGGGAAGCGGAACGGTCCGCGTTTGATGTCATGTGCCAGCTGTCCCCCATGCGGCGGTAACAATCGCCGTCACTCATGTTTTCCATCACGCCAGCAACTTCTCAGCCCCACCGCTTCCGAGCCAGCGGCCAGCAACCACACTCCAAAGCTAAGTTACAGGGCATTGAAATGGTGACTGAAATGGTAGCAACATGCGTCGTAGCAACAACGGGGACATGGTACAGTTCGGGGGCAACAGTTGAAGCAAAGCATTACATCATTGTGATCAACGTCATTGTAGAGCTGTAGGGGTGGTCACCCCCCGCGTTAGCACACCAGACCACACTTCAACTGGTCTGCGTGCCACTGATAATGCGGCTCTTCACAGCGTCACGCACGTCCTCGTTGTCAGCTCGTGCTTGGGCCTCGCCTCCCGCCTCCTTCTTTCCTTCCTGCGAAGCCCATGCACAGGTCAAAATCCCATAAAACAGGCAGGCGGCTCACAGCTACCATGCAGCAAGAGGGCTTGCTTGTACGGAACCCAGTGCCTGTATGGCACTGACTGGAACCCGGGAGGTTCCACGCAACCACGCTGCCAATCAGCACACGCTGTGACAGGAAACCACACTGCAACTGCCGTCTTGCCAGACAGATGTCGACCCTACGCACCACCCGTACCGCACCTCCACCACCCGCTCGGCTATCTTGTCTGAGTCAAAAGACCCCTGACGCATCTCCTCCCGCCCGTCGTCGCTCTGCATCATCTTCTTAGAGCCTGTTCCACATGCAGGGTGGGGCAGGGCAGGGCAGGGCAGGGCAGGGACCAGGGGCGTCGGCAGGCAACGGAGCTGCATGAAAGCGCAGGCCCAGCCAGGTGTGTTGCATTGCCTTGCAACACGGCGCTTTTCCCCTGGCCAAAGTATACACGGGCAAGCTGCCTGCATGCATGCCTGCGGCTGCCGCTGCCACTGGCAGGCCTCATGGGCGCAGTCCGCCAGCCAGCCAAATGCAGGACACGAACGGGGCCCTCAGTGCTCACCCTTCTCAACCAATTCTTGCACCACATCCTCTGTACCGCTGCTCGACGCAAAGCCTGCACCTGCACAGCCCCAAACAGGTGCAGGCTGAGGTGCAACAGGCGAGGGGTGCCCCAGCTGGCGAGATGCCGCAGCAAGGGCAAGGCTTCCCATCACTGCTGCAGCAGACCACGCAGGTGTGTGCAGGCACGGGAATGGCGCGTGAGACCACGCAGGTGTGCGCACCCTTGGTGCTGCGTGTGGCAGGAGTCGCTCCGTGCGGTGGGGCGGCGGCGGCCTCAGCGGCAGGTGGTGCAGTCCTGCTTCTGGGGGCCCTGTTGGATTTCGGCGCTCCATAGTCATTGCGCCTCAGCCTGGAGCGAGAGCACAAAGGGTGGCAGCTCATTGGGTGTAGCATGCAGGCCGGTGGGTAGAGCCCCCAATGCAAATGCACGCTCCCCGCATCGGCGGTAATGCAGCGGCCATCGCACCGCTCCGCAACCTCTTGCGCGTCTTTGGAGGCCACCCGTGTGGTCCTGCAGTGCTCCTCAAAGATGTACTGGTCGACTGCGTGGCTGCCGTCCTCCTTTGGGGGCTCTGTCTTGCCCTTGAGCGCTGCGCTGCTGGTGGTCAGCGGGGCACAACTCTGCGGCGGCGGCAGCGGCGGAAGGGGCCGCAGCGGCGTCAGTCACCGGTGGCTAGCGGCGGCGCCCCCCGGCACCTCACAGAGTCGCCCTAATCGAGATCCTCTCACCTGAAAGCTCGCCGCCGCTCGGAGGCCGCGTTGGAAACTCATGCGCAGCATTTCGTGTGCGTACCCGTCTGAAAAGCCCGGAAAACCGCTGAATGAGAACTGCAAGGGTTTGACGACACGAAAAGGAAGAGGCCGCTTGATGAGCAATCATGTCGGTGGCGGCAGAATGCCGGCAGCTGGCGGCGCACCATGTGCATGTGCATCCCTCAACTTCTTTTCCTCTGAGCTGCCACCCCCAAGACGGCCATGGACCCCCAGGTGGAGCAAGGTGTCAGGTAGTCGAAATCCGAGCTGACCCATGCGTTGACTGCTGCGGCCTCACCGCAGCAGAGCCATGAGCAGAGGGGAAGATTCCAAAAACGACCTTACCAAGCCGGATTACCTTCGAGACATGACTGGCTTGGCGGCCGACGCAGCCCTTGGCCTGCCTCTATGCGGCCGTGGCGGGCAGTTTGGACGGATGCAGAGGCCACCGTCTGAGATGTTACGCCACGGCACTTGTCACTGGTGGCAGCAGCAGCATGCCTCAGTTAGCTCCTCCGAAGCCATTTGCAGCCGCGCAGATTCCAAGGTTTACAGGCATGAAAGGTTGACAGACCACACTCAATGCTCCCTCGTGTCTCTGCGTTCAAAACCAAGTAACAGTTTGCAGCAGCACCACTCACGCAATGCCTCACGCAATGCCTCAAGGCAGGCCACCAGCCATGGCCCCAGCGCTGCTGTTGATGGTTCCTGCCGCACGCTCCAAGCCAAAGGCTGGCACGTTGAGGATCCCCTTTCGCTTTGCGTACAAGCCAAAGGACAGCATGGCCGTCAGCCCCAGCACCAGCCCCACGCTGACAACCCCCCAAAGCGAGTATGGGTCCCAGCGCTCCAGCCCGCTTGTCAGGTTCATTCCAAAAATGCCTGCAGGAAAAGGGGGGGAGGAAAGAAGGAGGGCCTTGTGCATGTCAGCAGACACAGCTTGCATGTTTGGAGTGATGCCTGCAGAGGGACAGGGGCGCCTTCCTATGCACCAGTGCGTAAGATGTACAACAGAGCAGCCAGCCCAGTGGCTGGCTTCCGCAGCCGGCAGGCCGGCGAGCGGCGGTGCTCCGCGCCGACAGTCGAGAGTCGGCAGTCGAGAGTCGGCTGCAGTTGGTGGGGAGAGTCTGGTGGCAGGGGCCCTCCTCCGCCTGCACCTTGTCGCCGCCCCACCCACCCACCCGTAACTGCCATGTGGATTTCAAACATCATCAACACCAGGTCCACGGCCAGGCTCAAGGCAACCTGAGGGCAGGCACCGAAGGCACAGCAGACACAGCAGGCACATATTGCACAGCATGCGCAGCAAGCGAACACGTAAATGCAGCATGGCTAGCAGAGCGAAGCAGGTATAGCTGTGGAGGAAAACGATGTTCAAACAGAAGCAAAGCACAGCACCATAACACAATGTCAAGATGAAGAGCCGATGGCAAAGCAGAGAGACGCAAGTGCCACTTCCTTACCAGCGCGTTCCGCTTGCTGTCCAAATCCAGATTCACCAGGTGCTCTGCAGCATGCGGTGATTGAGGAAGAGGCAGTTCAGGCATGAGTGAGTGAAAGCTCAATCAGACAGGAACCGGCACAAAGGGAGGAGGGATGCAAACAATGAGAAGGGAACACTGAATGGCAGACGGGCAGCTACACTCGTTGTGACAAGCGAGAGGAGGGGTGAAGGGCGCAGGGGAAGTGCTGTGAGGAAGAGCCGACCTGTGTTGGTGATGCGTTCTTGCAGGATCTTCAGCCGGCTTAGCGCTGAGTCCACCTGCAGACCACACAGACAAAGCGACCAGCAAGGTGGTGCGGGGACAGTGGCGGCCCAGACCATCAACTCAACTCCTGGCACATCTACGGCCACAGGAGGCATGCGCATACAATTGTTCGGTGGGCCTCACACCACCACTCCCAGGCTGCCGCTGTCGCACCACCAGGTCCGCCCACCCACCCATCCCTGCATTCTGCCCACCAGCAGGCCCATAACCCCACACACCACCACACACAAGCGCACAACAGCGCACACAACTCCCGCGTGAGGGCAGGAGGCGTGTTCACCTGCAGCCAGTAGCTCTCTATGAGATCCTCCGCCTCACTCATTTCATCCGCCTCCTCTGCCATCTGCACCACAGCAAAGTGCAACTTGTGAGACGCAGCATGATGCACAGCGGCACAGAGGTCAGTGGCTTGCTGAGGGTACGGCATCGGTTGGGCAGGGGAGGCAGGCGGGGAGGTGGCCAGGCACAGCCGCAGCATCTATCATCTACCGTCAGACCAAAACCACACCACAAGCCGAAGCTGTGGAGCAAGCGACTGCCAGCTGGCACTTATCAGAACAACAGCAACAGTCACAACAGGTGCAGGCAGCTGTGCTTCCTTTGCCTCTTCCAACATCACAGCGATCACAACAAGCACAACAATCAATCGCAGCCCCCTCGCCCCCGCCTCGCCTGCTCGCTCTTTGCTCCCTCCAGCTCCCCCCTGCTGTCTGCCCTGCGAGCGGCGGCGCTGCTGGCCGAAGCCGTGGGGCTCATGCCTTCAACCTTGGACAGGCACAGCCCAGCCATCTGCAGCTCGTCATCAAGCAGCTCCTCCAGTATCTCCTGCACCGGAGAGTTGGCAGTCGCAGCGATGGTTGCAGTTGCAGGTGCAGCAGTCACCGCATTTGCAGGTGCTTCTCATGGCACCGCAAATGGGGCAGGCGCATGCTGTCACACCCAAAGGCAGGGGCGTCAAGTGCAGCACACAACGCACACGGCACTTTGTGACATCTACCGCCCAAGTGAGGCGCCCTCACTCTGCACATACGCTACGGGCTCGGCATAGCAAGCCATGACAAGCACGCCAGCAACTGCACGTCACTGTTCGATTCACAACTGGCCTTCCAAATCAACCCATCAGCCCCTGTGACTGACCTTGATCTTTGCCGCTCGCGAGATTGTCTTGTCCAGCCTGTTTTGAATCTCGTACAACTGCTCCAGGTCAGGTCGTGCAACGCTGCGCCTGATCCGGGCCAGCACTGCAGGAGCACCCAGTAGTGGGAGGAAGAAGCACGGAGGAAGCTTTACCGACACAAGCCGGCAAATACAGGGCACGCCGGCAGCAGAACCTGCTGCACAAGAAGCAGCACACCGGCAGCAGATGCAGGCAGGCAGGCAGGCAGGCAGGCGGGCAGGCAGCACAGGCGTACCCGGGTGTGTGACACTCTCCAGGTGCTGCACCTCGTGTTGCAATATCTTCAGCACCATCAGCAGCGCCGCCTCCAGCGCTCTCAACTCGTAAGGCAGCGCCTGCAGCGGTGCCAGCACAGGCAGGCTGGTTGTTGCAAGCCACTGCCCGGATGCAGGTGCCAGACCCCAGATGCTCTGAAAGCTCAATAGCAATCGGCAGAACCAGCACAAAGGTCGACCAGCTGTCCACCTCCCACTACACACGCACACAACACACACTCAGCCGAAATCAAGCTCCCGTTCTCATCAATCCACCGGGCAGCCCCACACAGACACCCTGCCCCACAGCCCCACACACCTCCATGAGGTTCAGCTCATCAGCCGACATGTAGCCGTCCATTCCAGCAGACTCGGAAAAAGGCAGCCGGGCCGCGGCGATGTGGTTGCTGCAGCAGGCAGCGGGCAGCAGACGGGGCAGGCAGGCGGCAGCAGTCAGGTACTGCCTTCAGGAACTGCCTTTCAGGGGACCCGACACAGTCGAAGTGCAGTCATTGACCAGGCAGCATCTGGGGGTGGAGGGAGCTTCCATCCTGTTTGCATAGGTTCGCTATTCATGAACTGATTGGCGAGCAATAAGACCTGTCCCAGCCGCTGCGCACCTGAGCCGGACCACCACAGGGTTGTTCAGGTCAGGCAGCAGGCGTGCGGAGAGGTCTGTGAGGGAGGGCACAGAGATGACAAGCGTCTTGTCCCTGCACACGAACGCAAGTGGACAGGAAAACGAGTCGGACCTCAGATGCCCTGCAGTGGGCACCTGCCGCTTACTGCGCTGACTTTATAGTCAAACGGCGTTCACTCGAGCCACTGACGCAAGACGGCCCCTGCCTGCTGGCTCTTCAGCCATCAGTGTGGCCTGCTCACCTGCCTATGATCAGCTTCAGGCCCTCCAGATTCAGGACAAGGGCTTGCTTGCGAATGAATATTGCAGAGGGATCTGCAGGCAGCAGGCAGGTCGATGCCTGAGGGCTGCAAGAAGACGTCATTCAAGCAGCACATGCCCAGCACACGCCCACTCACAGGGCAGCTGCACCGCGGGATCCAGGGCTCGGATGTCTCGGTGGCGAAGCTGCAGCTCTGTGACCAGGGCCTGCTTGCGAAGCGTTGTGTAGGTGGCCTGGCCTGTGGAATGAAGGTGTAGGTGCAGGGCGGTGAGCGGCGGGCGGCGGCAACGGGGCGGCACGTGACACGAATTCCGATACCGTCTTTCAATGCATTGCCGATTCAGGGCACCCTCCGCACACGCTGAAAGCAACCAGGCTGCGAAAACTCACCTTCGCTATCCACTACGACAATTTTGCCGCCTTTTGATGGCTTGGCGACACCCCTGACGCTGCCTGGCAAAGCTGAGTCGAGGCGCCGCAGGTTTGGGCCTCCGCCTATTCTTTGCAGCATCAAAGGCTGGCTCTCTGCCGTGTATTCGGACATGGTGGATTGCAAAGAGATAGAGTTGGAATGTCAATTTGCAATTGACATTGCCGATCAGAGAACTCCATATTGCCGCTCGCGGCCCGCCGCCCGCCTTGCGTTCCGCATGCACCAGAGGAGGTGTCTGGCGAAGGGCCATCAATGATGGATGATAAGCAGGCTATGTGTTCGCCTTTACGAGCTGCAGCAGAAGTGCATGGAGCACGTATCACGAAGCGTCATCTGATACTTGACGCAAAGCTCAATCAGCAGGTGCTCCGAGTATGAACAACAAGACTGCACACTGCTAATCAAAAGTTCCTGCCCCGCCTCTCAGCCTCCCAGTCCAGCTCCACACTTGCCTCTGCTCGCTGCCGCCACCAGCCGATCAGCTCGTCAGCCCCTTGGCTTGCAGCATCTTGGCCAGCTCGCCGCTGGCATCCAACTCCGCCACATCACTAGCGCCACCAACGAAGACGCCATCGATAAAGATGCGCGGCACGGTGCGGGCCCCTGTGATGCGCTGCAGCTCATCTTGCAGCTGGCCCATGTCCTCCCTGCCGTCCAGCTCCAGCACAGTCACGCCGTCCTCACCCAGGTGCTTGCGCATCACGGCCTTGCCACGAATGCTGCAGACACAGGGTGCGTGAAAGTGGGTGCGGGTGCATGCTTGTGCAAAACAATGAAACTTTCTTTTGCAGCAGGGACGGGTGGAGGTGAGGTTGGGTTAACGTAACTGAGCGCAGATCTCACTGCAAGACCTGGATCTCAAATGCAAGCAGCACTGCGCCAAACAAGCGGCGCAAGTAATGAGTGCAGCGGGCGCACCTGTGGGGACAGTAGGACTTGCTGAATATCATCACTCGGTTCTTGGCGATGCTGTGTGTCACAACCTGCAGGAATTGCGGGTAGGAGGTGAGCGGCGGCAGCAATGGCTCAACAAACGCAGACACAAACCGCAAGCACCCCACACCTCAACCACGGGTATTTGCCATGTGTGTAACACGCACGGGCTGGGCAGCAGGGGAAGCATCACAAGTGTGCTGCACATGGCAACGTGCCTCTGCTGGCGTCTCCGGCTCTTTCATGCCAACGTCGGCGCCCATGGCGGCGGCGACGTTGGCCGGGTCGGCGAGCTTGTCAACCGCGCTCCTTGGGCCGTAGGCGCGCATGGCCGACAAGAACGCCACTTTGCCGCCATATATCAAAGCCAGCATGACAGCGAGCTTCACCACCCGCGCCATGAACGTGGCCGGTTGTTGCTGCTGCCTCACGGGACGGCGGGGAGGCATGGTGTCGGCAGGTGATGGCGATGTGGGTGCGATCACGGTACCGATGGCCTTGAACGAGCTTAAATGCCACGGAGGCGGCCGTGCCGAGCGAGGCGGCACTTCGCATTGCGGCATTGCAAGCTCAACTGAACGCAGAGTTTGTGTGTCCACATCGTTCAGCGTTGGTGTACGCAGCAAGGTGAGGCTATATGGACAGCGCTCACACTGTTCCAGACATGTAACTTCTGCCGCCCCTTCTGCCGCCGGGCTTGTCATTTGGGAGAGTTAAAACAGGTAAGCAATCAGTACACAGTAAGTGAATCAGCCGAATGAATGGTAGTCGACAGCAGCAGGCAAGGGAATCCCTGTGCCGGACCGAAGGGGTACCCGCTTGAGCTCAAAGGTCGCCATGCACAGGATCGAAAGTACAAACTAAATGATGCGCTGGTGGTGATGGCCGGGCGGGCACCTGCATGCCGGCAGCAGCTGAGGCAACGAAGCGGAAGCATCGGCGCCACCAAGTCAGGACGACCTCGCGCTGCCAACACACACCACACATGCGGCCTCAGAATCGGTCGGGCGTGGCGTCAGACTGCAGCAGGGGCCCCAGCTGGGGGGTCTCTGCGGTACGAGGCGACTCCAGGGAAATGCCGCCGCCGCTGCCCGTGACGCCCAGCGTCTGCGGCACCGCACCCACGCGGGCACGCTTGACAGCCTCATCCAGTCGATAGCCAAGCAGGTCTTTCCGGGTCACCATGCCCTGCGGCGGCACAAACAGGAAGAAACAAACAAGCAGCAAGCGTGGTGCCGTTGATGAGGCACTTCAGCTGGGCTGGGTGCCTTCGATTGCAATTTTGGTTGTGTGTGCAGGCAGGCAATGCTCCGAACATGGTGCTAGAGGCCGGTAGATGAAGTATCACAACGTGCCAGTCGGCCCCCTGGGACTCTTACAACACACACAAACCCAGACCCCGCCGCCAGGAAAAAGGCTACCAAACAGCTGCCAGCAAAACGCCGCCACACCAAGCAATGAACCGCTTCAGCCAGCCAGCCAGCCAGCCAGGCCGCCGCCTGCCTCTCCCTCAGCTCACCCTAACTCGGTTGTGCTCATCCACCACCACCAGGTGCCGCAAGCCCATGGTTGAAAACAGGATGTAGGCTCGTTCCAGGGTGTAGCTCTCGGGCACGCGGATGGCTGCGGGTGAGGGCGGGAGGGCAGGAGGCGGCATGCAAGGGCCTGATTGAGTGAGGGAGAGAGGAAGGGAGGCAAGGGAGGGGGAGGGGGAGGCAACGCCATTCCAGCCCGCAGCTGAACAAGCGCCAGCAGGAGTGCCGCCAAGGCAGCGTTTGTGTTCTGGCTGTGTGTGTGTGTGTTGCTGTGTGTTTTGGCGTTTTGTGCCGGCACAGCGTCCCTCCCCTAGGGCGGCGCAACCTGCCACCGGGGCGCGGCCTTAGGCAGGGCGGTATAGGTTGCAGGCTGCAGTCGGCGGCTGGCAGAAGTAGCCCAGCAGGGCGTCGCAGCATTGACCAGCTGCACCAGCAGGCAGGCAGGCAGGCAGGCAGGCAGGCAGGCAGGCAGGCAGGCAGGCAGGGCGTCGCAGCACCGACCAGCTGCAGCAGCAGGCAGGCTGCAGCAGCAGCAGGCAGGCAGGCGTAGTGAGCAGCCCACCGGAGGTGTTGATGTAGGCAGTGAGGTCCAGGGTCTCATCCCACAGTGTGGGGTCATTTGGAAAGTGGCTGGGGGTGAGGGGGCGGCCCTGTGCCGCGGCAAACGGGGGGAGGAGGGTAGCAGGGAGGGCAGGAGGTCGGCAGGGCCAGGCACAAACAGGCCTGACAAGGTGAGTCACAAGTGGACACACAAACACACAGCCATCTGGCGTGAGACTGCCTGAGCACAGCCTGCCGAGCGCGCTCCAGGCGGCCCCCCCCGCAACCCCGCAGCAGCTTGCCTGCCCCAACACCGCCCAATCAGCCCTCAGCCTTTAGCCCACTCCCACCGACGCCACCACACCCACACCCACCTCCAGCACCGCCATCTGCTGCGCCGCCTCGCTCTCCAGCGCCGAGGCATCCACAAACTGTCGGTTCAGCTCAGTGAAGGGCACCTCCAGGTGCTGGCAGGTGCCTCGCTTCACCGCCTCCACCAGCAGCTTCATGAGGTGGTCCCGCACCACCAGGCCCACGCACACGCCGCCCTGCATAAGAACCAGTAGCAATTGGGGCGCCAATGTGTTGAGTTTACAAGAGAAGGGGGGATGTTGTTCGGACTCTTTATGCTGTGTAGCTGTTGCAGGAAAAAAACAGCAGTTGCAGACCAGGAGACACACCCGCACGACCGCTACGATAGCCCGTATGCCAGCCAGCCAGCCAGGCATCCACTCAACCACCCAGCCAGCCACAGCAGACGCTCGTCACACCCCCTCCATGAACCCCCACACGCAACCACCCACCCCCTCCCTCCAACCACCCGCGGCTTGCTCCTTCCATCACCCAGCCAGCAGGAGCCATCGATATCAGTCCCAAGCCGCTCCCACCGATACCCCCCTCACCCACCTGCGGAGTGTCCCGAACCACAGGGAACCCGTTGTGCCTCGTCTTGCGCAGCACATCTCTCACATCGCCCAGGCGCATCTGCTCCCGCAGCGTCACCACGGGGGCGTGCATGGCGTACCGAACATCGACCAGGTCGAGAGACATGAGGGAGGCGGGCTGCAAGCGGGAGGGTGGAGCAAGGGAGCAAGAGAGGGAGGGGTGGTGTGGGTGATGAAAGTGGGAGTTAGCGGGTGAGAGAGGCTGCCTGCTGTCCTCCAACCCAAACCCCAGCACAAAACAGAAACCAAGCCGGAGCGCGGCGCTTTCCTCAGCGTCCACCGAACCACAGCCAGCCCTTCCCTTCAATCCTCATTCTTGCTTTCCTTTCGTGGGTGCAGTACACCGCACCGGCCCCTCCTCCCCCCCGCCCAGTTGCCCCCTCAATCCTCACCTCTTTAGGCAGGAAAGGCACGCACTTGACCTCCAGCAGGCCGTGGTACAGCGAGTGTGAGGCGGAGTCGGCCACAAACTTGGCCAGCATGATTGCCACCATGGTGGGCAGCAGGATGCGCACGTCATTGGACATCTGTGTGGGCGGGGCAAGGAGGATCGAGGCTGAGAAAGGAAGCTGGGCAGGGTGATGCTGGCCAGAGTACAGGTTGAGACAAGGGCGGGGGGTGGAAAGACCAGGAGGCGGTGTGGGTGATAATGGGCGCTGTTGGACATCTGTGTGCAGGCGGGCTGATGACGGTGGGAGGGGGGACAAGTGAGGTGTGCAGGGCGGAAAGCAACGCTGGCAAGGGTGCAGCCAGATGGGATGACCGGGGGGGGTGGTTTGGGACAGATGTATTCTCCTTGACCGCTAGGCAGCCAGCAGACACCAGTCACAGCGCAGTGTGCCATTGCAGCGCCGACTGCTAACTAATTGCTGCGAGACACTCGGCAGTACAGTACCACCATACTGCACCATACTGTACCGCACCGTACCGCACAGCACCGTACCTCCATGATGATCACCGCCAGCGCCAGGGTCATGCGGGTCACGCCCCCCATGAAGGCTCCTGCCCCTATCAACGCAAACGCCCCGGGATCTATCCACGCCCAGGGGCTGGGAGGCAGGAAGACGCCCGCTGGGGCTCTGCAACAGAGCAACGAGGGAGGCAGGGATGGAGGGAGGGAGTGAAGCATAGAGAGGAGGCTAGGGGGGTTGTATAAGGGTTGGAGAGAGGCTTGTTGGTAAAGGTAAGCCTCAGAGTTTGACGCGAGCGCCCGAAGCAAGGAGGCGCGACGAGCTGCGCTGGAAGCTTGGCACACCATGCACAGTGGCGTGCAGAGGTGTACTGCGGGAGGGTACTGTGGGCGAGTGCCGCAGTAAACCATGCTGTGCCGCACCGAGTGTGCCGCCCACTGGATATAATTTATTGCAGAAAGCCTACCCAGCACAACCGGCAGCTGCGCCTTCCCCTCACTCCCTCATTGCCTTCCCCTCACTCCCTCATTCCCTCCCTCACTCCCTCATTGCCTTCCCCTCACTCCCTCATTGCCTTCCCCTCACTCCCTCATTCCCTCCCTCACTCCCTCATTGCCTTCCCCTCACTCCCTCATTGCCTTCCCCTCACTCCCTCATTGCCTTCCCCTCACTCCCTCATTCCCTCCCTCACTCCCTCACTCCCTCCCTCCTCACCCGTGGGAGCCCAGGCCCCTTGCCGCCGCTATGGTCACACCCACCAGGCCCACCAGGCGCCCGATGCAGGCGCCAATGAGCAGCATGGGCACAAACACGCCAGAGGAGATGGCGGAGCCGGCTGCACACATGTAAAGATGGACAGAAAGGCAGACAGAGAGAGAGAGAGAGTCAGGAGTCAGGATTTGTGGACAGAATTGAGGGCGGAGCCGGCTGCTGGGACACATGCACAGGGTAGACAGGCAGAGAGAGAGAGTTAGGAGTCAGGAGTCAGTATCAGTTGACTGAGGCGATGTCGGAGGCGGTTGCACAGAGACACACACACGAATAGGGACAGAGAGATACAGACGGAGCACGCAGCGCCAGGGTTGTTTGGTGAGACCAGAGGGTGGGTGGTGGTTGGGAGAGAGGAGTCCGAGGACGCTTAGGCATTCGAAGTGAAGGAACCGTGAGCTGGTCTGCGCACCACATTCCACACGTCCGTGCAGCGCTACCATCAGCCACCACCCCGCCCTGCAGCCCACGCGCCCCAGCCTTGCACCCGCACACCAAACAGCACTGCAGCCCAACCCGCACAGCCAAAGTGGCCGCCCACCCACCCGTCCACGCTGCGCCCAGGAAGTAGAAGACCAGCATGATGAGCAGCGCCGAGTAGCCAAACTCCACATGCGTGCCCCGGCTGAACAGATGGCGGATGGCGTCCTCCCCTGTGGGCAGGGAAAGGGAGAGGGGCACATGAATGTGCCTTTGTTGGTGGAGGGGTGCGTAGGTGCTGGCGCCGGTTCCAGTGATGGCGGGGGTGCATGTTGCGGTGAGTGCTTGTACTTTCCTTTCCGAGAAACTTGTTTGAAAGGGTCAGATGGGCAAGCAGCCAATTCAGCTCTTGTCAGCTTGCCTGTCCGCCCTGCTGCCCTGGGCTCCCTCTCATCACCCCGCCCTTAACCCAGCCCAACGGCCCAACCAGCAGTGCGCATCCTGTCGAGGGCTCAGCCCTGCCCCCCTCCACAAATAACACTTGCCGCACCCATCACCCACCCGTCACGCTCATCAGCGTCGCCAGTTCGTTGTATGAGCGGGGCACGGTGATGTTGCCTGTGATGCCGTGCTCGGTGCCGCCGCCGTCGGGATCCCATTCAGGTGGCACCTCTGCACAGCATCAATTGATTGCATGATAAAAGTTACTTGATGACTGATTGATCGAATTGATTGAATGATTGATTGATGGGGGATTGAGTAATTATGAGTGTACTTGGAAAAAGCGGACTCAAAGAAGTGGGGTGCGGATAAAGTGAGGTACAAGTTGAGGCTGGGGGTGGTATCAGGTGTGCAAGGGATCCCGATCGTACTGAAACACACTCGCTGCCGCCGCTCTGTCCCCTGTTCCTGCCCCTCACCCGAGTCCCGAGCGGTGCGGCTGCAGGTGTACAGCTCTGTGCTCTGCTCAACGATGCGCCTGCAGAGGGGGCGGGGGCCAACCAACGGAGACATCAGGGGGGGAAAGGCGGCAGGAGTGGCAGAGGAAGTAAGGAGGCAGGCAGAGGGACCAGCACTGACAGAAATATCAGGGGCAGGCAGAGAGGGGAGCAGAGGGGCCGGCCAGGGCGTGGCATGCAGGACAAGCGGTGGCAGTAGGCCCAGGGCCGGCGGGCAGGCTCGGAGCCTCGGCAGGATCTGCTGGTAGGCATCCCTGGCAGCTGTGACGGCACCGTTTGCAGCCATGCAGTCCAAACAGCCCTGGCAGCTGTGACGGCAGCGTTTGCAGCCGTGATTGCAGTCACTCGGCCTCACTCACTCAATGACCTCCGAAGGACCCAGGTCGGGGCACAGCGGCTTGGTCTCCCCCTGAATAATCACACACTGCAGGGGGCAAAAGGGGGAGCGGGGGCAATGTTGAGCAGGCAAGCAAAGCGGGTGAGGGTGGGCAGGGTGTGAGGGGCGGGCGGGCAGGGCAGTCAAGGGCGGGCAGACGGCAGGGCATGTGCACCGGCCGCACCCAATCAGCTCAGAGGTGGTCAGCGGCAAGAAGAGGAGAAAGACATCAAAGTCACGCTCAAAACTTCAAGTTTTTGAGAAACTTGAACCCAACATACAAATCAGATCAGACTCAGGTTCAGAAGGTACCTGGGTGGGCGTGCACGGGAAGAAGAGGGGCAGTATCATGCCCAGCGTGACGAAGATGATGATGAGCAGGCAGGGCTCAGCCATGCGCCACTTGGCGGGCTTGCCCCTGAAGAACTCGGCTCGCGCTCGCACCACCTGCGTGATGGCCAGAAAGCACAGCACAGCATGTGTAATCACATCAGGCACGGGACAGCGCAGCTTGTGACAAAGGGTTGGACATAGCACAGCACGAGCAAACAGCAACAAGGAAACAACGAACAGCGGAACCAGGGCGGCCACGCAATGCGTCGAAGCCTGAGACCAATTTGCACCTGGCATGCCGTGCTGCCACCTCTTCTCCTCTCTACAGCAGCCCTGCCTTCAGCAGCCCCCCCCCCCCCCCCCCCCCCCCCCCCCAACAGCATCCATGCCACGCTGCCACGGTGCCTCCCAACAGCAGCCCTTCCCAACAGCAGCTCTCCCCCCTACAACAGCGCTCATTGCCGCCACAAGTGCCCACCTTGAGGTTGAGTATTGTGAAGAGGATGGCGCACAGGCCGCAGATGATGCCAATGGCGGCGGCGGGCAGCACCATGAGCACATGGTTGGTCAGCTGCAGCGACCACAGTAAGCAGGGAGCAACTGGTGCTGTGAGGTGCGTTCTGGAACAAGTCAGGACAAATCTACAGAAAGGACATTTGCCAGAATGCCTGGCAGCCAGCAAGCAGGAGCTAAGCAGGCATACCAACCAAGCGGCCGCGCAACCCACTCCAGGTAAGGGCTCCAGAGCGAGACACCGCTCATCAGCAGTCTGCCGGCAACTTGTCTCGCAAACACGCGGGCTGTAATCTCAGACGCACAAACCCCCACCCACCCACCACCGCACCAGGCGCGGCCCCAAACCCCCACCCTTCCCTTCCCCTCAGCTCCGCCTCATGTGCTCACCTGCGTCTGCACCTCGAAAAACACAGTAGAGGACTCCTTGTCAAACAAGCCAAACTGGCCCTCCCTGCAGTTGGACAGCCAGAGAGCCAGTCAGGCAGCCACGCAAGCAGAGAACGCCTCATGCCAGCACTCGAAGCAGCGGGTGCACACGCAACATTTGTTTTTCCAAAACCTAGCGCACAGTTTTTGCGCCACGAGTAGCAACACCATAGCAGCAGGGCAGCAGCAGTGGGAGCAGCGACAGCGGGGAACAAGCGGCAAAGAGCAAACACGCAAATCAACAACACAAACAGCGCCTACCCGAGAGCCGCCTGTGCCGAGCGAAGGGTGTCGGCCGTCAGCACCGCCATCATGCACGCAAAGAAGATCTGCCAGCCCAGGGACTGCTGCCAGAAGGACGCTATCTCTTCCAGCACAAACAGCAGGCCGCCGATGGGGGCGCTGAAGGCCACTGCTACACCCATGGCTGCTCCAGCTGTTGCAAAGTCCCGCTTGTCCTTGGGGTTCTGTCAGGTACCACAGGTTTGGGGGGAGCAGAGCAAGCGTCTTAGGGGATCAGGGCAGGGAGGGACTCGAGATAAGGAGCGGTCTCATCTGGCAGGGCAAAAGGGGCAGCACTTGTGGGGCAGGCACAAGGCAGCACAGCCAACGGCTAAGAGACACAGCATTCCACGCCGCAGCACGCATCAGCCATCTGTAGCCCCCAGCTGCAGCCCCAAACAACAGCACGATGAAACACCACCTCGTCGCCACAGCCCGTCTCCAACAGCCCATACCCACCCACCAGCCCAAGTCCAGCCTTCTACCAGCCCATGTCCAGCCTTCTACTAGCCCATACCCGCCTTCTACCAGCCCATACCCACCCACCAGCCCATGTCCAGCCTTCTACCAGCCCACACTCACCCACCAGCCCATGTCCAGCCTTCTACCAGCCCATACCCGCCCACCAGCCCACCTGGAAGTGCCTGAACAGGCCGGTGTCTATGCCCAGGGTGGTGCTGTGCCCCTGGCTGATGCCCGCACCCACTGCAGCCCCCATGTGGATCATGGGCCCTTCTGGTCCTACAGGCAGCCCCGAGCCCACAGCGGTTGCTGCGGACAGAAACTTCACGGCAAACGTCTTGACATTCAAGATCTGCGGAGCGGAAGGCGAGGGCGGACAGCGGCCGTGGTGTGAAGGGCAGCGGCGGCAGGTTCAAACCGAACGGCAGCGTGCCACCAGTCCTCGGGTGCTGCTTTCCAAGCCACGGCGCATCCCCGGCTACTACTGCAGCTTGCACGCATCACCACCACGACTTGGCATCTTTCCCATTCCTCGTTAACTACTTAACATGCACAAGAGCTGTACCAACCACACCACCATCCGCACCACCATCCAAACCACTTACAACACACCATCATCCACACCACCATCCACACCACTAACAACACACTATCATCCGCACCACCATCCACACCAATAACAACACACCACCAACCACGGCCCACCGACCCCACCTTGGGCATGAAGCAGCCGTTGAGGTAGGCAGTGATCTCAGCCACCCCCGCCCCTGCCGCCTCTGGGGCCACGTTTATGACCAGCCAGGTGGAGGCGTACACGAGGGCCAGGGAGAAGCTGATGTTGAACATCCAGCCAATCACAACGTGCGTGTGCGCCAGCAGCCAGCTGCAGGGGAGAGGAGACGTCAAGGTGGCAGCAGGCAGGGGTTGGCATCAGGCAGCAGCACAACAGAACAAGGCTACAGGTACACAAGCAATTTTCAACACTGGAGGGTGTCACCACCGCTGCAGCAGCACTGAGGAGCAGCAGATTGACAGCATTCGGCAGCGGTGACGATGCTAAGCGCCGCATGAGGTCTAACAAGGGCATTTGCAGTACAGGAGCAGCAGCCCGAGCAGCAGCCCGAGCAGCGTGTTGCAGCAGCAGCAGGAGGGGGGCTGACCGTGTGACGTGGTACTTTGTTGCCGACAGAATGTGGATGACGAAGTGGAGGAAGAAACCCACCAGCCCTACCGCCATGCCGCTGAGCGCCATCATCAGCCAGCGGTCCCAGTAGCGGCCCCAGGGCTGCGCTGCCAGCCACTGCCTGTACACCCGGCTGCTGGGTGCCAGGTAGTCGATGCTTTGGAACTGCTTGAGCTGTGCACGCTCCTCTGTTGTGTATGTGTGATTCACCCCTGCGGCCTCCACGTCGTGCCCACGAGAAAACAGCTTGTGCAGCGCCGCACGCCAGCCGCCGCCGACCCGACCGCTGCCGCCCGTGCCGCCGCTGACGCTGCCGCCGCCGCCACCGCCGCTGCTAAACACGGCGCTGGAGCTGCGCCACATGCCGCTGCGGCTGCCGCCGCCACCGCCGCCGTGTTCGCTTTCAGAGTCTCGCAAGTCACCAAGGTGGCTGCTGTTGGTGGGCAGGTGGCTGCCATTGCCGTAAGGCACCGCCACCGTGATATCCGGCGGCGCTTGCCCTGGCGCCTGCAACAGGCGGTCCCCAACTCGCGGTGTTCCAGCCTGGCCATCGCTGACGAGGTTCACTGCGGCAAGGCAAGGTGGGAGTAAGTGGTGTGGCAAACAGCGGCGGCGGTGACGGCGTAGACTTCGGCAATTTTCTGCAGCGTCTGCGGCTTGACCCACCATCGTCTTCAGAGGATATGAGTCTGAAAAGTGGCTGCCCTGTCCCTGCGCCCTCTGCCATTGCCGGTGGCCCCAAACCGCGCGGCTGCTCCGGCTGCCCAGCAGGGCCTCGTGTTTGATGCTAGATGCCGAGAAGAAGCAGACTGAACGGTCAGGCAAGGCTCAAAACAAGCTCCAATCCTGATCGCGCGTGCACGGCGGTGCGCTGACTTACGGTGTGCGTTTTGATTGGGTGTATGTGAGCCACAAGCCGCTGGCATCACTGCCGACCTGCTGTTGTCGGCGGCGGGTGCGGTGCACGCTGGCGCAGCATTCACGGCGGTCAAACACGGAAAACGGCCCTAGATCTCAGCACTCCAGCTGCTGCCCTTTTGGCCCAGGTTGCAAGGTGAAGAAGTAACAGACCTGTAACACACAGTACACTCGAGCGCAAAGCTGCCAAACGAAGCTGCCACACGAAGCTTAGCCGCCGTGAGGCGTCCCCACTTCTTCCTCCAAGCTGCCCCACTCCAAGTCCAGCTTCAACACCATCTCCATCAGCTCGTCATCAATCTGCTGCTGCGCCGCCGCCAGCTCAGCAACCGCGGCATCATCCTCGCCGCCGTCGGCGGCGGCGCCCGGGGCCGAGCTGCCGCCCGCCGCATCCTGGAGACTCTGCTGCCCTGCTGCTGCCGCATGATCGGCCAATGCAGCATGGCTGCTTCCCTCTCCCAGGCGCAGCGCTGCTTCGGCGTCAGCCAAGTCCTGCAGGACAAGGCATGCCCCCAACCGTTGTCTGGCTTGCGGGTGGCTTGCAGGCACACAGGTTGTCAACACCGATGCAAGCAAGGAAGTGAGGCAGGGGCATGCCCTCAAGCTTTGACATTGCCGCCAGGCGGCCTGCAGCAGATGTTAGCCTACCTGCGCGCCGATGGGGCTAGAAACAGCGGCGTTGAGCACGCGGCGCAGGCGCTGCGGCGACCACTGCGCAGGCTCGATTTTCAGGTAGGTCAGCAGCGATTCAAAGTCCTACGAGAAGGATGCCGCAGGCAAGGCAACCCTTTAACCGCGCAGGAAGGCAACAGCAACCGCACCACCGTGACAAGCAGCACGACAAGCAGCATGACAAGTGCGCGAGCAACTTCCAGGGGGCGAGCTCTCCAGGATCAGGAGCACTGTGGAAGCTAGGGGTGCCTGCTCACCTCCTGCATCAGCAGGTCCCCCTCGCATTCCGCCAGGATGGCCACTGCTGTCTTCAGCAATATGCTGTCGCTGTCCTCCTGCAGCGGATGCTAGCACCAACAGTGTGAACTAGGCAGCGCTTCCCGGTTGAGTGCACCCCCCTACAAGCGGCCCTGCAAGCAAGCAGCCCGCAGCAGCAACAGCCAGTGAGCTATGCTCCTCACCTGCAGCATGATATCAATGAGACGGCAGCTGAAGGATACCGGGAAGGGACACGAGAAGCACGTCAGCAGCCACTGCGAAGCGTACAGAACGGGTACGACGCCGGCAGCCTGTAGGCACAAGGGACTCGGGCATTTCAAGACGTGGTCAGGCACGCCCCCTGCATATCGTATTCCTACATCAACCAGCCTCTGCCCATTACGTGGCGCGTCACACACACACACGCACATTCAGGTGGGCCGTCAGGTGTCCGAGGTAGCGGTGCGTGAGGAACTCCAGCTTCCGTAGCTCGTCTTTCAAGCCCTCCAGGCCTGGCAGGTAGAAGCGTCGCAGGTTGGGCCCGCTAGTGCTCATCAGGCGGCAGAAGATTTGGAAGGCCGGCTCCTCGGGGACATAAAACAGCAGGCAGCCGGCGCAGAATGCCATGCCCTGGCAGTAACCAACCTGCAGCAACCCAAGGCAATCAGGGGCACCCACGCGAGACCGCACGGCAATTAAATGAACAGGCTGATGTCGTGAACAAGCAGCAACGAACAACAACAACAACACGTATACTGCGGTGCCATCTGCGCCGGAAAGGTGCAAGTACATCACCCTGCTTTACATTCAAATGATACTTGACGCATGGAAGGCGACAGCGCGAGGAGTTGTAGCTACCCAGCTCACCTCCATGTCGATCAGCGCATACGCTCTCAGCACCCTGAACAGCGCCTGCTGCCCCGACTGCGCCGCCAGGAAAGCCGTCTCTGGAAAGGTGCGGCCAACGTCCCGCTCTATCTCGTCGTTCACCGCCTCCTGGCCCACGCTGCAGAGCCGGGAGAGAGTGCCACAGCGACAAAATAGCACGTTGAGAACACCTCGATGTGTCTACCGCAGCGTGCAGCAAGGCACTGGGACCAGCTCATCGTTGTCTTTCAACGACCATAGGCGACAGCGAGCGGGCTGCGTGGCAGGTGGCCGCGTTCTGACGCACCTGATTTGCAGCAGGGTTGCGTATCTGCAGTCGGCTGGGTACTCGCGTGGCAGGGGCCAGGGCATGCTCATCATTGCCGTCATTAAGACTGCAACAATGTGTGTGACGACACGCACACAGACACGGGTAAGGCAGCAGGCAGCGCTGCCACAGACGCCACATGCGGCGATGTGAAGGGCTTGTGGACGGGCACCCACGGCGCCTAGTGGGCAAAGGCGCCCCACATTGCGCAACCCGTTCGCACGGCAACAACAAACATCGAGCAGCTGCAGCAGCATCGCTGCCTGAAGCACACTCACTGTTCCTGAAGCCCTCGCGCTCTGCGCAGTACGGTGCGGGCTGTCCCGCGCGTGCCAGCAGCGGCTGCCCCTGGAGCTTGCCAGCCGCTGCCTGGTCTGTAACCAGCTGCCAGCCATCTTCATCTTGCCGCCGCTCTGGTCGCGGGTTGGAGTAGCTGCCTGCAAGGTGGGCCGCGTCTGGGCAGCGCGCGTGCTCTTCACTTGACTCCTGCTGTGCCTCCTCATCTCCCTCGCTGCCATCCAGTTGTGCCGCTGCATCCCCGTTGCTTTGGGGCTCTGCCGCAATCGGCAGGGCACCTGGCTCAGGCTGCACTGGGGATGCTGGGCCGCTTGCTGCCGCCTGCACCGCAGCCTGCTGCCGCTCTCGTTGGAGCACAGCTGTCAGGGCCTGCACGCACCAGTGCCAGCCAGGACATCACGCTTTGCAACACGCCACCGCATGCAAGTTCTGTGCCGCTGTCCAAGCAGAGAGGGCTGAGGCAAGAATCAAGCAGGACAGGCGCAGGCGTCGCACCGGCACGAGGCAGCCAGAAAGGCAGGATTGAGGGAGAGTTGCTCCGCTGCTGCTGCTCCTGAGAAAGCGCTGCCGCTGTGGCCCAGTCAGAGGCAGCAGCTGCAACTGAGCAACAGCTGCCAGTCGTGCAGCCGCTCACCTGGTACTCGTTGCACAATTCTGGGTGCTCCAGCACGGCAATCCAGAGCCGAGAGCGCAGGTCTTGGGGGGCGTCCTCGTACAGCTGGAAGGCCACCTGCACGTCCACTGGCGCATCCTGCTGCTCCTGAAGTAGCGCATTCAGCCGCTGCTCCTCTATTCGCAGCTGCAGCTTCTGAAGGATGCCTTGTATGGCCCGTGGCCCAGCCGCTATGCGCTCGGCTCCCTGCACCAGGCCTGCACACGAACAGGCACAAGGGCTGTGAGCGGGGCAACCAAGTGCGGCATGCGGTGTGTTGGGCGGCGATGGTGCGCACCCTTTGCGGCTTTGCCGGCGCCCCCGGCCAGGAGCGCTGCGCTTCGGGTCCTCAAGTCACGATCCAGCACCAGTTCTCCTGCAGCTGCCGCCTTGCGAGCAATTGTCTCGCCGGCTTTGGCCAGCCGGTCTGTTAGAGACGTCAAGGAGAAGCGCCGACTGATGACCGCCTCGCCTTGACCGCCGCCCTCCGACGCTTCCCAGTCTTCATCTCCGTCCATGAGCGCGTGCGGGGGGCGCTGCTGGCCGTTGTGAGTGTCGCTGATGGCCGTCACAGGGTTACAGGCAAAACAGGGGGAGCCAGAGTCCCAAGATGAGGAGCGCGGACCGCCGAGACCACCGAGAATATCACGAGAGTCGTGGGATCGGCCTGTCGAGGGAGACGGAGCCGCAAACAAACGCGCTCCGCTTGGGTGAGGAGCGGCGGCGGCGGGCGGTGATCATGCAGTACATAGATCAAATTCAGGGCGATTAATCGGGCAGCATCGCGTCTTCGCTCAGCAATCAGCGAGCGCTGCTGATCCCGCTCCCTGCATGGCCAGCCCGAACTTGAAATTGAGTGGGCCGCGGCGCCTGTCTAGAGGCGCTCCTGCTTCCATGGAACATGACCATGAGGAGGCGCATCAACCACAGCTGAGCGAGGAAGCCCGGCGGAGACGCAAAGGCAAAGGCGAGTCGAATACTGACAACACCTCTGACCCGTGCAGTGGGAACGAGGAGGCATCGCTTTGGCTAGCTGCATCATCTGTCCAGTCGCCGCTGCCGCCAACCAACTGGTGTTGCATTTTTCATCGAACATCAGCGCGCTCCTTGTCTTCACGGCTGCAGCCCCCATGGTTGCACAATCCGAAGATGAAGAAGAGGAGGAAGAGGAGGCAGAGGAGCAGCGGCACCACAGCAGGAGACGAGCAGCAGAAGACGAGCCTGGGCCGTCGGCCAAGCGGCGGCGCAGCCAGCAGGCAGTGAAGCAGGAGTTTGGCGGTGAGGTCGGCACTCTTGTTGAATGCGCATTCTTGGCAAGAACGCAGTGGGCGCTTTCTCCCTATGTGAGGACAGCGCTCCTTCAACCCTGTCACTTTCCCGCCAAACACGCAATCCAGCTCTTCTTGACATTTGTGCTGCAGGCGACAGCCTGGCAGGCCCCTCGCGGCGCGTGCCTGCGTCAGCAGCAGCAGCAGCA
This sequence comes from Chlorella vulgaris, assembly GCA_023343905.1. NCBI lineage: Eukaryota > Viridiplantae > Chlorophyta > Trebouxiophyceae > Chlorellales > Chlorellaceae > Chlorella > Chlorella vulgaris. Next base: position 1,809,100 of record SIDB01000010.1, on the reverse strand, counting down.
GCAGCAGCAGCCGGGGGAGCAATCCGTACCACCGTCGCAGAGCTTAACGCCGTCACTGAGCTGGTGCGGGCGGGGTGGCAAGCTGCCGTGATGAACCGCAGCAAGCGCAGCGGCTCTGCTGCGTCGTGTGGAGGACCAGCTGGGGACATGCCTTGTGCAAAAACTGCATAGCCAGCAGTACTGCTTAAACATAATGCATGTACCGCATGTGCGCATGTACTGCAGGCTGCGGAGTACCGAAGGGTGCGGGATCATGCGGCGGAGAAGGCGGAGGGCAAGGCGCCGCGCATGGTGAGTGATCCGTTCCCAAGCCCTCCGCTTGGCTGGGAGGCCCGATCTGCACACCAGTGTGGCCGCTCGCCTTCTGCCTGCCTGGCATTTCTGGCGTCACGCGTGTCCAGCATCGCTTGTGTGTCTCGCAGCATCTCTCTCACGTAGCACTCTTGTGTCCTCGTCTGCTGCCCGGCCATCTCCTCCCAGCACAATGTTGTGCTCATCCTGCCAGCCCGCCCCTGCCGCCGCCATGCACCTTCCTGAACTGCGAATTGGTCCCTGGCAAATGCGGAATTTGGGAGTAAAACACCCAAATTGACACCCACAGCCCTGCACCCTCTGCTCATGAGCAGGCCATGGAACAAGCTTCCCGAGCAGTGGTGCGGCACATGCTCTTTGCTCACAGCGAGAAGCCGGGGGTGCCTGTGAAGCGCACAGGTGATGGTGTGAACTCCCTCTCCTTCGTTTCCGGGCACATTTCGGATCGGACAGAGATTTCCAGAATCCCAGCCCTCCCTGCCGCTCCTGCCGCTGCCCTGCTGCTGTAGCGCCTGCTGGCGCATGCGGCAGGCGCCTGGGGGGGCGGTGCAAGCTTGGGGCAGGCTATCGCGGTGCTGCTGATTCCATATTTTTTGTTCCTTTGCTTTCTGCTGCAGAGGTGGCGGCGGTTGTCACCCAGCGCTTTCCTACCGTCAAGGCCAAGGGTGTGGTCACCACGTGAGCCTCTAAGTCCTGCCTGCCTGCCTGCCTGCCTGCCTGCCTGCCTGCCTGCCTGCCTGCCTGCCTGCTTGCCTGTGCTTTCGTGCAGGCACTGTGCCTCTGCTTCATTGCAGTTGCATGCTCGCCCGTTGGGCTGCTCTTGCTGTTGCCAGTTGTCCGGCTCGCTTAAATTTCACCCTGCTGTCATGCTCCCCCCCCGCCCTTGCATCACACGCAGCTACGTTATTGCCCACGCGCAACACTACCTGGCTCAAAGCATGGGCTTGGAGATGCGCAGTATACACAAGGCAGCTGCTCGGGGCCGGCAGGGCGCGGCAGGCGGCGGTGACGAGGGCAGCCAGCAGTTTGTGCTTCGAAGCATGGTGCCCGCCGCCCTGCGCGCAGGTTGGTTGGCTGGCTGGCTGGCAGCAGGTGCCAGCATGCCTTGTGCCTTTCTTCCCCTTTGTCACCCCTTTGTCACCCCTTTGTACTTTGTCCTCCTTGCTGGGTTTGCCAAGCAAACAAGCGCCTTTGTGGCTCCATCACGATACGTTGATTGTCATCACCGTCACCTTCCCACCGCCCCCCAGCTCCCCCCCTCACACACACCACCAGAGCTCAGCACCAACGCCTCATGCTGTTTGCCCTGCTGTGTGCGCCCTTCCCGGTCCCTGGCTGCAGCTTTCGTGCTGGACCCTGCCCAGAGCGCCGAGCGGGGCCTGCTGATGGTCGTGCTGGCGCTGATCCACCTCGCCGGCAGCAAGCTTGGGCAGGGTGAGTGCTTCGCTGCGACACGCGTGCGTGCAGACATTGTTGATAGGCAGGGCACTGCTTTCCTCCCAGGGTGTCAGTTTGGCGGACAGTGCTCTTTGGGGGGGACACAGACGCTGTACAGTGCGTCTTCCACTTGTTTCACTCGCTTGCTGCCTTTTGCACACTCCCTTGGTTCAGATGAGCTGGCGACGCAGCTTGCTGAGCTGGGTGTCAGCACCGAGCGGCCACACCCAGTGTTTGGCTCTCTGGACGTGCAGCTCAAGTCGCTTTGCACACGCAGGTGAGAGGCACCCCCTCCTGCTCGATTAGGGCAGAGTAGCGCAGAGCACAGGCTCGTTGCCTGCCTGCGAGCTGCTGGCAGGTAGCCCGCCGTAGCGGAGGAAAGCAGTACGCTGTGCGCTGCAGCTCAGGCACATGTTGTCGTTGGTGAGGCGGTCTTGCGTGGAGGCTGTAAAGGAGATGTGCACGTGTGTTCGTTTACGTTATGGTGCAGGTACATCCAGCAGGACAAGCAGGCAGGACCAGACGGCGACATCGTGCTGTACCGCTTTGCAGAGCAGGTTCGCCCTTGCCCTTTGGGCAATGTTGCACCCGTCGCCCACGCAACGTTTTTTGGTGAGCCTGCTTGTTCACTCGAGTGGCACATCGTGCTCACTGCCGCTGCCTTGTGCTGCAGGCGGTTGGGCCAGATGCGGAGATAGGGGAGCCAGCCATCCTGCGATTCATTGAAAGCCAGTTTGCAGAGATGCGGGCGGCAGGCGGCGGTGGCGACGGCGGCACGCAGTGACGGATCACACGATGTCTGCAGGAGGCACGCTGCATGCCGCTCTGGCTGGTAACTTGTGAGCAGGAAGCGGTGCTTTGTACTTTGTAATACATTTGATCCCCCAACAGTGCCTCCGCCATGCATGCAACACGTAACAGCCATGGGGCAGGCTGTTTGAAATTGGGGCATAGACGTTTGTGAGGGTGTGTCACCTTAAACAAACAACCTCAGATCAAGGTGACACAACCCTAAATCAGTGGGCCGCTTGCATGCCGGCCAGCTCGTGCTCATGCGCCTTGCGTTGCTCAGAAAAACCTCAGACTTGTTGACACTGGGCAGTGGGCAATGCACAATGATGAATGGCAGGAAAGCAGAACAGTGGAGGAAAACGAGCAGAGCCTGGGAAACAACACGCAATACAAAAAAACGCCCCGCATCATGCAGTGCAGCGCCCGGGCCCGTCTCATCGCTGCGGCACCGGCGCCGCCGCTGCCTGCTGCCGCTGCGCCGCTTGCTCGGCCTGCTGCTTCTTCTTGGCTGCCCACTTGTTGTGTTGGTACACTTTGTAAAAACCGCCCGCCTGCAGGACAAGCAGGCACGCAGCAACAGCGCAGCAGGCAAGGAGAAGGTCAGCCGCACGGCACACCTGTCAGCCCAACAGCTGCGACACACTCGGCAGGCCAGCTACTTGGCCCATACCGCCAAGATGCATGCCCAGCTCAAGGGTGTGTTCATGTTGAGTCGAGGTACCCAAAAGCAGCTACTTGCCGACCCTTTGCACTGCACCTGGTTACGCTTGATGCGCTGGTGCAGGCCGCCCTCTGAATCATAGATCTCGACAGCCACCGCCGCCGCCCCATCTGCGCAGCATGGGGTGGACAGACGGCGTCAGGAGCCTGCTGCTCTGCACTCTCATTGAGCCACGCAGCCAGTCTGCTGTGCACGAAACACATGCAGACACTCACGCCTCTCTGCACACCACACCACACCACACCACACCACACCACACCACACCACACCACACCACACACCTTTGCTGCGCCATTGTACACCAAAGCTCCACCCACAGCAGGATTGTGCGCATGGCCACCACAGGTCATCTGGTGAACCCTCCCCCACCATGACCACCACCAGCCACACCACCCAGCACCTCCACCCACGCACCCGTGTTGACGGTGTCTACTTGCGCGCCCTCGGCATCCACCAGGGCGACAGAGCAGTCGTCAGGCACGTCCATGCACACCAGTCCAATGGGGGCCATTGAGCGAGTGTCATACTCCACTATGATGGCATCCTGCGGTAGCGTGAGGAAGGACAGGAACAAAAAGCGCAAGGAGAGTGACAAGAGTCGAGCGGGCTGCACGTGGGGCGGTGCGAATCGTTGACTCTGCCTCGGCCGGAGCGCACAACAGCACACAAGCTGCCAGCACAGCAGAGCGAAATGCAGCACCAGACTGCACAGCGCACCGGCAGCCCCGCAGGCAGGCAGGCAGCAGCCCACCTGGACGGCCAGCATGCAGCTGGGCCCAGCATTGAGCCAGGTCACCGAAGGGGAGGGGCCGACTGCAGTGGGAGGCTCCGAGCCACTGCACGACAGGCGAGGTGGTGCAGGGCGGCGCGTGCGCGTAAGCGACAAGAGAGGCTTGCAGCTGTGAAGCAAATCCTGAACTTAAACAAGCAGCCACCTGCTGTGAGGCAGCCCAGCCGCAGCACTCACTCAAGCGCACAATCGACCTTGCTGCACAGCCAGCCGGCCGTGGGGTCACAAATCTGCTCGTCCTCTGGTAGCAGCGGCTGGGGTGGCGAGAGGTCGTGCCAGCCGTGCTTCAGATCCAGCCGCAGGCTGCCGGTGTCGTGATCAACAGTATACAGCTCATACCCCTCAGCAGTACCTGCAGGTGGTACCGCAGTGTACCGCAAAGTGCACGACAGCACCGTCAAGAAGAGCATTGCTCTGACCAGAACGCAGAGCAGCCGCTATAAGGGCCATTCCATGCATTCCACTGAACACAAACACCAGCCAGAGATTGCTTGGCCCGACCCAGTGTCCCCGACCGCACTCACCCTTGAGCAAGCGGCTTTGGCGGAAGCCGTCGCGGTTGCACTCCCCGATCACGCCAGTCAGTACAAAAGCGGTACCGCCCACCACAGAAATGGAGTCCGCATAGTTGTGGGAGAGGTGGAAGTGGCCGCTGCAGGAGGCACGAGTGACGGACAGGACACAAGACATTGGTCGAGCCAGAAAACCTGGAAGCAACAGCCTACGCATTGCTAGGAAGCCAGGAAGTGACAGCCTCGGCTACAGAACTCCCACCAAGCAGCAGGTGTCACAGCACTAGCAGCAGCAGCAGTGCCCCCCAGAGTGATTGGCTGCAAATATGCACAGGCCCCGGCCGCTGAGAAAACTGGTGTAAGCGCAAAAAACGCCGTAAGCCTGACAGTGCCCGGCACAGACAGGCAGCACGACTGGGACATGCGATCAGGCACACACACCGGCTCTCAGGCACATGACGCACACAGGCAGAGCAACAGGAGTACGCCAGATGAGTGTGTTCCAGACCAGTGAGTTCCGGCAGCACACCTGAACCAGAGGCGTATGTTGGGGTGCTGCTGCACCAGTTCGATGAATTCTTGGGGCCTGCTGCTGTGGTTGAGCCATGCACACCTGCGGCAAGTGGTTGACTGGTGTCGGCGCAGCGCAGCACAACAACACAAGTATGGCACAAGCCAGCTGCACGGCTGTGCTGACTCGATAGTATGGGCATGCCAGGTGCCACCGCGCCGCTGCCACGCTGCTCAACCTCCATGCAGAGGCAGCAGCCCAGGTTTGCACCCACCTATTCTTCACATGCACCGTCTGCACCACCTTCAGCCCACTGCCCAGCACGGGTGCGTGCGTGAACACCACAACTGGCCGGCCCGCAGCACTGGCCTGTGCCAGTTGTGCACGGAAGAAATCAAGCTGCTCATCATCGATGTGCACCTCATGCGCACTGAAGGGGTTGCTGCAGCACACACCGAAGGGTGTGACAGAGCAAACAAGGGGAGCAACGGTGCCAGGCAGGTGGGCAGGGAGCCGGGGGGCTAGCTGGGTGTTGCTGTGAGCAGCGGAGCGCGGCGATGGTGCCGCAGGCACTTCAGGCAACATGCCAGCAGGGGCAGCAAGGCAGAGACACACTTTGATGCGCTCGAGGCACCCCACAGGACATGCAGCCCGCTGCCGCCCGGGGCTGAGCATCAGCACCTTCGGAAGCGCACTGTGGACAGGCCGATAAAGGTTGCAGGTCCCACTTCAGCCGCCCAGAAGTGCTTCTGCTTGAAGGCTTCGTGCCAGGCAGCCAGGTTTGCCTCATCCGTTTCAAACTCGTCCCCTTCCAGGCTGAAAGCAAGCGTGCACGACAGGGGAGGGTTCATTAGCGGCTCACTGGGCAGCAAGGTTGCAACGCCACGCAGATACAAGGTGCAGGGTGAAGCAGGGGCCATGGACACGCGAAGCAGCCATCAGCAGCAGCAGCAGCAATGCGCATTAAACTTCTGCCAACCCTATGGAGTTGCCAGTCCCCTTCCCCATGCCAGAGAAACTCACTCGTGGTTGCCTGTGACAAGCGTGGTGGGCACACCAAAGCCAGAAAGGTATCCCCGAGCAAGCTGGAAGCAATCGCGACTGCCTGGCCGGTCGTTGTAGCCTCCCAAATCGCCTAGCTGCACAACCCGCGGCGCAGCAACATCTGGTTTGCTCACGGCGGCGACAAGCTGCCGCCGTGCATCCTCAAATTGATCCATCGGGGGCCCCGGCTCCAGGTGTAGATCGCCCACGATAGCACATGCAAAGCTGGAGGCATCCCTGCGCAGCATGGACAGGCAAGGGTCGCCATCAGATTGCCGTCGGAGGCGGGGAGATGGCTGCGGCAATCTGGCAGCAGCGCTTTACCTGTCCTCGAATCCCTTAAGCCCCTCAAAGCTCTGTGCTCCGTTTCCATCCACTGAGCTGCTCTGGACACACATTTTACGGCGAGCTTTGTTGGTGTCCCTGTTTGGCGGTGCTGGAGGTTGCGATGCAATGCACCGTCGTTGTAAAGCGCGACTGGCAAGCTGGGCGGTATGAGTCGCTGCGCTGGGCGACAAAGTGGCTGCACGATGCATTGTCGCTTCGACAAGCGTCGATGCGATGTTCGATGAACTCAGATGCCATTGCAGCGCAAGTTGGCTCCAGCAGGACGAGACTGAGGTACAGTTATTTTGCGCCGCCATTTCGCAACGCCGCGAGTCGGGATGCGCGTCACCAACTTGAACTGGCCATCGAGCTCAAAATCCAGATTGATCAAGCAAGTTTGACCGCTGACCGCTCCGTCCGACGGAAGCCGATGAGCTCGCAGCCAAACTCAGCCCGGCAGCAGCAAACGGTAGATGTTGTGGACCAGTTTGACAGGCGAGCTACACTGCCGCCGCCCCCGCATGTGTCGCCGCTCAACCGACGTCAACACCGGTTGCTCCCCTGTCTGCAGTTACGATGCCTACCTGACCAGCTTCATCACGCCCGCAGATGTGCAGCACCTTCCCAATACAGAGACAGTTTTGCGCGTTGTTGAGCTTGGGTAGGTCGTGCAGCTTGTGGTGCAAACAACCGTCGCTCCACGTACATTGCTCATTTCGATGAAAAAGCCCCTTTGCTCATGCCCATGACAACTGTGACACAGATACTTGCACGGCGGCGGCCAGGTGCTGCCGTGGGAGGAGTTTGCTTCACGAAAGGCGGTGCTTGCAGCAGAGCGAGAAGCAGCGGCACACCCCCGGCCTCCGCAGCTGCTGGGTGCGGGCAGGTGATGCTGCCGCATCCTGAGCTGACGAGCACATGCATGCGGCTTGATGCAGTGCCGGCCAACTGCAGGCATCGCAGCCTCATTCAAGCTCGCCGTCCGGGCCGCTGCAGGGACTTGTCACGCCGCCCGCTGCTGCAAGCACTGGCGGATCGAGAGCTGCCTGTGCGGCGGGGCATGCTGGCAACGATCGTTTTCCTTCGAAATCGTAATGCGCGGGGCCAGGTGCGGTGCGTGATGTGAGCAGCAGATGGAAGGTGCGTAACACATGACGGCTGCGCAGGTCGACAGACCGCACAAGCAACTGGAGGTGGAAGCTGTGCGCCGTAAATGCAACAATTGGCTTGAAGAATCAGCCTTGAGCTCAAACTGACTGTTCTGAACTGTGCTGTGCCATGAGCAGGAGGTGAGCGGTTACCTCGACTTCGCGCACCGGCTGGCAACAGACGAAGCAGGCATGGCGGCAGCGTTCGCCTCAGAGCAGCGCTTGATGCCGCAGCCGACGGACCTGTCATGTTTCAACTGGACCACCAACCGTATAGACAGCTGCAACAGCCCCAATTTCGAAGTAAGGGGCCAGTGGGATTAGCGCTCCGATCCCTTACTTCAGTTTCTGGCTCTGTTTGCCGGCTGCTGCAGGCTCTGCTGTCAACCCAACATTCCGCTGCGGCCTGTGTGTAGGTGCTGCCAGATCCCAAGGCGGGGCTGTGCTTCAAGAACTGTCGAGACCGCAAGGTACGCCTTGCCACACTCAAAATCACCAACACCTCCTGCCACAGCAGTCCAACTCTAAATAAAGAACCCCGACCCCGCCTGTTGATATACCTACCCCACTGCTTGCTTGAGTCACAATGCCTTCACCACATCTTTGTGCCTGCCAGGTGATCAGAGTTGACCCGGCTGCCTCCTCACCTGGAGACTACACCACACGCACAGAGGTGGCGACAGACGAGTACCAACAGGCAGTCATATTTGACCACGTCATTGGCCGGCGCACGTAGCAGCAAGGTTCAACAGCCTGGTTGACAACTCTTCTTCACAGCAGCTTCCGGCTTTGAGGCCTTCCGCGAGGGCCGCCTATTACAGCTGCCAGCCTGGCAGCAGCTGTTGTCACAGGCAGAGGCAGACGTGGTCGAGCTGGAGAGGAAGCTGCCGCCTGAGCTGGTGCAGAAAGTGGTGGGAAGATGGATGCGGCTGAATTGAGGGCCTGAGAGCAGGCAGGCTGTCAAGGGTTTGCAGCATGCCGCCTTCTTTTCGCATGTGCATCAACCACTGTTGTTGAGGTGTCATGTCGGCTTTGAAATCAAACAGGTCAGAAGCTCAGATGGGGAAACAATGTATTGATCTGCAGCGTGCTTGCAGTGTTCCAGGTGACAGACAGCCACACACCCTGCTGTGGCGCCACCACATAAATGGCAGCGGGGCTTCCCACTGCCATGCTGCCACTACACTTGTGGCTGTCAGGGGGCGACAGCTGGCCAGTGCTGTCGGCTAGGCCTCTTTCTCTTGCCCCCCCTCCGTCCTGCCCTACCGTCCCTGCTCAAGCAGGCAGCAGCAGGAAGGGGTGGCGCAGTGCGTCTGGCTGCATGACAGCCGTGGTTGAGCTTGTTCTTGCGGCGCAGCATGTTGATTGCCAAGTCTCAGCCTGCAGCGGCAGCACAAGTGCCACGCACAGCACGGCGTCCAGACAGGGCTACCATTAATGCGTAATGTGTTGAGTGTGGTGCAGGTGTGCACGTTCCGTGGGCCTTGCAAGAAGGAGTGCACCAGACAACTTGTCCCGAAATGCGGCCATGGCCTGCCGCCGCCCATCGAGACGGTACTGCAAGTCCCAGACGCGGTACTCTCCCGCCGTTTCCCGCAGCGCGCAGTACCCCTGGTTATGTAGTGCTGCCGCTGCCGACGACACTCATCTTGCAGGTGGCGTGGTGGATGCATGCAGCCGGTGTTAGAGCGTTCCACCGGGGTGGAGTTTGCGGTTGCACACAGCAGTCCTTCGGCCCTGCCCGACACTACAGGCACTCTTGCTGCCAGCCACTGCTAGCCAGCCAGCCGCACCTGAACACACCCCTGCCCTGCCCTGCCCGCCCGGGGCTGGCCTGCAGGTGCAGAGGTGTGCCGGGCCCTCACAGCAAGCGATTGGCGGCGTGGCATCAGGGCTGTCCCACTCCGCTCCTGCTGCTTTGAGGTGTGTACGGGGTTGAGATGCTGTATCCTGGAGCCCAGGCAAGTCCCTGATCCTTGCACGATATTGTGCATGCAATATTGGGATCACATCAGGCTACCATCGGCGGCAGCGGGCGCGGGACGTATTGCCCGGACGAGCGCACCAATCGGCGCCCCTGGATGCGGTGGATGGACTCTGCACATAGAGCGATTATATCCAGCAAGGCCCGCAAGGCTGCAAGCGGTTGGAGTCTGCGGCTGTTATTGGCTGCAGCGGTTTGTGAGCAGCGGCATGGCGACCGCCTTGCGTGCAGTAGTGGGATGGCAGCTGCGCGGCCCGCCGATCGCCCAAGTGAGGGCTCCGCCGCCGCTGGTGCCACCGCCATTGCCCCCGGGCGCCGTGCTGGCGTGAAGCTAGCCAGCCCTTTCAATTTTGTGCCACAGCTCTGTGACCCCACATACTTGCTTTCACTTGTGCGTTGCATGCACTGCACGCACGTCAGTGTGCAGGCCCACCGCAGCCCTGCCCACCAGCTTGTGCTGCAGCGGCAGCGGTGGCTCGGCTCAGTCCGCAGCAGCAGCAGTGGTAGTAGTGGTAACAGGGCATTGGCTACGCATGCTGCCGGTCCTGCTCCGGCCAGACAGCGGGTTGGGCGGCTCACAAGCGCGGTGCCGGAGTTTGATGCGCAGCAGCTGCTGAGGGATATGAGCTGGATGGCTTTGGCTCGGCCGATGAACTGTTGGTCAGCATGGGCAAGCTGCCTGGCATCCGGCAGCAAGGCATACTGCAGCATGGGCCTCAAGTGGCGGCCCACCTGCGGGGCGTGGGCATTGGGAGGAGCGAGCTGGGTCCGCTGTTCTGCCGGTGCCCGGAGCTGTTCAGCTGGCCAGCAGAGGAGCGTGCAGGCGTGCTGTACAGCCAGCTGATGCGGCTGGGGCTGTCAGCACGGCAGGTAGCCAGATGTTTTAAGCAGCAGCCAGGGTCAGCCGCCAGCCCCAGCTTTGAGCCGGCCATTGCGCTGCTGGCACCCCTGCTGCTTGCTGGCAGCAAGGGTGGCGGCAGGTCAGGCGAGCAGCTGTTGGGTGATCTGCTGAAGGGCCAGCCGTCAGCATTGCGGCTGCTGCAAAATGGGACTGAATCGCTGCAGCATAACCTAGACAACCTGCTGCAGCTTGGGCTCAGGAAGCAGCAGGTGGTAGCAGCATTGTCGCATTCCTGGTCCCTGCTCACTCTCCACCCCGACAACCTGGCCAAGTTGGAGGCAGTGCTGCAGCAGGAGCTGGGTGCCAACCACCAGCTGTGGGTCAAGGTGCTGAGAAGTGCACCTCGCGCGGCTAGCTGCAGTGAGGCTACTCTCAGGCAGCGGGCGCAGGCGCTTACAGCGGTGAGTGAGTGTGTGCTGGCCACATGCATGGCTGTTCCAGGCAGCAAGCTGGTGGCAGCCACGCAATGGATCGTGTTGAGTGCGTGCCTTGACCTGTTAGTTGCTGCCAGCCAGCGACAGTCGTGTTGCTGACCCTCCTGCTCGACTGCCTGCGCAGGAGTTTGGCAAAGAGGAGGCAAGTAGGATGGTTGATGTTGCACCTTCGCTGCTTGTCATCAACACTGTCGTGTGGCGGCGTGCGGTGGCGGTGTGGCAGCAGTGCGGCGTGGCCGACCCGCGGGCGGTGGCACACAGCAACCCTCAGTTGCTTGCAAGGGACTGGCTGAATCCCTCTCGGCTGGCCAACCTGCGGGCCCTGCAGCAGTGGCTGCCATGGGAGCCGTCGGGTGCTGAAATGATCGCGTGCTATGGCCGTTACATGATTCACTCACCAACAACACTGGTGGGTCGCCTGCTGTACCTGGAGCAGCTGGGCCTGCTGCCGCTACTGGTGGCAGACAAGCTGGCAGCTAGGCAGGAGTGGCGGGAGGAGCAGGGACTATCAGGCAGCAAGAAGGCAGCTGGCGAGCCGGTGTTCATCAGTGTCAGCGATGTGGCAACCCTAGCTTTAGCCCAGTTTACTGGCCTGGTTGACCGCGCCCTATCACAACAGCAGCAAGACGACGACAGTCTGATCAGCAGCAGCAACAGCGCGCCCAGCTTTGTGGCCTTCCGAAAGGGCAGCCTGTTACAGCTGCCAGCCTGGCAGCAGCTGTTGTCACAGGCGCAGGCGGATGTGGTTGAGCTGGAGAGGAAGCTGCCGCCTGAGCTGGTGCAGAAAGTGGTGGGAAGATGGATGCGGCTGAATTGAGGACCTGAGAGCAGGCAGGCTGTCAAGGGTTGTGCAGCAATGCCGCCTTCTTTTCACATGTGCATCAACACCTGTCGTTGAGGTTTCACGTCGGCTTTGAAATCAAACAGGTCAGAAGCTCAGATGGGGAAGCAATGTATTTATCTGCAGCGTGCTTGCAGTGTTCCAGGTGACAGACAGCCACACACCCTGCTGTGGCGCCACAGCATGAATGGCAGCGGGGCTCTTCACTCCCATGCTGCCACTACACTTGTGGCTGTCAGGGGCCGACAGCTGGCCAGTGCTGTCGGCTAGGCCTCTTTCTCTTGCCTCCCCTCCATCCTGCTCCCCCGCCCCTGCTCAATCAGGCAGCAGCAGGACGGGGTGGCGCATTGCGTCTGGCTGCATGCAGCCGTGGTTGAGCTTGTTCTTGCGGCGCAGCATGTTGACTGCACAGTCCCAGCCTCAGCAGCAGCACAAGTGCCACGCATAGCACGGCGTCCAGACAGGGCTACCATTAATGCGTAATGTGTTGAGTGTGGTGCAGGTGTGCACGTTCCGTGGGCCTTGCAAGAAGGAGTGCACCAGACAACTTGTCCCGAAATACCGCCATGGCCTGCCGCCGCCCATCGAGACGGTACTGCACGACCCAGACGCGGTACCCTCCTGCCAGTTCCTGCAGCGATCAGCACCCTGAAATTGTAGTGCTGCTGCAGCCGCCGTCACACATTCTGCAGGGTTGGTTGCATGGGAAATGCATGCAGCTGGCAGGTACAGTGCTGCACCGTTGTGGAGTGAACGGTTGCACACAGCAGGCCCCCGGCCCTGCCCGATACCACAGGCACCCCTGCTGCCAGCCACTACCGGCCAGCCAGCCGCCCCTTACCGCCCCCATGCTCTGCCCTGCCCTGCCCGTTTGGGCCTGGCCTGTGGGTACAGTGTTGTGCCGGGCCCGCACGGCAAGCAGTCAGCGGCGCGGCATTGGGGCTGTTCCGCTCCGCTCCTGCTGCTTTGAGGCAGGGTCGAGACGTCTGGTTATGAGGTCCAGGCTAGTGTCTGATCCTAGCACAGAGTTGTGCATGCAGCTGAGTTGGGCTCACGTCAGCCTACCACCGGCGGCAGCGGGAGCGGGACGTAGTGCCCGGTTGCAACGATGAGCCTCCCATGCTGTGGGCGAACACTGCACACAGAGCGCTTACATGTATAGCAGTGCTGGCACCACCACTTGGCACTGGATGAGAGAGCGAAGCGATTGGCAGTTCTTGTCAGCACCCCAGCAACATCTAGGGCCACATGGTCGCCATGTCAAATGCAGACCATGAGTGTGAGAAGTGCCGCAGCAAGCAGGCACATGGTGGCAGTCACGGCTGGCAACATAGACACACTCTCAACTTGCGACTGGAGGCTCAGCATGGTGCATCTCCACATTATTGCCACATTACCAACGTCAGGTCAGTCCTCCTCAAAGTTCTCTTCATCATAGTCTAAAGCCACAGCCACTCTCGCTTTCTTTGCAGGCGCTGGCTGGTCAGCAGCCACCACGTTTGCCACCGTGCTGCCCTCGGCGCCTGCCGACCCGTCCACGGCTTGATGCTGCTGCGCCGCTGCCGCCTCCTCAGCCGCGTGCTCCCGAGCCAAGCGAGCCGCCACTTCAGGCGGCAGGTCAGCTCCAATCACCCCAGCAGGTGCCTCCTCGTCTTCCTCCTCTCCACCCCCCCGCTGCATTTGTGCGGCCTGCCGAGCCAGCGCTGCTGCCTGCTGGCCCTGCTGCTGCCGGTAGCCGCCCGCCTCCCGCCCCCCATCTCGTGGCCGCCGTGCGTTGCGCTCTTTCTTCTCTTGCTGCTTGGCGGCGTCCACCGCGTCTGCAAACATCGAAGCCACAAGCATCAGAACTAGACGAAAGACAGCTCAGGCGGGAAAAACCGTAACACGCACGATGCCGCGATGTAGGCAGCAAGCCCCATCATCTGCGGCAGCAGCAGAGCAGCAGCAGCAGCAGAAGCAGCAGCAGCAGTTGCTGGGGTGATGCTCACTTCCAGCCGTGGAGCTGTCCCGCTGTGCTTGTGCTTCTAGCAGCAGCTGCTTCAGCGAAGCATCCTTGCACATGTCCGCAGCCGATTGGCCGCGACGGTCGGTGGCTGACGGGTCCGCCTTGCGTTCGAGCAGCAGCTCGACAGCCTCCTTGTGACCTGCGGGGAAGCCAGGAGCAGGTGTCTCATGCTATGGATTTGTGTGATCGCTTTGCACAGTCGCAAAATGGAGCAGGAAATAACACCGGCAGCAGTAAGTGTGAGCAAAGCTGGCAAGCAAACACTGCCAAGTGCATGCGCCTGTGCAAGCGCCTGAGTGGGGCGGGGACAGTCGTGTGGAGACTGAAGATGGGCACGTTTGCGCACCCTGCTTCGCAGCCATCATGAGAGAGTTGGTGCCATTGCGAATCTTGGCATTAACTTTGAGGCCTGCACGGGACACAGAGAGGTGGAGAGAAGAAGTTTAAGGAGGGTTGCTGCTCGGCTGGCTGATGACACAGTCACCCTTCACCATGAAGGCTGGCAAGCCACACAGTCCAGGCAAGCAGAGCCAGCAAGGGAAGCCGCAAGCTGCACCCACTGCACTGCACCTGAGGTGAGCAACCATCGCAGCACATCCACGTGCCCCTTGGTGGCCGCAAAGTGCAGCGCATTCATGTCGTCTTGTGCGACAGCGCTTTCATTTGCACCCGCTGCCAGCAGCGCCTTGACGCAGTCAAGGTGCCCTGCCCAGGCGGCCAGATGCAGCGCTGTGCGTCGCTGGGGGTCACGCTGGTCCAAGTTGGCTCCCTCGCCAATTTGGGAAGTGAGGGATGTGAGATCCCCATTGCGTGCCGCGTTGTGGAGCGGGAACGACATGGCGGGTGAGCGGCGCCTTGCAGAAGCGACGGCAACGGGGCGGCACGTTGCCGATGCGTGTGCTTTGCTTCCTTCGACGTGCAGCGGCAGGTTCAACGCCAGCAGCGAACGGGCGTGAAGCGCAAACCAGGGTGCAACCTGAGAGGTGATCAGAAGGTTTCTGTGGATGCTGACAGTGGACTGCAAGCTTTGCGAGCGCCGATGCCGCCAAACTGTTGAAAGGCAGGACAGGAGTACTGCCTCATGCATGATATGCACAACAGATGGCACAGCGCCATCCATAGAGTATTTACCGCACATTAACGCACACTTGCTCTGCACGCGGCTTGCACATTCAGCGGTAAGGCGCTTCAAAACGGCCTGGAACTCGGCCCACCAGCTCGCAACCGCAAGCAGAAGCAGCAGTGCCTGTGATTGCGTGCCCTGCCGATTGAACGGGACGTGTTTGCTGACGACGGCAGCGGAGCCGGTAGCGGCGCCGCACTTTCTTGCGAAGTTTGTGGCCTCTCATCATTGCGCTAGTCATGTCCTTCTTGGTGAGGCTGCTGTTTGAACCTGGCTGTATCTGATGAGCTGCAGTCCGCCACAATCACCGTCTCAGCATAACGTGGCTCGCCGCCCTCCCCCATTCGTTGGTCGCCTTGCAGCGGCGGTCTGGGTATGTGGTGGCCGGCGCAGCAGTCGGTACGCTCATGACGTACCGCAGGGACCTGAAGCAGCTGCACTTTGATCTGGCATCCGCCACTGGTCAGTATCGCTGCACACCTCTTCTCATTGTCCCTCCTTCGGATGCTGCTCAGCTATGCCGCTCACTCTCCTTGTGCACCATCGCACTGCTTCTGTGCATTCTTCTGGCATGGCTGTAACACATCCATCTCGTCCTAAGCCCTGCCGTTGCTGCAGGACCACTGGTGCGTCTGCTGGATGCGGAGACCAGCCACAACGTGGGGCTGCTGGCCGCCCGCTGGGGACTACTTCCGAGAGAAACTCGGCCCGACCCTCCCTCCCTGCACACCACGGTGTGGGGCCGGAAGTTCCCAAACCCCCTAGGCAAGCTCCTGGCTGCTTCTGTGGTTTGCGCATGCTGCTTCCCAGCTGCCTTGCTCGCATGCACTCGGTTTGATCTACACTTCTACCACGACAGCCGCTCTGCCTGCTGTCCACGTCACACGCTTGTTGCGTGTCCTGAAAGGGCCCGATGTGGGGGCCGCAGCTTTATCGCGATCATTTCTGTACCCCCACCTCCCTCTCCCTAATTCATCAGACTGTGGCCTGTTCCTTGCCATTCCAGGTGTGGCGGCTGGCTTTGACAAGGATGCCGAGGTGGTGGAGCCGCTGCTGGGGCTGGGGTTTGGGTTTGTGGAGGTGGGATCAATCACGCCACAGCCGCAGCCCGGAAACCCCAAGCCCCGCGCCTTCCGCATAACCGAGCAGGGGTGAGCGATGCAGTGCATAGTGTGTAACTGCGATTGCATTGCCTGCCTGTGGTTGGTGGTGGCATGCATGCGTGTGGGGTTGAGACGCGCAGGAATCAGCAGGCTCAGTTTGCTGCAGGCTGCCTGCTGTCTGCAGGCTGCCTGTCTAGACATGCTGTTGCTCTCCGTCAGCCGTTACACCGCCGCTCGCTCACCTCGCCGCACTTGGGGTGCTATTCAACCACCAAGCGCTGCTTGACCGCCCTCCAACCGCCGCCTTGCAGTGCTGTGATCAACCGGTACGGTTTCAACAGCAAGGGCGTGGATGCAGCAGCGCTTCGGCTGGCGGAGCTGCGGCTGCGGCGGGATGAGCCGGGGTCAGGCTTCCCTGGCGGTCTGGTGGGAGTGAACCTTGGCAAGAATAAGACCAGCGAGGATGCAGCAGCAGGTGGGCCTCATCCCCGCCCTTATGACTCGTTCGCCTCTACAGTAACGATGTGGTTCAATACTGCATGTGTGTAGCAGCTTGCACTGCCTGCCCGCGTGCCTGCCCGTCGTGCTTGCAAGACCTTGAGTGGGCCTCTGCTTCCTCCCGCAGACTATTGCCAGGGTGTGACGAAGCTGGGCCGGGAAGCTGACTACCTTGTCATCAACATCTCCTCACCCAACACACCTGGTGCGTGAGCTGAGTGCAGCCAGCTAGGTGGGGAGAATAAGGCTAATAAAACTCCGGAAGGAGGGAGGCAACACTCAGCTAGGCCGCCGGTTGTTGGAGTCGCTGGAGTGGCCTTGGCAGCGGAGCATGTTAGCACTGAATCCCTGCGGCGCGATGATTGCTGTCGTGACTGCCGCCGCCCGCGCATGTGCAGGCTTGCGGGCGCTGCAGGGCAGGAGGGAGCTGGAAACGCTTGTCAAGAGTGTGAAGCAGGTGGGGTGTGTGGCTGCGGCAGGGTTGCTGCAGGACCGTGGCGGCATCAGAGGGTTGGTGCTCTGACTGTGCAGTATGCGGCATAGCTTGCGCCACCTGGATTTCCGCTTGCTGCCCGCACCATGCGCTGAGCTTTGCACTCTGTTGCGGTGCCACTTGCCTCGCAGACTCGTGACCGCATGGCTTGGGGCAAAGGCGAGACGCCTCCGCCGCTGCTGGTGAAGATCGCCCCTGACCTAACTGACGTTGACATGGCAGGTGGGTGGCCATGGCTGCCTGGCACTGCTGCTGTGTCGCATCGATTGGGTGATATTGTGCTCAGGCTATGTCCCGTTCTCTTGCTCCCCTTGCTGCCTCACCGCTGCATCCCCTTGCCCCTTGCTGTCTGCTGCAGACATTGCTGCGGTGGCGCTACAACAGGGCGTGGACGGCCTGATAGTCAGCAACACAACCATCACTCGGCCCGAGCCCATTGCAGCTCACCCCCTGGGCAAGGAGGTGCGTGCCGCTGCGAGCTGCCCTTCCTGCAGGTTGCTGAAGTAAGGCATCTCATCATGCCTATCTCCGTCCAGGGGACTCCTTCTTCCCAGCCCGCCATTACCTGTGCATACTCGGCTGCCCATCGATGGCGTGCATATTTGGCGGCCGCTGGCGGCATGCTGCAACTCGCCTGCTGCCGCCTGCGGCTGTGCCACTCACCCATCACCCATCACTGCAGGCGGGCGGCCTCAGCGGGCGGCCTCTGTTTGAGCTGTCCACCGGCGTGTTGGCTGACATGTATCGCCTGACCGGAGGCAAGCTGCCCATCATTGGGGTGGGCGGAGTGTCCAGCGGGGCGGATGCCTACGCCAAGATCCGTGCAGGTGTGCCTGCCATCTGCCGCTGTCAGAGATGGAGGGTTGCTGCCAGCAGCTTGCAGGGGACTTGGGGGGGTGGGGAGGGGTTGGGTGGATGGCTGGTTGCGTGGATTTTTTGTAGAAGAGGAAGTGGAAGAGGGCAAGCGCCACAGTGCTGCAGGCGGCCTGCCTGTTGCACTCACACCTCTTAAACGGCACACGCCCCGGCAGGCAGGCGTCAGGCAGCAGTGCAGCGCCAGCTGTCTCCTGCCTCCGCCATCCTAGCATCCGGCATTTGACGTACCGCTTTTTGTTGTTGCTGTACTGCTCTGCAGGTGCCTCTCTGGTGGAGCTCTACTCTGCCTTTGCATTTGAGGGGCCCAAGCTGGTACCCCGCATAAAGCGAGAGCTGGCAGCCCTGCTGCAGCGAGACGGTTTCAACAGCGTGGCGGAGGCCGTGGGAGCAGACCACAGGCAGCAGCAGCAGCAGCAGCAGCAGCAGCAGGGCAAAGCGCCCAGTAGCAGTAGCGGCAGAGCTGGCGCGGTGTCCAAGCGATGATGTGGTGCGGAAGCATGCAGAGCTGCTGGCTGCCAGGATGTGCATGGCATGGTCCAAGCTGCAGAGCTGAAAGGCTGCAGGACTGAGCGGAAGTGGCAGTCAACGTCGGTGTGAATGTAGGGCAGCCCACAAAAAACACATGTTTGGTAACCTTGCGTCCTTCTCTCTGTCAATCCTGTGTTCTGCGGTACAGCACTTTGTTACGGATCAGTCATGGCAGGGGTGTTGTAGAATCAGGCCTGAAAATTGGGGTGCTACAGTCTCAAACATTTATGCGGTTCTCAAGATGGCACAGCTCCGAGAGTGGTCGGTCTAGCCTCACAGCCCTCGCTGCCGCCGCATCAGTATCAGCATTGCGAAATTGCGCGTATTAGATCGTCTGGTGAGTACGGTGTGGTGGTGATTGTTTAGTCGTCGTACTTGTTGTACTTCTTGGCATCACGCTTCTGGATTTCAATTGCAGCGTCAGTTCCGGGCTTCAGGCCAGCGGAGACGGCAAAGGACAGGCCGGTGACCACAATAGCTCCTGCAGACGTAAATAAGCGTAACTAACAAAGCTGGTGAACACGGACAGCAATTCTGGTCGTGACTGGCACGAGCAGGGTGTGAAAGAAGCACTGTTCGGATACGGGCAATGGCGGCAGCGGCGGCGCTCACCGAGCACAATGGCGCCGATGGGCGCATCGACTGAGCCGGGGGCGGCAGCTGCGGCATCTCCGATAGTGGCAACCATGTCGGGCAGCATGGCGCGAGGGGTCACAGCGCGGGCCCGGCGAGGCGTTTGTCGGCCGGCACCAGGGCGCTGCAGGGGTACGGCGACACGGCTGATGGCGGCGATCATGGTGTCAGCAGGTGGATGGATGGGAGAATAAGGTGGCGGGATGAGAGGCGCTTAAAAGGCGATCTCGCCAGGAGTCTCATGCTGTGCTGCGCATTGACTAATTTGCAGCCAACTGGCACTCAATTCAATTCGTTTGGGAATGGAGGGATCTGGATGGAGGTTGAGGCGCGGCCCGTGATGGCACAGCCCTCCGAGCCGAGGCGAAACCTGGTGGCCTGGTGGCTGCTCGGCCTCCTCAACAACAGCTGTGAGAGGGCTGTGGAGTGAAGTGGGTGCTCCCAGAGGCTTGCAGATGCCTGTGTCGCCGCACCACTGCTGTTGTTCCCGCTGCCGTTGCTCCCGCCAAGTGGTTGCTCCTTTGAATGCAGCCTATGTCATCATGATAGCTGGCGCCAACGAGATCAGTGCAGCAGCAGTAGGCCTGGTGTACCTGTGTGCGGTGGGGCCCTCCCTCCTCTGCAAGGCCAGGCAAGTTGAATGTGCACAAACCACCGCAGGTCCAGACCGTGCAACAATTGTCTGGCTGTGCTGCACTGCCTGCAGCGCGCCCTACTGGTTCCATTACGTCCGATACACAACCCGCGTCCATGCTGTGGCGGCACTCATGGCAGCCAGCTACACAACAGGTGTGGGTGACAGCTGGCATAGAGCGGGTACCAGCCCTTGCACTGCCTGCATTCGGCCCAGATGAGCGCGGTGCACCAGCGCCTTGTCCCTTCCCCTTCCTTGCTTGTTTCCCATGTGATCTCTGCTTCCGCTCATTCCTGCAGTTGCGCTGTCCAGCAGCCGGGGCTGGCAGCTGCTGGGGGTTGTGTTAGCCTCGCTGCAGGGCGGCCTGGGGGAGGCGTCCTGCCTGGCAATGACCAGTTACTACAGGTGTGGTTGCCTTGCGCTGCTGCCACTCGTCGCCGCTGGTGCAGGTGCTCACCCTGCTGTCGCCGATCTGTTCTCTGCCTTGCCTGGTGCCGCATGTGCTGCTGATGGCCGGTCAATCCATTTGCTCGTACTCATGCCCTGCCACTCGTCCTGCCTGTGCTGTGCTGCTGTACTGCAGCGGTCGTCCCGCCATCACTATGTGGAGCAGCGGCACCGGCTTTGCTGGGTGCGCCTGCCTCTGGTGGTGAAACTTGGTTGCAGGCCCAGCAGGTGTTCGCTTTGCTTTGCTGTGCTTTGCTTGGGTGTCGCTTGGGTATGGAGGTGTCAGACTGAATTGCGTGTGATGTGAACTGTACTGCAGGGTGTTTGGCTACGCCTGGATTGCCCTCTTGCACCTGCTGGGTGAGCTTACTCGTCTGCTGTTTGCCTTTGGCGTGTGTACGACTGGCTCGCGTGCTCGCTGCCTGCTGCTGGGCAGAGGCTAACTTTGCCGCAACAATCGCAGGGTAGAAGTATCACTTCTCTTGAATGGTATATGTTGTTGCACGCCTGTCTGGCTTTTCATTCCTGTCGCGCTGCAGGCGGAATGAGCTTCACCTCGACCTTGCTGGCAGCCAATGTCACCACCGTTGCCTGGGTGGCAGTGTACCACCTGCTGCTGGACTCACCCGACCTCAAGGTGCAGCAGCTGTGGCGCCACGACAGCGACGCAGCCACTCACACGGCGCCGCCCCCACAGCAGCGCCCGCCGGCGGCCTCGGCAGCGGCGGCAGCAGCAGCGGCGGCGGAGCTGCGGCGGCAATCGGGGCGGCGGGAGGATGAGGAGGAGCAGGGGCTGCTGCTGTTGCATGTTCCTGAGGCCGGCAGCACGGGCGATCATCATCATCATCAGCAGCATCAGCAGCAGCAGCAGCAGCAGCAGCAGCAGCAGCAGCAGCGTATTAGCGAGGAGGTTTGGCAGGAGGAGGATCAGCAGGAGGAGCAGCACAGCAAGCCCTCGAGAGCGGCCCGCATGACCTGGCGAGAGCGAGTTCATCGCACAGGTCAGGCAACCAGCAACAGCCCGGTGCCTGCCTCTGAAGTGTGGCTGGGTCTGGGGCGGGGCATAACAAGCGCACGCACTTCACAGCATGCACGGGCTTGAGACGTTGGGGAGCCGTGTGGAGCATCGTCTGACACAGTGCTGCCAACACCCTACCTCCTTGTGGCGCTGCCCCGGCCTGATATGCTGCTGCCCTGTGTCCTCGCTTTGTTTGCTTTGCTTGCAGCCGTGCTGTGGCCCTACATGGTTCCCCTTGCGCTCGTCTACTTTGCTGAGTATGCGATGCAAAGCGGAGCCTGGACCGCCATAGGTGAGGGTTGAGGTGACGAGGAGGGCAGCACGTGCATGGCCGCAGCAAGTGCACGGCAGATGGCCGCCAAGCACCCTGCTTCCTTGTGTGTGTTCTGTCCTTGTGACCGCAAAGAAAGCTTGAGGACCCTTGTGATACCGGACCAGACACCAGCAGTCTCGCCGTCTGCTTGGCAAGAGCTGGAGGCACACACACACGTGCCCCTCCGCTGCTGCCGTGCAGGCTTCCCTGTCAGCAGCGCGGCTGCCCGCCACCGCTTCTACGTGTATTCAAATTGGTGCTACCAGGCGGGGGTGTTCCTATCTCGCTCCTCGGGCATGCTGTACCAGGTAGGGCTTGTTGCTGTGTGTGGTGTGAGCCATGGCTATGGTGCAAGCCAATGCACCCTAGGGAATGCGCTGGCGTGGCTGAGCGCGCGCCATGCGCGCAGGCGAGGAGACGGTGTAACAGAGCAACCTGCCACGAGCTGCTGTGCTTGCTCGTTGGCTTGATCTTGTGATATGCCCGCTTCTGCTACCCACCCTTGCAGGCCAGCCGCCGCGTGCTGTGGGCCATGCCGGTCATGCAGGTCGGCTGGCTGCTGTTCTTTCTGTTTGACGCGGTGCACCATTTTTGGTACAACAGCTGGCTGCTGGTGCCGTGCTTCGTCACAGGTGGGTGGCCGCAGCCCTAGTTTGTAGGTGTGGTCCGTTACTGGTCGACTCATTGCGCACAGCTAGGCGTTGCAAATGCAGCTCATCGTCCTCGCCTGTTGCCGAGTGAGCGACTTGTGTTACAATGCATGTTGCTTTCAGGCCTGCTGGGTGGTGCTGTGTACGTGAATGCCTTCACCCTGATCAGCAAGGAGATAGCTTCACAGTACAGGTGAAGTACACCTCTTGCTTCATGTGCCTTGCTACATGTCACGCTCACTGCTGCCTAGCCACCAGCCGCCGTTCAGCTCTTCCTTTCTCAACCCTTCAAATCGACCCTTCAAATCGACCCATACCCTGCCCGCAGGGAGTTTTCCCTGGGCGCTGCCTCAATAGCTGACAGCCTGGGTGTGGCACTGGCCGACGCCTGTGGCATCATCATCCAGGGCTGCCTGTTCAAGGCCAACGGCCTCTCGGGCGCTGACTTCAAGTGCTGACGCTCAACGCACTTGCACCTTGCTGACCTGCTCATCTATGTATCTTGCTTGAACTCTGTTTTGCTTCTGCTTTAACATTTGATTTCCTAAACTGTGTACTGCTTAACATCAAATTCTGTAACGCAACGCTGTTGATTTATGACACTGAAGCACGGGCAGGCAGGAGAAAAACACTCAGACAAGTTGCACAACGGGCGCAGAGAGAGCGCGCAGATTGCGGATTTGGTTCCAGGGAGAGTCAAAAAGCCAGTATCGCACTTGTGGTGATGACATTATTCAGCTGCAGCCTCGGGAAGAACAGAAGCATGCGAAAGGACAGCACGCGTAGAAGCAGTGCTACGCTGCAGTATGAAGCCAGCAGCCGCTCTAAAACAACATCTAGTTGTTTACTTGAGCTGGGAGAAGACCTTCTGAATGATGCCTGTTGCCTGGTGCAGCTGTTCCTCATTGATGATCAGCGGCGGCGCCAGCCGGATGATGTTCCTGCACAAACGTGGCCACAGGCGTGCACAGAGGCGGGTGCATGAGGACAAAGGAAGGGCATCACAGGCATAGACATCAAACCTTTGTGACTCCAGACACACACCTCCTCACAAGCAAATCACACATTGGCGTATTCCCTGTTCACCCCTGACCCTTTTCAACACCACCCGCACCTGTGTGTGGGCTTGGTCAGCAGCCCCTCCTTCATCAGCTTCAGGCAGATGTCCCAGGCCTCCACTCCCGCCTCCGGGTCAACCACGATCGCGTTCAGCAGGCCGCGGCCCCGCACCTGCACGTCGAATGCATGTGGCGGTCACAAATCAACACATCACAGGATTCAACACGTGTGAAGCTGCCACCATCAGAGCGGCACAGTCACTGGCAATGACCCCTCCCTCTGTCCCTTCAACTCACGCTTTGGATCAGGGGTGAGCCGATGCCCTCCAGCTCCTTCCTGAAGATGGGGCCCAGCCGCGCAGCATTCTCGGCGCACTTCTCCTCGACCAGCACCTGGAGGGAGGCAGGTGTGACATGTGCGGCGCGGTGAGGTGCCAGTACCAGCAGCGCAAGCAGGTTGTAAATATGGCTGTGGGCCTGATGCGAGAGAGAGCAGGGGAGAGGGCGCCTCTAGGTGCAGCAGAAAACAGGAGGGAGGTTGTCAGCAAGCTGCCCTGTCACACCTTGAGCGACGCAATGGCGACGCGGTTAGCCACAGGGTTGCCGCCGTACGTCGACCCGTGCTGCCCTCGGCCGATGGTCAGCATCACATCGTTGTTGGCCAGCACCGCAGAGACCGGCATGGTGCCTCCCGACAGCGCCTTGCCCAGGATTGTGATGTCGGGCCTGGCGCCGCCCATGTCCCACTCGCTGCACAGCATCTTGCCGGTTCTGCGACGACGAGACGGCAACAGGTGGTGGCAAGCACTTCATTGAGCTGCAAGCAAGCATGCGAGAGATGAAGCAGCTCCTTCCTGCCGGCAAACTTCAAACAGGCAAACACGTACCCCACACGTGCACCATTCAGGCTGTCGTTCAGTTTTGAACGCACACGATTGCTGTCCGCAGCTCACCTGCACAGCCCCGTCTGCACCTCGTCAGAGATCAGCAGCGCATTGTGCTTGTGCAGCAGCTCCTGAGCCTTCTTCAGGTACCCATCCTGGGGCACCACCACGCCCGCCTCACCCTGCAGTCAGCGACACCGCACAATACCCGGGTGAGAGAGGACCCTGGTCAGAAATACTGGCGAAGGCAGGCTGCGCCCTATCGCTGGACGATTGCAGCGACCGTGCCGTTTGGCTTCGGCTGCTGCCAACCAGCGCTGCTAGCCGTAAGCCTCTAAACACCAGCCCCAGACGCCCAGCCCCAGCACACCATGGCCGGCCAGCTTGTCAGTGCTTGGGTGCCATTCTCCTAAATATTCCTTTGTAAATCCGCAACGAAGCTGCCAGAGTCGACAATCAATTAGATGAGAGGATGGTACCTGAGCTCACCTGGATTGGCTCAACCATGAATGCAACGATGTTTGGGTCAGCCTCCAGCTTCTGCTGCAGCGCCTCCAAATCGTTGTAGGGGATGATCTCAAAGCCGGGCATGTAGGGCCCAAAACCCTGCGGATGGCGACAAGTAAAGACTGTGATCAGGTGCAAGGAAGTGACAGGGCGCTGGATCGGGCCAAGCTGCTCACTGCTGGATCCACACACCGCTTGCATTTCTGCAGCACGCTCGTCCCACACTCATCCTCATCGCCTCGCCTCCGCACACACCACCTCCTCACACCTCGTCAGCGTGTCCCACCACGCCATGCAAACAGGCAGGAACGCAGCTGAGGCATTGCACAGCTCAAAGCTGTGTCAAAGCAGACAACAAGCTGCGCACCTCATAGGAGTCTGGGTCAGTGGAGGAGGAGATGGCAGAGGTGGTGCGCCCCCAGAAGTTCTCCCTTGCAAACAGAATCTTGGCCTGGTTCTTGGGCACACCCTTCACGTCATAGCCCCATCGCCGCGCGAGCTTGATGGCAGTCTCGCCGCCCTCCACGCCCGTGTTCATGGGCAGCACCTGAGTGTAGGGGCAGCAGTGAGGTGAAGGTGGGAAGGCAGCGCAAGCCATTCTCGCTCCTATCCAGCCCAGACCTCGCGTACGCAGCCTCCAGCCCCACACAACTTTGATCACGATGCTGCTCTCATGTGACCCCCAATGTGACCCTGCAAACACTCAGTCCACTCCCCAGGAAAGCACCTTGTCATATCCCAGCAGCTGCGTGATGTATTCCTCATATTCCCCGAGAGTGTCGTTGAAGAAAGCGCGGGATGTAAGCGTCAGCTTCTTGGCCTGCTCGACCATAGCCTCAATGATCTGCAGCGATGCGATAGGGCAGCATGGCTCTCATTTAGATGGCAAGTGTGTGGACATGGTGGCTTGGGAGGCAAATTAAGGTGGCAGGGAAGCATGCATGCGTGGCAACAAAGTCGTGCGTACCTTGGGGTGGCAGTGGCCCTGGTTCACTGCTGAGTATCCAGAGAGGAAGTCAAAATACTTCTTGCCATCAACGTCCCACATAAAGATGCCCTGCAAGATAGAATAGCAATGCAAAGGTGAGAATTGCTTCATGGAAACATTGAAATTTGCATGCCGGTTGGCCAAAGCTCAGCCCGCCAAGCTCGCACCTCGCCGCGGTTCAGTACAACGGGGAGAGGGTGGTAGTTGTGAGCTCCATACTTCTCCTCCTTGTCAATATACTGCAGGAGTGCACAGCAGGACAACCCTTCCCAGGTGAGTTATCACGATAACGGGAGGTGTCGGGACGGCTTGCCGGTCACCCTATGCCTTTCTGTGCTGGATTCACCTGCTGCTGCAAGGGGGTCTGTGCTGGATCCAAACCGTGCCCACTGGCCATGCCTCGGTTGCCGGCGGCCGCAACACGTGCCGCGGCATGGCGACACAGCAACGAGCTCAAGTCCCTGCCCTTGGCACGCAGAGCCATGCTGGGTATGAACTGGGACTTTGGGTGGCTGCGGTGCGGTCGATCGAGGGCTGCTGGTGAGTATTTTCCGCCTTCCGAGCTGCACCGTTAACGGGGCTTGCGCGGTGCCTATGCTGGTTGACTGGATGTCGCAAGGTGGCAAATTTCAAGCCGCCAGGCGTTGACGACACCGTTTCCGTTAGCAATTGCCCGGTACAGCAGTACGAATTAGACGTAAAACCAATCCGAACCCCTTGCTGATGTCTTGGTGATCCCAGGTTGGTTTGTTCCAAACACATCACAGCACGCCACTGCCGACATCGATCGGATTTCTCACGCTCTGGGCCGGCGCTTGGCGCGGCTTTAGCTGCAGCATGGTGAGGCGCTGCTGTGGTCCAGTGACCTGATGGCAAACTTGCCCTGCAACTCTGCTCTCTATGATGTGCTGCTACACTCCTTGCGTTGTGATTTTCGCATCCTTCAAGCTGCGCCGCACGGCGGCCTGCATTGATGCCTTGCCCAGGCACCGGCCGCCGCCGCCCTCACCCGCCCACCCACTCGACGCTGCCTTCCTGCTTCCTAAACAAACAGTCGGTGACGCTGCACACCACCCACGGCGACATCAAGGTGGAGCTGTTTTGCGAGGATGCGCCGCGCTCAGCAGAAAACTTCCTAGCCCTGGCAGCCAGCGGATATTATGACGGCACGATCTTTCACCGCAACATCAAAGCCTTCATGGTGCAGGTGAGGCTACCTGCAGCCACTGCAGCTGGCTGAGCACGACTTGCTGCTGACTTGCTGCTCACAGCGTCTGCCAGCCAGTTGGCAACGCCTTTGGTAATCAGCAGCTTTCGTTTCTGGTGCTGCTGTTGCCACAGCTGCGGAACCTAGAGCTGGCTGCTGCAACCCACGCAGCGCCTACACGCAGCGCCTCCACCTCCGCCTTGCCCACTCCTGCCCGCCCGCTGCAGGGTGGGGACCCCACGGGCACCGGCAAGGGCGGCCGCAGCATCTACTCCACAGCCAATGGCAAATTCCCTGATGAGTTGGTCGATCACCTGAAGCACAACAAGCGCGGCATCCTGTCCATGGCCAACAGCGGCCCCAACACCAATGGCAGCCAATTTTTCATCACTTACAAAGCGCACCCGCACCTCAACGGTAGGCTGGCTAATAGGAGGCTAGGAGGCTGGGGGTCGCATGCCTTGCATGCAGCGGCTGTGAAGCAAACTTGGTTTTAGGCTCGGCACAGAGCAGTCCCACACGGCAGCGCCGACGTACATAACATGAAGCCATCACGGTTCCGCCTACCTGCCGCTAGCCGCTTCCTGCCTGCAGTAGTGCAGTGCAGTGTAGTCCAACGTGCTGCACGTGGTGCGCCTGCCGTGCGCCGACCTTGCTGTCCCTGGCCTTTGCCATGCAGGGAAGTACACAATTTTCGGTCAGGTTATTGACGGCATGGATGTGCTTGATCGCATGGAGAAGGTCCCGACAGGACCCAACGACCGACCGCTGCAGGTGAGCTGGCAAGGCTGGCAGGCAGTGTGGTGCAGGCAACAAGCAGACGCTGCGGGCACAATACGGCAGCTTGCATATGCTTCTGATGTTGGAGTTGGAGTTTGAGTTTGTGCTTGTCGCCTGCACTATGCAGGAAATGAAGCTGACAGGCTGCACGATACATGCAAACCCGCTGGCGCGATGACTGCGGCAGCAGTGATCTGCTCTAGCAACGCAACGTTGACGTATCTGCTCTGCCTCCAACCTGCTACTGACTGACTTCTCAATTCCCCTCTTGACACGATGCTTGTTGACCTCGCCGCTGTGTCTGCTGTCCGTGCTCGCATTCTCCCTCGCTCTCGCTCCTGCCCAATGCATTCCCCATCCAATCAAACTCTGCCTGAGTAATCAAACAGGTTTCAACTTTACAGTGGTTGCGATTGTGATTTCAACTCGTCACAGCTGTGCAACTTGGGGTGTGCCCCATGCAGTGAGCACGGAGTCAACGTGCCAACATGCTCAAGTGCGGGCGTGTCTTGGCGACTGCGGTTTGTCTGTGCAGCGGCTGTCGGGTTTGCATCTGGTGTGGCTGTGTCTGCGACTCTTCATGTGGAGTGCGGGCTCAGGAAGTGTTGCAAGTTATCTGGATGTGCATGCCCAGTGAGCAGTGGCCGTCCACGGGGCAACCAAACCACTTCTGCAGCAAGCAAATGTGAGCGGCCAGCAACATCAATAAAGTTCAGTTGGCAGCCATGAAATTCATGAGGCTGCTTGCATGCACCGGCAGGGCCTGCAGCATGCTGCCAACATCCCGGGTTGCCATCAAGCAGGGTGCCCGCTCACCTCCCCAGTGGTGGATGGGCTGCACGTGAAGGTGAAGTCCCCTCCTGCGCCGCCCGCAAGCAGGGACAATTGCAAAGCATTCAGGGACAACAGATGTCAGTGGACATGACGCAGCGGCACCGCGGCAGCATTTGGTGTCGAGTGTCATTGGCATCGATTCAACCTTTTCGAAGGGTTGGCCTGCCTGCTGCTCACCATCCACGGGATCAACGAGCACTGTGTGAGGATCGCTGGGAGAGGAGGGGCAGTCAGCGGTCGGCAGCTCCCACAGCCCGTGAAGCCCTTGCCCTGCACCAGGGATCGTCGATTGTGGAATAGGTGTCAGGAACATGCAGCATGCGGTTATTATTACAGACGGTGGCGGCACCGCTGCCGCCTCATTTGTGCCGACTTCGAGCAGCCGGCGAAAACAAGCAGAGGCTTCAGTGTTTGCTGCCAGGCCAAACTGCGCACCAGTCCAGTTAAAAACGGTGGAATCTCCCTGGGCAAGCGTCATTGGCTCATAGTTCTGTCCCTGCATAAGCGGGTGGCGGACGGGTTGAATCTGGGCAGCGCCTGCATGAGCAATTGCGCTGGGCACTGTTTGCGTGATGCCCACCAGAGTCCACACGAGTTGCTCCGCAGGTCCTGCAGGTGAGAAGGACGCATGACGGCGGCGGCACACCGGCGGTGAGTGCGTCGCGTTGAGGCCTCTGGCGGCAGCTGCCACGGCGTTTTCAGGGCCCATTTGCTGCCCCAGGTGTGGTCCAAGGCAGCGAGGCCACCTCAGGCTGCGCCGGCCCGCTCACCCTGGGCTGCCACGGCCACCAGCAGCGTCAAAACGGCCAAGTATCGCAGCATGGTGCTTGCAGGCTCGATGGGCGACGAGATGCTCAAGGGTTTTGAATGGACAAAGCAAATGGTGAGGCGCATTCAGTCATGGATGGCGGCGCCAACTCAATTTACAATGCGTCTTTGAGGGTCTCAATTGATGAAGGAGTATGCTTTTGATTGAATGTATCTGATGCCTATGCGTGCAAAACAGGCTAAATGGCGGTAATGGCAAGTGTCGGGCGTCAGCAGTCAAGTCCGTCATCATTGGACCCACATCACGCGGCGGGAGCGGGGGCTGGCGCTGGGGTCGGTGCAGGGGCCACAGCGGCGGCACACGCCTCAGGGTCAGTGATAAGGGTGCCGTTGAGGTTGCAGTAGGTCACAACCATGGGGTCATCCAGAGCCAGGGTGATGTTGACCGACTGCAGGACACAAAGGGCAGGGAAGGTGAGGAGGCACTCAGTGCCTTGCACTGTAGCTGGCCAGATCGCTTGTCAGAGCTGCAGCAGTTTGCTTCCAAACACCTCAGCTCCTTCCCGGCAAGCCAGTCACCGCAGCAGAGCAAGGCGCACCTGGGGAGGCGATGGCGAGCTGTAGCGCACGCCGGGAGTGGGATCATTGCCCGGCCCGCCTGCATTGGGGCATGGCAATTTCGGTTGTACTTTCAAACCAAGTCTCACACGGCCTCCTTCTAAGCCAGCCAGCTACAGCACTGCACACTTCAGCAGCATGACACAGGCTGGTGCAGCGCGGTGCGGCCCCAAAGGCACTTGCACACACACACTCACCTGGGTTGTACAGCGGCGAGTAGCCTTCGTCTGTCTGGAAGGCCATGAGCGTGGTGAGTGATGCTGCTGCCTCCGGGCTGCTGGCGTCCAGAATCACATCAAGGTAGTTGTCGTAGTCCTCCTGCAGCAGCGCAGCAGCGCAGCAGCGCAGCAGCAGCAGCAGCAGAGGGAGAAGTATGTTGCCTAGCATGGCAGCCAGAAACTGAGGTTTCGATCGTCTCCCTGTTGACAAACCAGGCTTTTTACAATAATTGCTGGAATGCCGGACTGCAGCCTGCTTGCAATTGGCACAGGAGGAGTTGGCTGGGTTCCGACTTGCCTGGTAGCACTCGTCGTAGCTGTCCTGCCCCACTCCAGTATCTGCCATGCCAAGCACTTGAATGGAACCCAGCTGCTGGCCGAGGTCATACTCCACACCTGTAGCGTTGATTCGTACCTGCATATTTGACAGTGGTGAAGAGCAGCAGGGCGGGAGGCGGTGGTTTGCAGTTGAGCAGAGGGCGCCAGCTCAGCCCACCGCACAGCACCGCGTGGGTGGACCTGTCTCCAGGCAGGCTGTTGCTGAGTGTGACGCCAGCAGAATGCAGCAGACGGAGGGGGAGCCAGCAGGACAGCTGATGGCGCTTTGGAGGCCTGTCGGCTTACAGGCACGGATGCCTTTTCCAAACAGTCGTGCTTGTTGCTGGTCCGCAGTAACTGCCTGCTCTGCTCCTGATGCATACGGAATTGAGCCTCACCTCCTGTCCATCAGCATCGGTGGCCATGAGGTAGAAGTGGGTGGCAAACTTGGTGGGCTGGAAGGCCATCACACCATCAGGAGTCATGCCTGCACGCATGGAAAGGGCGGCATGCATGTGCCTGTTGGGCGAGAGCAGGCGATGCTCAAGGCCAGCAGCACAGGTCGACGGCGAAAGGTGTAGCACACATCACCAGCTGCAGGCACAGTACAGGTCAGCAGCGGGGAGCAAGCGTAGCTGCAGGGCGGCTGATGTCAGTATCTGATGAACTGATACAAATCCCTCATGTATCCAAATGACCCGCACCTCCGCTGTAAAACAGGCGCAGGCGGTACCGATCGCCGTCGGGGCCTAGGCTGCCATCATAAGCTCCATACAGAGCGATGCCAGAGTTAGGGAAGGCAGTCTGCAAGGCAAGGGGGGTTTACATGGTGGTTCCAAACACAGCGTCAGGCGTGGTGTGGCAATGCGGAGGTCTACCCAGCGCAGCACGGCATTTGAGAGCCCCTGTCATGCCCACCCAAGCAGGGCAGCTCAACAGCACTGCACCCCTCAACTGGGGCTGCTGCGGCCTGCAGCCGCCGATTACCTGAGGTGCAATGGGGGGCTGGCTGATGCCCTCCCCAACGTCATTGAGCTTGGAAAGCTTGGCCACCATGATGACAGGGCCGTTGTTGTCATCGTAGGGGCTCTTGCCTGCACCAGCACACGGGCAGAGGAGCATCCTGAGAAAGGTCAGCAAGCAAGCCAATGCCCAGCTTGAGGCCAGCACAAGTGGGAGAGACAATAGAGGAGGCACCACAAGCAGCATGCACAGGCGTGTCTGTGTGTGTGCCAAGATGCAGGCCGCTTGCCCCGCTTGCCTGTGGGGTTGTCAAAGCTGAGGCCTGCTGCGGAGACTGGCCCGGACTTGCCCACCAGCTTCAGGCTGGCTCCCTGCACAACCTCCACACGGCTCACAAACAGGCTGCCGGGCTCAGTGCTGGGGATGCGGTTGCCAAATTTGGCAAACAGCACCACACACTGTCGCTCGTTGAACTCAAAGTTGGGAGACATGCCGATGCAGGGCGGCACGACCGTTGACCCATCGCTCAGGGTGATCAGGAAGGATGTGTTGGAGATGGAGGACGGCAGCACGGGCCAGGAGAAGCAGACTGGGAGACCATCGTAGTTGTCGGCGGTGCAGTTGTACCTGCAGCGCAGCAGGCGGCAAGCAAGCAGCGAGCACAATCAGTTACAATCGGCCCCCTGGTAGGCCGTAAGAGCAGACCTGGGGCAGGAGGCGTACGAGGCGCAGCACCGCAGGTCACAAAAGGTGCCGCCAGCACAGTATGATCCCACAGCAGCAGGTACAGCCACAACCTGCTGCTCACCCAGTGGTGTACATGGTGGTGGGGGTGGCGGAGGTGAGCACGCGGCCGGGCGGTGGTGCGCCGCTGGAGCACGTCACGTTTGCGCGCCAGGTTCCGTTGGCGGCCCTCACCACTGCCTCGTCAGTGTTGTTCGACACACCTGCACAGGTATGGTGTATAAGCTTAGGGAAGGTCTGGCTGATGTGGGACCCAAGCGCTGGGTTGGGCTAGCAGGTGATCAGGATGTGTGCACACCGATGATGTTTGTGAAACCGAGGCCTCCAGACAGGATCTCCGGCTTGTCGGAAAAGAGGTCTGAGTTGATGATGATGTCCTGGTTGTATGCAGCAGCAAACATCCCCGCCATATCAGGCGCCGGCGGAGCTGGGGCGGCGGCGTTGTCCGGTGCAGGGGCGCCCGCGGGCGCGGCGGCGTTAGGTGCAGGGGCGCCATCCTGGCACTGCACCGTCGCCAGCAGCGTCATCAGCACGAATCCAACCTGCTGTGAGGGGATGAGACACATCGCAAGAGGCTTGTAAGTATATTTGTGCCCGCGAGCGGCACATCGCGGCACCGACCCCAAGGCAGACGAAGAGAATGCTTGCACCTTGGTGATGCTCATCATCTGCAGACAGAGAGCGCCGCGGGGGGCCGAAAACAGCAGACGGCTGTGATACTCGCGCCGGAGCCTTTTCGCTTGTGGAATTCTGCCAATTGAAGCTTCAGGTAACGCTTTGCCAGTGCGTTGAACGCATCACACGCAACTTGTGCAGCGGGAACGTAATTGTGTGCCCCTGCACATTTGCGGCCAGGCCCCAGCGATGCAACAGATACCCTCGCCAGCACGGCGTGAATGGGAATGCGACGCGACGCACAAAGAGCGCGGTACCAATCAAAAGTGCCGCCCAGCGCTGCCACTACCAGCAAGGAATTGGCGACCACGTCCGCTTACAGGCGCGCGTCAGCTTCAAGCCATCAAGCGCTGCTCCACAGCCCTGAACTGCTGGATGGCCTTCTCGTGCTGCTCCATGCGTTCCGCATGCGCCGTTGCTGCTGCGTCTTTGGCAGCGGCCAGCGTGGCAGCCCTGGCTGCAGAGTCGCCCACAGTCACATCCAGCCTGCAAGCGGAGCAGTATGAGAGAGAGCGTTGAGCAGCAGCTGAGCCGTCTACCACATCTGAACATCAAACAAGTCACCTAGAGCGCGAATGCAGTCAAGGCACGGGAACAGGCAGCCGCAGGCACAGGAGCATAGCACGGCTGTTCAGCCGGGAAACAGTTCAGCAAAGGAAAAACATTATGAGAAAAACAACTCACCTCCAGCCATCGCCCACATCGTAATACCTCAGCTCCCTCCCCTCCTCATCACTGATATCCTCAGGCTGCAACATCAGCACCGCAGCCGCACAATCAGTGCAGCCGGCACACCGCAAGAGCAAGGCACGGCGCATTCATGGCAGTAGCAAAAGCCGACTGCACACTTCAAGCCGCAATATTGTGAGCCAGCACACTAGCGGCTGAAGGCGCGAGCAGCGAGGCGGTTAGCCTGCAAAGGTACAGCCTCACTGTACCTGCGAGCTGCTGCCCTCTGGCGGCACCAGCAACAGGGCCTGCTGCCCCGCCTTGACTCGCAGCAGGCGTTCCAGCATGAGCTTCAGTTTTCCCACAGTCAGAGAGGCTGCAGGCGGGAGCAAGCCAGGCAAGCGCACACTCATGCACAAGTAAAGGTCATAGCCCCAGTCGCAGACCTACTGAGCAACAGAACAGCTGTCAAGCCCAGCAGAGAGAGCAAGGTCCATGAGCAGTGACAGAGCAAACCAACAAGCTGCAGTGTGCCTCAAGGGTGAAGGAGGCAGGCAGTACCATTGACCGTACCCGCCCCGCCTGCTCACCTGGCAGCTTCTTTACCAGGCGTTTGGCACCGTGGCAGATGGTCAGCTGCACCATGTTGCTAGCCAACGAACTGCCGGCAGCTGCCTGGGGTGCCGTGGGAGCTAGCTCGCCATACTTCTGCAAAAAACAGAAGCAACAGAAGTAAGGACAAAAACGCAAGCTTAAAACGTAAGATTCCTTGAAACACAGGCACCAGTCAAATGCGTGATATGCAGAAGCAGTCACTGGCGCATGCCGAAGCACGGGAGTACAGCTTCCAGCAGCACCGCTGCACCGCTCTTGCTGTCACGCGACAAGCAGCAAGCTGGCTGGGGCCAGCTATGCTTGCCCAACTAGAGCCTCGCATGGCTCGCCTGGGTGAGTGCTAGGAAGCGAGGGTTGGCAGCGAGGGTGGCGGCGCGGGCTGCCTGGTTAGAGCCAGCCGCTGCCAGCTCATCGGTGATCTGGCACGGCAGCAGCAGCCAGAGCGGGAAATCGTGAGCACACAACATGGGATGCATCACAGCACAGGTCGCAACGTCGCAACGCCGTCCTCAATGTTTCACACATTGCAGCACCAGCAAGCATGCCACCTTGAGCACACGCAATAAATGCCATCGCTATGGCAACAAACAAGAGCAGATGGCCCATGCTGATCAGGGCAGCAGCCGTGCTGCTGTTCCGCCACCATACCTGACGCAGATAGTTGAGCTCTGCATCCCACCGCTCAGCAGCGCTCACCACGCTGGCGTTCAGGCTGGTGAGCTGGCTGCAGACAGGTAAAGGAACAGCACCGGCAGAATGGGCAACATGCAG
This sequence comes from Chlorella vulgaris, assembly GCA_023343905.1. NCBI lineage: Eukaryota > Viridiplantae > Chlorophyta > Trebouxiophyceae > Chlorellales > Chlorellaceae > Chlorella > Chlorella vulgaris. The sequence goes on along the minus strand of SIDB01000010.1, from coordinate 1,774,408 downwards.
CAGCCAGCTGCGGGTACGGCAGCCAGAATTCTGCCTGCACTAACGGCGCAAGAGAAGCGGCCGCCGCTGATGCATGCGCGGCAAAGCGACAAAGCCTGCCCAAACCAAATGGCAGCCCTGCCCCAAATTTCACCCACCTGATCCGCGCAATGCACTGGTAGCGAGCCGTGCTGGGGGCGGCTGCAGTGATGGGGTTGTCTGACAGGCGGGCGTCCCTGAGCGAGGGGAAGCGGTCCAGCTGGCAAGCTGCTTCCCAGCTGCTCAGCTGGTTGCTGCCCAACATGAGGGCTGTGAGAGAGTCAAAGCCTGCAAGTGGTGGCGACACGTGAAACAAGCATGGGATTCTGAGCATGGGAACGTGAGCTGGTGCATCCATAATTCACGTTTCTTTTGCGGGCACACGGGTTGTAAACACAAACACGACCGTGCCAGGCAGGAGGCATGTGGCACGGCGCACAGGCAGGCAGGCAAGCAGTGGACAGCACTCACCGGACGTGTACTGCACGGTTTGCAGGCGGTTGCCACTGAGCAGCAGCGAGTGCAGCCGCGGCAGGCGGCTCAGCAGCGCAACTTCAGCCCAGCAGGCAATCGCATTATCCTCCAAATCAAGAAGCTCTACGTTGGCAAAGGCCGCTGCCAGCAGCTCGGAAGTATGGCTGCCATCACTGCTGCCGCCATCGCTGCCGCCGCTGTTGTTCACATCATTCAAGGACAGCTTGCCAGCACCAGCGGCTGCAGCTTCAAGTGCCTGGCCATGTGGCAGCTGCAGGATACACAGCCCATTGCTGCACAGGCGCAGCTGGCGCAAGTTGGGCAACAGTTGAGCCACTGCCACTGCCTGGGGCCAGCTGACACCGCAGCCATTGAGCACTAGGGAGTGCAGGCTGGCCAGGGTGGTTGTAGGCGAGGGCACGGCGGCATGTGGCAGGCTGGGCAGCGCAAGGCGATTGCCGCTCAAGTTGAGTGTGGTGAGGCTTGGTAGGGCTGCCGCCAGCTCAACAACGAAGCTCCAGTTCGCGATGAGGTTGTCGCTGAGGTCTAGATCCGTCAAGGTAGGCAGCAGGGCCTGCAGCTCACTGGCGGTGCCCTGCATGTGCACATGGATTCGAGTCCATTAGCACAGCACGCAAATTCGAGCAGAGAAACGGCAGCAGTTGATGGGCAGCGGCAGCCGCAAAGGTGCTAGACCAGGTGCTCAGGTTGGCAGGGTGAATGCAGGATCCCTCCCCTGCTGATCCGCGTTGAACGCGGATCAGCAGGCTCTAATTCTCCAGGCAAACTGCAAAGCAACCCACCACGGTAGCGATGCGTTGGCAAATGAGCACCGCCAGCGCCGCTCCCGCGGCGCCAGACAGGCGCCGTGTTGATGCTGAAGGCACGCGCAGGTCAACAGGGATCCGCCGGTTGCTAGATGTTGACACATACAACTGCTCGGTCTCTGCCCCTGAGTCGCCATTGCCGGCAGCGGCGGCAGGTTGACCGTTCCCGCCCATCGCCGTGCGGCCGTAGCGCTCCAGGGCGGCTTCAGCCAGGGACCTACCGAAGTCCCCGGCCTCCAAGAGCTTGGGCAGGCGGACAAACGAGCCGGCTGTGGGATTTGTGGAGCAAAAATAGCGTGTGGAGCCGTGGCTGCCGTCGTGCTTGCCCCTGCCGGCTTCATCGTACTCAATTCCCACCCAAGTGCCGTGCTGGCCCTCCAATGGACCCACATACCGCACTGTGGCGGCGTGCTTGCCGCCCAACAGCAATCGGCGGCCCACAGCAGGCTCCTGGGTGCCGTGAGCCATCGTAGGAAGTGATCTGGGTGGAGTGTGGTGACTGCAAGCGCTGCTAAGAGCCCATGAGGTGCCATATCGCGCCCTGTCTGTGGCCAGGTCAGCAAAATTGCTCTGACCGCTGGCAAACGGCCTGCCCTGCTTCTTGATTTACCCAGGGAACAATGCAGATGGCTATGGCCCTGTTGGGTAGGTTGTGAGGCGGGTGCAGCAACATCCACAGCCCATCCGTTTGCGCCTGACAGCCTGCTGGCCCTGCCCGTGTGCAGGTTCAAATAAAGTGGCTTTTGCAAGACCGACAGGTGGCAGGGCGGTCAGGAAACGTCTCAAGCCCGCAACAGCCAGGGCAAGTTTTGAGCGTGTTTAAGCCCTCCACAGCATTCATCCTTGCCCTGAGACGTTTGTATGATAATGTTGGGCGCCACTGGCTGCTTGCAGGCCCTCCTGGGGCGTGGTGGGCATGCCGCCAACAGCGGCGGCGGCGATGCCGTGCACAGGCTGCATTTGTTTGTTGGGGCTGGTGATGGCGGCAACACGGCTGGCTCACGTGGTAAGGAGCTGGTGTTGCGGGGCTCACAGCCTTGTTCAAGGCACCAACAATGGGATATTGCGATCACTAGACTCAGATGGCTGCCGATACCCACCCACTTTAGCCCGCCCCGCATAAGCCTGCCCTTCATGCTGCTGCCCTTCACATCATGCTGCAGGGCCCACAGTTGCTGACCTCATGCAGCAGCAGCAGCAGCTGATCTCGCCCTTGCCACCGCTGCCAGAACAAGATGCCTGGCTGCCGGCACGACCCCGCAGACACCTGCGGCGGCGGTTTGTGCAGAGAGAGGCAGACCAGCAGCAGGAGGCGCAGCAGCAGGCGCAGCAGCAGGAGGAGGCACAGCAGCAGCAGCAGCAGCAGCAGCAGGCTCATGCCCAGCCGCGGCAGTCGGCATCCGCAGGTGCCGCAATGGATTCAGCGGCGCAGCAGAGCCAGGAGCAGCTGCGTGTGGCGGCTCTGCGTGTGCAGCAGCAAGCGGAGCTCGGCAGCCAGCAGCTGCGTGAAGCAGCGGTACAGCTGCAAGCGTCGGTGGCGGAGATGCAGCAGCAGCTGGGCGTGGAGGCAGCGCAGGTGCAGGCAGCGGCTGCCGACACCGCAGCTGACTTGGCAAACAGCCTGCAGCAGCTGGTGCTGAGCAGTGGCACGGAGGCTGCTGGCCTGGCACAGGCCGCGCTGCAGCAGCTCACGGCCCGCCAGCTGTCAAACCTGGAGCGGGCGGCTGCATGGGCCCAGCAGCGCCTGGAAACCGCCGCCAGCTGGGCGCCCCCTGCAAACGCTGCTGCAGCTGAGCCGGCGGCAGGCTCCTCCACGCGGGCACATGCCAAAGCGCAGCAGCAGCAGCAGGCAGCAGCTGAGCCGCAGGCTGGGCTGCAGGCTGTGCAGCAGCGGCAGGCAGAGGTGCTGGGGGCAGTACAGCAGTACGCGGAGGCGCTCGAGGTGCAGGCGCAGCATGTACTGCAGACCTTTGCCCGCTTGACAACCCGGGAGTTGGGCAGCCTCAGGCAATCGGCGGCGCAGCTGCGTACCCAGCTGCCAAGCGGGTCGCAGGCTGCGCAGCCGGCAGCACAGCACTCTTCGAGGCAGCAGCAGCAGGCGGTGAGCAGGACGCAGGCAGCAGCGCCGGTGCTGCGGCACTCCAGGCAAGTCGCTCAGGCTGTTGCCACTCCCAGCCCCGGCGCTCCGTCAACAGTTGGAGGGGTGGCCCCGGCACCAAGCTTCCTGGCGCAGTGGGGCTTGGCGATTGCTGCGGCGGCTGTGGCGGCGGTTTTGGTGCTGCTGCGCTGGCTGCGTGCGAGGCGGAGGCGGGCCCGCATCTCAGCACAGGTTGTCAGGTGCGAGGAGCTGGCTCAGGCGCTTGGAATCACTCAATGCGGCGGCTGCATCGCTGCCGGAGAGCGGCACAGCTGCATGCAAGGGCCTCTCAACCATCTTGGCTCTATGTCTTTGTGGCACCTTTTGCGCTGGCACCTCGGCACTTCTCACGCGTTCCATCTTGTTACCATGACGTGTCTGCAGGGAAGCTGAGGAGAAGGTGCGGGCAGCTCGGCTGTACGACCGCACCCGGCAGCGCTTCCAGCGTGCCCTGCTGTCGGCAGACCAGCTGGAAGGCGCAGACAGCAGCGTATTCAACGCGGTGGGAAGAAAGGGCCAGCAGGCGGCAGGCCCTCTGGATGGCGGCAGCGGCAGCGGTGGCAACCCCTTCATGCAGCAGGCGGCCGCCACGGGGGCCGCGGCAGCAGGCAGCGGAGAAGCGGGGCTGGAGGAGGCGGCGGCAGCTGTGGCGCGTGCGGCGGCGGCGGAGTCTGCTGCGGATGCCGCCGGGCCCACAGACGTGTTTGATCCGGCCAGCTGGGATGCAGACACCCGCAAGCAGTGGGACGCATTTGTGGCGCGCAGCAAGGTGCTGGGTTGGCTGAGGCTTGTCGCCGCCGGCAGCAGGTCATTTGTTACCGACTGATGCCGGGCAGCCGCTGGTCTATGCACCACGCAGTTCCTGCGCCTTGTGTTGGGGCCGATGCTTTTCCTTGCCGCTTTGGCTGCCTCCCTCTGCTACTGCAGGTCAACAAGGGCCAGCTGTGGGATTCGAGCCAGGTGGATGAGGGGCTGCCCGAAGTGTGGGTGGACCTTAACCGGGACTGAAGCCCGCTCGATGTGATGCCATCACGCTGCATACCGCCGACTGCCTGCTGGACGGGCGTTGGCGCTGGCGTCAAGTTGACATTGACAAGCTGCGCCTGCAGTGGCCTCAGGGCTCGTGGTGTGCTGCTAGTTGAACTGCCCTGAAACCAACCTGAGCCGACCCTATACTGTTGCGTGTTGTGCGTTGCATGGCGCTTGCATGGCTCTCAAGTCCCCACATTGCACTGTAAGTTAGTGACCAGCGGCTCGGCAGATGCAGGGCAGGCATACGGCGGCGGCGGTGCTGCAGGCAAGCATTGGATGCGCGCGAGTCCCACAGCAAATGGTTGTTCGCCAATTAGGCCTGCCAGATGGCGGCAGCGGTGCCGCTGCAGAGCCTTTGACGACGGCGTTCCGCATTCTGACTGGTCTTGCAGACACAAGCAACACACAGCTGGACTGCCTGCCATCCCACCTGCACGCTCCTGCTCGTTTTGCTTGCCAACTGCCGTCCACCCGCCGCATGCTGCGTCTGCTGCGCCAAGCATGTCGACGCTCGAGTGTGTTCGAGCTACTCTCGATACAGCTGCATCTTCTTCGCATTGTCACTTGCAAATTGCTGCGCTAGCCTAGGAATTGCCCGCTTGAAATTGATATTCAAGCAGATTGCGAGCTCCGGGCGAAGGCCTGACCGCCCAAAGCGTTAGCGGTGCCCTGCAACTAGGACTCACACGCACAAGCAGCCCACCGGATTCAGTCATCGGCCCAGTCGGGCCCTTTGTATGAAACACGCCGCTGCGGGCCGCCATCGCCCCTGCCAGCCCCTTCCTATTGGCCAGGGTGAGCCCAGGGATAGTATGAGGAAGTGCCGGCCTCTGCCATGGCCTCCACGCGCTAAATTTTCAAGCGGCGGCATGCGGCGGCGCCGCTCTTCCCCTCTTGTTGCTGCAACCTCACCAGCACGCCTGCGGCCCCTGCTGCAGGCTCATCTGACCTCATCTTGTAGGAGTGCCCTCTGTGCAAGGGGAGCGATGGAGCTGCTGCACATGGGCCAGGATGCGGTGCCGATGATGCTGCCTCTGCTGCCTCTGGGCACGCAAGTTGGTGCCACCGCCAAACCTGCCCCTTTGAAAACAAACTCACTGTCTCGGCTAGAAGACCTGCAGCAGCATCTGCGGCGCTGTGACGACCCCGCCTACTTGAACCGATACGTCAAGGTGAGTGCTGGTGTGAAATGGCACGGCACAGCGCGGGAAGCGGTCTGTTATCAGAATCACTTAACTGATTGGCTTCCCACTCGACACTGGCCTGTGTTACATGATTGCCGAGTGCTGCTTGCTTGCGTTGCTTGCTTGCTTGCTAGCTGAACAGCCCTCTGCACCCACCATCCCCATTCTCGCTGCAGCTGCTGAGCTCGATGCCGCGGACAGTACTGGCGGAGCTGACTCGCAAAGTCAAAGCGCGCTCTGCGTGGCTCTCTGCCGAAGAGCAGCGAGAATACAAGCGCGCCAAGGTGCTCAATGTAATGGGGGCGCCCTGCTACGCCCCAGGCAGCGGCGAGCACGACCACGGCTGCCCAGTCGGCGGCGCAGCCTCAGCAGACGCCGACGCCTTTTGCAGCCAGGTGCTGGGTGGCAGCGGCGGCAGCGGCGCTGACTGGGGTGCTGACGCAGACCGCGCCGGTGCGGCGGCGGTGGCTGCGGCCTTTGCAGCGAGCGACATGAAGCTCGAGCGGCTGGACATGTCACAGGAGCAGCAGCCCTTTGCAACGCCAGCAGACGCCGCCCGAACAAAGCTGGCGTCCCTGGCCAGCAGGCAGCCTGCCAGCGGCTCCGAACCTGCCTCCGCCTCAGCGGGTGCGTGTGCGGCTGACACGCCCTGGACCGGTGTGTCGCTGCCGTCTGGGCTTGCAACGGGCGATGGTGGCGTGGTTGCGGACCACCAAATCAGCCGCATCTCTCCCGACTATCAACCCGCGCTGGCTGGGCTGGAGGCGGCGGCGGCTGGAGCTGGTGCAAAGCACAGCGGCAGGGTGCGGCAGGCCACACTGTCCGCATGTGACACATGACAGCAGCCTGCTCCTCTGGCCTAAAAGTTGCCCTTGCTCCTTTTGCACCGGTCCTTGACGGTATCCCACCCACCACCCCCCCTGAACCCCCCCCCCCCATCCCCCAGGCCCGCTGTCGACATGCTGCCATGTTGCCACCCTGATATTTCTGCAGCATGTGACAAAGGGCTCCGCATAAAACAAATGTAGCTTCATTCCTTGCACATATCCCCTCTTTCTTGCGTCAATGCAACTACGCACTTGCACGTGCACCTGCCAGGCAATGCAAAGGGAAGTGGCGGCTTCCGCATCACAGGGAATGTTCGTAGAACTGCTGCACACATGAGCACACCACCTGGTGTCCGAGCCTGGCAAGCCCCCTGGCACGAATTCCGCTTGGGTTGCCCCAGGCAGCTGCTGTCTGCGTGAGGCGGGCCCGCTGCCCCGCCCCCATTCTTGCCTCGTCGCTCATCGCTGTTATTACTGATGTAGCCCTTGTTTCATGCCTTTGGGGCGATGTGCGGCAGACAAATCTTGTGCCATCACAACTCACGCCTTGGCCTCCCACGCATGTGACTGTCAAGCATTCGGTCACGAGATGCATGCAGGGTGATGAGCCGTGGAAATGCACATCGCATATGCAGCGACCCATAACCAGCCGGTCAGCAAGTATTGCACCTACTTAGCCATGCTGGATTTCCCTCATTGTTACGACTTTACTAGTACAGGATTTCTGTTCTATAGTTCGTACCCCTTGCTCTGTTTTCTACAAAACAGACAAGCTCCTCAAGTCTGACGATGATCTATCGGAAGACGCCTGAGCTCGATGCCACGGTGTAGACGTCTACCTTTGGTTGATGCACATCGTTCGATGACAGTTTGGCAAGCGACATCACTGTCCCTGCCTATGGCGTCCTCCCATTCTTAAGGCTTTTCTTCTTTTGCATATTTGTATTTTGTGTTGCCCTAGCAGCAAACCCTTGCAGCCTGCCACTGCTTGCATAGTTGCTGTGGCCGAGCTAGCAGGTGCCGCTGCTAGACCATAGTGAGATTGAGTTGCTGGTGGTTTGTTGTTCGTTCATTGCCACCTGCGTAATAATTGTGCAGCTGTAAGTACCTGCACCTGGAAGGGTCGAAGCGCAGAGACGCACTCGCACCCAGCACATTGTGACAGGCGGGCAGCTGGCGCAGTCCACTGCTGCAATCGAGTGAATGCACCATCACCTGACCTCATTATTGCTGATGTTCAGGATGTTGCTGAGCAACAACGGCAACTCTTGAGCTGGCCGGCGGCAGGGCGGGCGGCATGCGCGGTACGGTGCGCCATCGCAGCGCTGGCCTGATGATCACGCCAGCCTTCTCCACAAGCACAGTGACACGTTTAGGCCCGCTCTTTGTTCTTGCGAGACCAGTCCACGCTGCGATGGCTTCCCGCTGCCAGGAGGTAGGCTCCCAGTCTCAATCATCGTGCAGCAGTCGTTGCTCGATGCACGCGTGTGCGGGCTTGAGGCACCCAGGCCGGAAGTGGAGGCTCACTCGCTCAAGCTGGCCACCTGAATGTTTTGACATGCCCAGGGGGATGCCAGGAGGATGCCAGGAGGATGCCAGGAGGCGAGACCGCAGTCACAGCACCCTACTGCCGAATTCGGCACCGCAGCTCTTCAACCGCCGCCGCCAACAGACGACAGCAGTCGCTACGGCGAGGAGGTGCAAGCGGGCTTCAGGCAGCTGAGGACGCTGTTTGCTGCCATGGATGCCGGGCAGGAGACCGACTTTGAGAGTGTGCGGGGGCGGCCCGGTGCGGTGCGGTGCGGGATTGAGGCGCTGTGCGAGTGAGCCTGTGGCGTGTGCTGCTGTTCCAACTGTTGCTGCCACACTGAAAGAGCACAACAGACTTGAGCCAGCTGCCCGTTCGTCCTGCTGGGTGCCACAATTTTACAAAACTGCTTGCTTGTATCGCCTATGCGCGCTGCTGTGCGCTCAACAGTTGCCAGCTCAACCCTCACACGCGCCTCGTCACGGCTTTCGCTCCCCGCCCAGGCATCCCCTTGTCCCTCCCCGCTTCCCAACGCCTGCCCGACACAACGGCACCGCAGGCGTGGTGTTGGAGCCGATGCCATGGCAGCAGCTGGTGTCACTGATCGCTGACGGCTCCCCGCGTGCGCTGGGCAGGCTGGGCAGGCATCCCCTGGGCATCAAGCGGTACTGGGACCACAGGGACAAGGTACTGCTGCAGCGGTACGCATCAGGTGCGGGCCCAGGCCAGGCAAGGGCGAGCTGGCCGCACAGCGTCCCTAGGCAGCTTGTGTGGAGCCAAGCAGGCATTGCAGATTGCAGTGACAGGCACGCACGCAACAGGTGCTGCTTGCCAGGGGGCTTGCAGGCTGGGGTTTGGGTGCGGGAGGCGGCTGTGCTGAGCCACCATGGGAGCGAGCGGAGCAAGGCAGCAAGTCTTGCCCGTCATCGCATCTCCAGCCTGTCTATTGCTGCATGGTATTGCCTGCACGACACCCTTCATTGAATCTGCCTGCCTGTCTTGCCTGTCTGCCTGCCCACCCCTGCAGTCACCGACTACCTCCTGCTCGACATCTTTGGGTTGCAATCGGAGCTGGCACCAGACGGACGGCTGGTGGCGACCGTGCCCCCCCACTTCTTTCTTGCAGCGGCCAGCTGCAGCGGCAGCGGCGGCGACAGCAGCAGCGGCGACAGCGGCGGCAGCTTCCAGTTGGTGACAAAGTGGCGGGAGAATGTGAGTGTGGGGGGGTTGTGGTCGTCCTACCACACACTCCCAGGCGCACTCCACGCCACGCGGCTGGGAGTGTGTGGCGGGGGACAAGAGCCCGGCTGGGATAGAAGAGGACTCTGCCTCGGTGCCGCTACCACCCGCCGCTTTGCCTGTACCACATTTTAACAGGCAGCGGGCGCCTACTGCCGCGATTGCTGTCACTGCAGGACTTTCCGTACCACCTGCAGCCGGGCACTGTCCACCTCAACTTGTGGGCTAACCGGCCACTGAGCTGTGGAGAGGTGGCGGCACACATTGCTGAAAGGGTGGGTGGCTGTGAGTGGGGGAGGCGTGGGCTGTTAGAAGTGGCTGAGTGACTGCAAGCGGTGATGTGGAGTTTTTGGCTGAGAAATGACAGAGCAGAAGAGCGGTGCGTTTTATGCCTGCCGCATTCCTCTCTCCCACCCAGCCATGCCCTGCCAGTTGGTAACGAAGTGACAGTTCAAATCTTGCAATGTGCTGCAGGTGCCGCACGGTGCACAGCTCACATGGTTTGTCAACCCTCCGTCGCTGCAGTCGGTGCCTGCCATCTGGCACGCGCATGTGCTGTACAGGCTGGAAGGCGACCAGCATCAAGGAGGTTTGGACAGGCAAGCAGCAGCAGCAGGAGCAGCAGGAGCAGAGGTTGAGCGGCAGCAACAGGGCGGCAGCTCTGCTGCCAGCTTCGCCGATGGACATCTGTAAGAGCTGGCGCGTCAAGGACAAACAGTTCATCCATGCAGCACACTCTGCGGGCTGTGAGTCAAAAGGGGGGCTTGGCAGATTCCGACATGCTGCGCTGTGCATCGCGCTGTGCTGCAATTGCCCCCCCAGCTCGTTCCGCCCATCATCAGCTCGCGCGCCTTCATCTGCTTCTGTTTCCCAGTTCGCTGAGCTTTTGTATCATTCCATTGAACCATCTGTGGTAACGACGCTTCTCCGCCAGGGGTCTCTTGATTTGTTCTTGCCAACGCTCGCGCACACCTGCTCATACCTAGTCATCGTACACTTCGAACACAAACACAAACATGGGAGCCGTTTTCACCAAGACGGCCACCGGCACCATCGCCGCCGCCGGCACCAAGGCCGCCTCACAACCCCGCAAGAAAAACGGCGCGCTGCGTCGCTTGGGGTGCTGCGTCTGCGTGGGTGAGGCCTGGGTGGTGGGGTGCTCGTCATATTGGGGGAGGGGCTGCCAACTACTCTTGTTGGCAAGGATGTGACCACCGTATCTTCCGACAGCTCACGGAACCACCGCATTTGCCCCCCCTTCCCCATCATCTTTCCCCCATTGCCTTTTCGCCTCATGGTGTGCTGCCTGCCATCCTGGCACTGGAGTGCAGACGAGGCAAATGTGGAGGTTGTCGAAACATTCGGCAAGTACAGCCGAGTCGTGAAGCCAGGCTGCAACATAGTGTGGTGCTGCTTCGGTCAGTCTGCGGTGGGCAAGCTCAGCACAGCCCTGCAGCACCAAGAGGTGCAGTGTGAATGCAAGACGAAGGACGGCGTGTTTGTCGAGCTGGTGGTAAGCCCCAACTTACGTGCTGCGACGTCTGTTGCGATTGTTTGTGCTCAACTGTCTTGTGGCGTGGTTGCTGGTGGCTGCCCTCCTGCTTACGGCGTAGTGGTGAAAGCGTAAGTTTGCTGGCCTTCTGCCTTCTCATCTGAGATTTGCCGCTCCACATGTACCGCGCCTGTTCGTACTGCAGTTCAGTGTGCAGTACCGTGTGGCGGAAGACAAGTATTATGAGGCTTACTACTCGCTTGTTGATCCAGCAGGACAGGTCACCAGCTATGGTGAGCCTGCGGCCTGCCGCTGTCAAGCTCGGCCGGCCCGGACTGGGCTGGGCTTGCTCTGCACAATGCCGTAGCCCGCACCCACGCCTGCCTCACAGCCGCCGCACTGTTGCAAGCAAGGTGGCGGCAACTCATGTCCGCTCCGCAGACGCACCTTCTCACAACCAGCTGCTGAGGGGCCTCAGCCCTGTTACAACTCCCTACTTACTTGCTTAAATGGGCTGCGCATCCCCTACTCCCTCCACCGTGTGCAGTGCTGGATGCTGTGGGCACTGCGATAGCCAGCATGGACACTGAGGAGGTGTTTGAAAAGCGGGGCCAGATGGTGGCTGAGGTGCAGCGGGGCATAGGCCAGGTGCTGCTGTCCCACGGCTTCCAGGTGGAGGACTGCCTGGTCACGGTGAGTTCCCACAATCAGATACATCCAGTGAAGATTTGGCAGTGAAAGGCAAAGCGAGGGTGGGCGGAGCAGGCGCAGTGGAAAGCAGGGGCAAATGAGGTACTGCCTGGTGTTGTATGGATGCTGTGTGGCGCACCCAGCAGCTGCGCCGTGCAGCACAGCATAGCACGTGAAATAGGTCACATCATGCTGGTTTGGAGTGTGTAGGGCAGTGCTGCTGCTCCTTGCCCCTTGTTGGGCGCTTCTGTGGGTGGCTTGATTGGTGTCCCATGATTGCTGCTGTTCACCTCCTCCCTGCCTTCACTCCCGTCACCCTCCCTCCTGTCCTCCCTGTCTGCCATCCGTCTCTGTTGGCCTGCAGGTGATGTCTCCCACTGCTAGCGTGAAGGAAGCCATGAGCAACGTGACGGCAACGCAGCGGCAGCGCAAGGCTGCTTGGGAGCAGGGAGAGGCGGACAAGGTGCGGGCTGGCTTGGCATCAGTGTGGGGTGTGATGGGCCAAGGCGGCGTTGATTGAGCAGCTCAAGCCGCTGCGAATCAGCTCGAACGGGCAGAGGCGTTTAGCCCCTGACAGCCTGCGCCGCAAGTCAGCACAAGCTGTGCTGCAGACCTCATGTGCTGCCTGCAAGTTTTTCTGCTCTCCTCGTGCCGACTTCCTTTCTGCCTGCCCAGCATGCACGGCGTTACCATGGCTCATTTCGTTTGCCTTCCGGCCTGTGCTTCTCTGCTGCAGGTTCGCTCCATCAAGGCTGCTGAGGCCAGCAGCGAATCAAAGTATCTGGCTGGTCAGGGCTTTGCTCGCTTCTTCATCGCCATTGCTGCGGGGGCGCGAGAGGCGGTCAAGGTCGCTGTGACCGGCAGGTGAGCAGGCTCACACGAATGCTGCCTGGTGGCAAGGGGGCAAGGGGCGGTGCTGTCTTAGACGAAGTCGGGCAGGCAGCGCAGCTGGGCTGGGGCAGGCCCAGGCATGAGAGTTGCATGCGGCTATCTTGTTGGTGTCTGTTTCAGAGCAAATCCAAACTGCCAAAGAAATGTTCGCTCTCTCAACGTGTTCACCCTGTGGCTTGCTCTCCTCCCTCTCCCACAGGTTAAGTGAAGCCGACCTCTCCTTCCCAGAGCCACCTCCCGCAAACGAACCAGCCGCGCTGGCGGCCGCCGGTGCAGACCATGAGACAAGGCAGCAGCTGAATGACAATGGAAGCAAGGGCGTGGCTCACCTGACCCACCGCCAGCTGCAAGAACAGCGAAAGGCGCCGGGCGCGGCGCTGCGAGGCAGTAACGGCGGGCTGCATCAGCCGCTGCTGGAGCAGCAAGCGCCCGAACAGGCTTCCAAGCCTGCAAGGCTGGGGCGGGCCAACGTGTCTGAGCTGCTGTCGCCAGTGCCACCTCCCACCCCAGACAAGCCCCGCTCGCTTGTAGGCGCCATCCAGCCTCCAGCTGCGGTGTTGTGAGGCAGCAGCACAGCACCCTGGCAGTGACACAGCTGCGGTGTTGTCAGGCAGCAGCCCAGCACCTTGGCGGTGACAGGCATCGCCAGAGCGGGTGTTAGACCCGCTGAAGACCTCCGAATGACCAGTGCAGCAGCCTGCAATGTGGCTCTTGGCACATTTGCAGCTGCTCAACAGGGCACTCGTCACTTGTGGCATTGCCGCATGTGCGTGCCTGCTGTGGCACACATCTCAGCTTTTCCCTCTGTACAACACTCTCGACAGGATGTTGCGCCCGGACTATTGACTTAAAACCTAAAACGATAGCAAAAAAGGTTACAGGAAGAAGGGGCAGAGCAGGGGCAAGCACGCATGCCGCAGGTGGCGCTGTGGAGGGAAGGGAAGAGCGAAAAGAGCCGTTCCCATGCATGAGGGTGCAGCTCTCAGCATCGTGAGCCAAGGATGAACGATCAATAGTATACACAACGCACATAAAAGGTAGCTTGAAGGAAGGGAAATGGGCAGGTTACATGCTGCGACTAAACACAGCAGGCAGCGGCACTGGCAAAGATGATGCCCCAACTTTCGCGTTCAAGCTGCTGGTCTTTCGAGGCGTCAGCGAGGCAACTGTCAGCTACCACGCCAGCAGTCGGCAGCACCGACCAGACCGCCGCCCACGGCCGCATCACAGCTTCTGCACGACTCGCAGCTTGGCGCTGCGGCAGCGGACATTGGCGCGCTGCTCGTCTTCGCTGGGGGTGACAGGGCGGCGAGTCAGGATGCGCACGCTGGCCTGTGCGTCAGCCTGCTCAAAGGGCAGGCAGTAGGAGGGCAGCTGCTCATCGCTGGGAGCCATGCCTGCACGACACACGGCCGAGAAGCGATGTCAGCAGCTTACCAGCGTGAGTGCCTGGGACCAGCAACACGCGTTCTACTGTCTACTCGCTCACTCAGTCCCAGCACCCCAAGCCCCAGCGTCCCAGTGCACCGTCCAGATACGCATGAGTGGGTGGGCCTTCACCTCATGTAGACCCTAAGTGCTCGCCCCCCCTTGCCCACCCACCTGCCGCCCTGCGGAAGGCCCACTTCACAATCCGGTCCTCCAAGGAGTGAAAGGTGATGACAGCCAGGCGGCCGCCTGGGGCCAGGCAGTCGATTGCGTCAGGCAGGGCCTGGAAGAAGGGAGCAGCAGCGGGATGGACTTGGCGTGCAGCAGTGCGGCAGGAAGGCGGCAAGCAGCTACCGCCACACCCCCACTTGCGATGAGGAACAGCACGGCAAGTCAAGCTGCTGCTGCTGCTGCTGCTGCTGCTGCTGCTGCTGCTGCTGCTGCTGGTTGTCCTATCCACCAGCTGGCAACAGCTGCCCGGCGACCAGCATGGTTTGTCATGTTTGTGACCTCCACCAGCCAGCACAGTCAGCGGAGCAGACAAATCGGCCACATGAGGCCTCCCTGACAACGCCTGTTACCTGGGCCACGCTTTGCAGCTCGGCATTCACTGCTATGCGCAGTGCCTGAAAGGTGCGAGTGGCGGGGTGCTTGTACTTGGCATCACCGCCGCCGGCGCCGCGCCTGCCGCTCTTGCGGGCACCCGCGCCGCCGCCGCCGATGGACCCGATGGCGCGCACCAGCTGCTGCGTGGTGGTGATGGCCTGGGTTTCTCGCGCCTCCACGATCCTGCGTGAGTGAGAGTGCATGTGCGTGGTTTGTGTGTGTGTGTAAACATCATCCACAGTATGTGTAAAGCAGTAAGCATTACGCTGCAAGGACGACATGCCGCTGTGCGGCACGAGGGCAGGCAAGTGAGTCTGCTTTTGAGGAGGAACACAGCCTGAACAAGCAGTTGATATCCTTGCCTTTGCCGCACCAACAGCACCCGGCAAATCGACACACGCACGCTTTGACATGCTGCCACAGATACCCTGCCGCAGTGCCAGCTGTGCCCACCTACGAGCTATGGCGCGCCAGTGCCGCTCCTCTCCGTACTCCTTGATCACTCTGCCCAGCTCAGCCTCAGACCAGCTGTTGACCGCCCCCTCTGCCGACAGAGGCGCCCCTGGATCCATGCGCATGTCCAGGGGCCCGTCCTTCATGAAGCTGAAACCGCGGTCGGCTGTGTCAACCTGCCGTACAAGCGGTACAAGCATTACAAGCGGAGCGGTCGGTACAGCAGCACAGCGGTGTGGTGTCGGTACGTTTGTTGCACTAAGGCTCTGGGGCGTGCACGGCACATCACAGCATGCAGCAATGAAGCGCAGCATAAAGCACAAACACAAAGCATTATTATGAAGCACAGGCATGAACCAGTCACACCTGCATGGATGACACGCCGAGATCGAGCAGGATGGCGTCCACTCCGCCACCGCTGCTGCTGGTATCATTGCTGCTACTGTCGTTTGCTGTGCCGCTGCCCAGAGGCAGCTGCTGCAGCACTGCCTGCATGCGACCAAAGTTGCTCCGCACAATGAATGCTGTGGGCCTGCTGCCCTCAATCCTGCTGCTGCTGCTGCTGCTGCTGTTGCTGCTGTCGGTGGGCGCCTCGAAGCTAGCGCGCGCGCCAACCGCTGACACGGCCACAGGCACGACGGTAGCACCGGCTGCTGCCAGGCGAGCTGCGGCGAGTTGGTGGGCGGTGGGGTCGAGATCAAACCCTACCAGGCTCTCCATCTCTGGGTGCTTCCGCAGGATGGCTGTGGCATGCCCCGCCGCACCTAGCGTGCCATCCACGTATCTGCGCACTGAACACCCCTCAAATGCTGCAAGCACCTCTGTCAGCAGCACAGAGATGTGCGGCTCATCGACTGCTGCTGCTGCTGCTGCTGCTGATGTCGAGGAAGCAACAGCAGGCTCTGCTGCCGCCGATGCGCTGCTGCTGACATGCCACGGTCGCTGGTGGAGCTGCCGCAAGGCTGCTGTCGTTGCTGCGGTGGTTGCTGCTGCTGCACTCAGTCGAGCATGCCGGGCGCCGGGTAACCCTGCTGCCGCCACCGCCTTTCGGCAGGCGCAAGCATGCATCAGGCGCAGGGGCCTGGCGCTCGCTGTGGGTGGCATGCTGCTGCGTCTATGAGTGGTCGCAGAGCGTGCGATCAGTGCTGCTTGATGCCGGCCTTGCGCTTTGAAGTCATGCTGCTGCGGACGAGGGACACGATCCAGAACAGAAGGGCGGCAATGTGCACGGCCACCAGCACGATTATGACGGGCCCAAGGCCCTCCCACGTGCCAGAGCCGTGACGAGGCCCACTCAAGCGGCCGGTGTCCCGCGTTGACATGCTGCGATGTGCCAGTGATCGGGGTGCAGTTCCCTGGCACCGCACTCCAGTTTTGGTTCTGTACAATCAGCACTACGGGGGGAGACTGCTCCCCGGGGCATCGCGTGCAGGCCCTGCAGCGCACACAATTGGATTTGGCAGTGTGTGCAATTGCTTCCAAGCACGACAAACCATCATCCCAACGTCAAAGACCGGTCAACATGGACTCCAGTCGGGAAGGCGGCAGCGGGCCCGTCATCCTCATCTCCTCCGTCAAACAGGAATGCCGCAGCCTGCGCAGCGGCTTCAAGCAGCTTGCCCGCCACCTAAAGTCTGCACGGTGCGATGTGCGCCGCCTCGACGCCACAGCCGGCGGCGGCATCACCCCGTCATCGCTCGCCCAGGCAGCCATTGTGGTGTTTGGAGGGCCCACTGAAGCCTTCATGCCTGAAGAGCTCGACTGCCTGCGGGCCTACCTGCGCGGTGGGGGCAACCTGCTGGTATTAGGGGCAGAGGGCTGCGGCGGCCAGAGCGGCTCCCACCTCAATGCACTGCTGGCCGACTTCGGCATAAAAGTGGCCAGCGACTGCGTCATACAGACTGCTTTCACCAGGCAAGCGTGCTTGCCAGGGAACAGTAGCAGCATCTTGTTGCGAATGTATCGAGCATTGAATCTCCTGCGTGCCAGCCACTCAGCTATCACCCTGCTGCTGCCACCCACCCACCACCCCACAGGTACCTGCACCCCAAGCAAGTGCTGGTCGCAGATGGCATGCTGTCCCCAGACATGGCGGCATACTGCGCCAGCAACAGCAAAGCTCGACGAGGCGGCGGCGGCGGCGCCTCCAGCCGGCCAGTGGATGAAAATGGGCGCCCCCTGGCCTCCTTTGTATACCCTCACGGAGCTACGGTGGCCGCTCTGGGCCCCGCCCTGCCCATCCTGTCCTCGGGGCTGGTGGCGCACCCCTGCAATATGACAATTGGTGGGGAGCGAAGCGGGGGGGGTGCCTCTCGGGGCATCGGCAACCTGCAACTGATCTGTTCACACCCAAGCCTGCAGACTGCAGCTTGCGTGTGCCGCTTCGACTGCCACACTGCGTTCTTTTTTTGCCAAGGCATGGCCCGTTTGATGGCCCATCCACTGGCCAGCCAGCTGCACCGTCTGCGCGCATACCAGTCCGTCGCTGCCACTCACTAATACTGCAGGCGCGGCGTGGTGGGAGGACGGTGGAGAGGCCGGGCGGCTGGCGGTGCTGGGCTCTGCTGCTGTGTTTGACGACGAATGGCTGGGCAAGGAAGACAACACAGCCCTGCTCGACTTCCTGCTGGGCTGGATGCTCAGGGACCCCGCCTGTGCGCTGTCTCGCCGGAACCTGGCGGAACCTGAGATACTGGACCCTCGCCCCGTCACCCACGTGGCCGAGCTGGCGGCGCAGCCCCGGGTGTGCCTGCAGGCGAGTGTCGAGTGTGGTGTGTTGCGGGCGGCGGCATGGTGACAGCTGTGTTTGTGGACAATGATATGGCCCTCTGGTCCTCTGCACCAGGGGCAGTATCCGATATACTGCACTGCGTTTTTGGGGGGGGGGGGGGGCGCAACTTGGTAGGAAGAGGAGACCAGGTGAGGAAATGGGGTGCTCAACTGGGTGCCCGCTCCCCACCTCAAGCGGTCGATTACCAAGCGCCGCTGCTGACATGCAACCCCTCGGTCCATCCCTGCAGGAGCACGCAGACCTGCCGAGAGACCTCTCCAAGCTGTTTGCAGACTCGTTGTTTCGCCTGGACATGAGCATGGTGCCGCAGGTAATCTCAAGTTGCCTGCCGGGCTTGCTTGCCAGTGTGTGCGTGGCTGGATGTCCTGTCTGGATTCTGAGCTCCTTAAAGCCTGCTTTCTTCGTTGGGCGTACTCATGCTTCAGTCCTTCCACCCCCAGCCTGTGAGATGTGATCTCATTAACTGCCAACCCATGTCTCACTGCTTGCCGCAGGTGGCCGCCCTGCGGCGGCTGCGCCGCCGCCAGCTGCCGCTGTGGACGCCGCCCCTGGAGGTGCCCTTCCCTGCGCTGCAGCCCGCGGTCTTCCCGCCGCCGTTTGCGGAGCTGCCGCCGCCGCCGTTGGAGCTGTTCGATTTGGAAGAGGAGCTGGCTGGGCCGCTGGTGGGTGGGTGTGGTGGGGCGCCGCCCAGCTGGGAGGTGTAAATCATTGAGACAGTGGGTTGAATGTGTGTTGGGCTGTAGTCTGCAAATCAACTCTGTGTTCTGGTGTGTGTGCGTGTGCATGCACAGAGCTTGACTTGCTAACCCAGTGTGCCCCTCTCTCTGTCCTGCGCTGGGCCGCCTGACGTGCCTGCCAATTTCAAATCCTGACGTGACTGCCGACCCTATACCCTGACGTGACTGCAGGAGCAGCTGAACCGCCTGACAGCGCAGTTCCTGGCAGCCGTCAAGCAGGGCACTCCCGGCGGCGGCGGCAGCAGCCAGCAGTTGGAAGCCTACATAGCTGACTGCTCCCAGCTGCTTGGACTACGTACGGCTCGCGGCGGCACAGCCAAGCAGCAGCTGGCTGAGGTGCTCGAGGCGGTAGTGCAATGCAAGCTACCAGACTACACGGCTGGGGGAGAGGCAGAAGAAGACTTCTGACAGTCTGCGTGGCGTCTACCTGACATGCGGCTATCCGCATGGCTTGAGCCGGACCACCATTGGCTGATTGATAAACCTCAGGGTTGATTACTGCTGTTTACTGCTCCCATGCTGCTTTGCTGTACTTCATACTTTGTCTCATGCTCTCACCAGTGTACATTCATTCAAGTACAGCTCAATAACTTACAGCTTGGTATTTGTGTACAGCAGGCTCGCTCCTAATTGGTGTGGGAGTGTGCGATGAGCACTCAGCGGACACTCAGCTCACACTGCGAAAGCTGCCGAGTGACGGCTCTCGACAGCCGCGGCACTGCCTCGTCCCAGGGCCCGTTGATGGCCGCCTTGAACTTGTGTATTCTCACCAGCCACATGGGGCAGATGAAAGTGACAAAGGTCAGCGCGCACAAAAAGGTGGAAGTCAGCAGCACCGACTGCCGCGCCAGCAGCGCCGCCACTCCCGCCGCCATGGCAACGGTCACTAGCAGGTGTGCGGTGGGTGAGGCAGCCGCCACCTGCCGTCGGCAGTACGGTCCGAGGATGTACAGCTCCAGGGACAGCAGCAGCTGCAGGAGTGCACTAGGGCGAGCTCACTTCATGAAGGCCAAGGCCAACGCGCAGGATGGGCCAGAACGCAGTGAGGCCCAAAGCAGATAATGCGTGTGGCGTTTTGCAAGTTGCAAGTTTGCGGAGCAAGTGCCTGCAAGGCCGGCAACGCACCCCGCGCGTCCCCTTGCCAAAACAACGACAGCACACCTGAGCATACACCGCTGCTGGGCTGCCCAGCCTGCTGGCAATCAGCACGCTGCCGCACACGGCGGCGCCCAGCGCCAGGGATCCGCTCAAGTGGGAAGTGAGGGCGGCTGAGAAGTGGTAGTCGTGGAGGAAGAGGTGGGCCAGCTGGAGCAGGCAGGCGCACGCTATGATGCTGTCTGAGCTGACCGTCTCCGTCAGCGTGCCCAGCAGCGGAGAAAGCAGCGCCGTGGCAACCACCAGGCTGGCCAGGCTGCCTGCACCGTCGAGGGCGGCGGTCCACCCAGCTCGCCAGCTGGACGCGCCGCCCTGGACCGAAGTGGCTGCGCTGAGTGGCGGCTGCTTGGAGGGCGAGGCGTATGGGGAGGGCCAGGGGCTGCCCTGCATGCTGCTACCAGGGCTGTGCTGCTGAGACCACCCCGGTTTGGTTGGTGAGGAGGCTGCGCTTGCGAGGCTGCAGCTGCTGGCTGCCTCTGCTGCTGCATCTCCAGCTGTCGTTCCGCCTGCCCACGCGCAGGCAACGAGGTAGAGCAGAGAGCCCAGAAGCATGAGCAGCACGTCTACAAGCAGCAGCTGCCGAGCAGTGATGGTGCCCTGCAGGTACCAGCAGGACAAGGAGTCGGGCACACAAACAAGGCAGCTCCTGCTTCGAACAAACACGTCGGGCATCGCGGCATGTCACCGAGCTGCGAGCTGCAACTGACGCGCCGCACCAGCAGCACCACCACCAGCAGCCGCAAATATAAGTTTCCTGACCCCTCCTGGACCGTCCCCAGGGGGCGCTTACTCACTTTGTACACGTTAAATGATGCGCTGCCCACTGCCGCCACCGTGCTCAGCTGCTGATCCACTACGAGGGTTGACCACACCACAGTGGCATAGTCGCGGTGCGGAATGGTGGCATTCACCACCAGGTCCTCCAGGAAAGTCTCCCCCGTGTGGGTGTCTTCGTAGGGCTGCTGCGCATACAACACCTTGCGCCAGCGCGGCGGGGAGTCGTGGACGGCGTCGGGAGCGGCAGGCGGGAAGCGGGCGGGCGGGTCCTGCGGCTCGCAGCGCGCCATGCAAGCGCTGCCACTGGGGTTGGGAGTCAAATCTGCATTATAGGCGATTCTAGGCGAGCTGCAGCGCAAACCAGGGGCTCGCTGCTGTTTATTTTGCTGTGGAGTACGTGTGTTTAAGGGCCAGCGATGACACTGTCTGGTTGTTATCTATGCGAATGCCAGGGCAATCGAAAGGCATTGCATTCATGCGGGACAACAATGTGTCTTGCTGCATGAAGCTGCAGCACGCTCTCCCGATTCGTCACACGGTGCTCATTGATCGGATGTGCTTGTGAAGCAGGCCGGCAGCGTCAAGATGGACGCCGCCATGTTTGCTCACTTTCAGGACGCTTGCGCGGGCCTGCATGTGAGCGATGAGCAGCGATGCTCCCTGGTTGAATTCTGAATCATTGCCCGCCTGCCGCTATTGCCGCCGCCTCACCGCCAACCTGCCTAGCTCCGCATGCAGGACGCTCGCAACGAGAGGCGTGCAGCTGCAGAGCAAGCGCTGCTTGAGTTTCGACGCGTTGGCAGCGTGGAGCAATGCGTGGCGGTGCTTCAGCAGGCAGGGGATGAGGCCGTTCAGTTTCAGGCGAGTCCGTTGGCCTCCGCTGTTGCCGCTGCATGGTGTGCACAGTTGTTGTGATGCTGCCAGCCCCTGAGCCTGCCGCGGCCTCCTTCCGTGCCTGTGGTTGCTGCTGTGCTGCAGGCCATGCTTGCGCTTCGGGAGATGGTGCTGGGGCGCTGGGCAGCCCTGGGCCGGCCTCGCCAGCAGGCCACGCTCCACTTCCTGCTGCAGCTGGCCCTGGCACAAGCCAGCCAGCCAGGGCCCCTCATGCGCGCCCAGGTGCATGCCACAGCAGCATCAATCATCAAACGAGGCTGGTTGGAGAATGCGGGGGAGGAGCAGGCGGCAGCGCTGCATGCCATCCATGCGCAGTCCACGCAGCCGGGCACGGCCGAGGCGCGGCGGGCGGGGCTGGAGCTGCTGACTGCGGTGGTGGAAGAGTTTTCTCCCGTCACAGCTAGTGTGATGGGCCTCAGCTGGTGCGTTGTTTCGTCCCGTGTTCCTGCGGCACCAGCCACGGCGAATGCTGGCGAATGCTGGCGCACATCATCGTGCCTTGAGCATGATCCTGACTTTACAATCAGTCCATTGCATAGCTTCGTGCTCAATCAGCTGTAGCCTATAAGCTGCTCGCCGTCTGACGCGCCTCCCTTTGCTGCTTCCTGGTTGGCCATGTGGTGCAGGGAGGTACATGATAAGAGCAGGGAGTCCCTGGAAGCTGGATACCTGCACAGCCTCATGCTGCATGGCTTGAGTTGCGCACGGGAAGCTGCCCCTACGGCAATATCTGGGACAGATGGTGGCGTGTGCGTAGCTGCCATGAAGCTGCTCATTGCCGTATTTTCCTGGTCCTTCAGCAGGGCGGGCGGCAGCGGCGTGTGGCGCGTCCTTGAGGCGGGCCGCCCAGCAGCAGCGGCGGCACACCTGCGGCCCCCTGCAAGCTGGCGGGACGCGCTGCTGACTCCCGACTGCTGGGCCTGGTTGGCACAGCTGGCTCACGCACAGTGGTGAGTGCGCGTGCTTGTGTGTGTGTGAATGAGCATGAGCATGCTTTGCGGAGGCCTCCAATCCGCCAAGGTTGCCAAGGTTGCCCGCCCTGCACAACGGCAACTTCGATTCAGCATTGGCCCCAATCCGCCTGTCGTTCCCTGCCTGCCTGCTTGCCTGCCCCTCCAGTCAGCAAGAGTATGCGCAGCGCCGCCGACACGACGACAGCCTGAGCAGCCTGGCTGCTGCGGTGCAGCGCCTCGTGGAGCAGCTCAGCGGCCTGAGTGGCGATGTGTTTGGGCCTGCGGATGCCGCAGCCGGCAGGACCGAGCTGGGGCTGCCGCCGCAAGCCTCCCTTCGGCAAGTGCACTTGCACACCCTGCTGCAGATGCTGCTGCCGTGGGTCACCCCTCCCGCAGCGGCTGTCCAGGCAGCCGCTCACGCAGCCACCAGCTCCGATCACAGCGGCGCTCAGGAGCGGCTCCAATCCGCGTGCCTGTCCCTGCTGTCGGCGGCTGCCGCGCACCGGGCTGCTGGCTTCGAGGCTGCCTCTGCAGCGCTGGGGCTGGCGTCCAGCGGCGGGCTGCTGGCGCTGCTGTCTGAGCTGACAAGCGCGGTGCTGTCGCCGCCTTCAGCTGGCTTGTTGGAAGGAGAGGAGGAGGTACTGCTTGAGATGTGGGTGGAGCTGGTCACTGATCCTTACAAGGGTCACCTGGGCTCCTCCCCAGCAGCCATTCAGGCAGCAGCCGCAGTCTTCTCTGCAGTCACGGCGCAGGGGCTACAGCAGGCAGCGGGTAGCGCACTGGAGGACGAAGGTCGGTCGGCTGGCTGGCTGGGGCTGGGAGCAGCGGCGGCTTGGTGATGTGGTGGTTTGGTGCCGCGCAGCGGAGTTTTTGTGGCTGTGATTGCTTGGGTGACCTGTCCTGCTGCTCCACCCATCCCTGCTTGCCTCCCTGCCCACCACCTCCTGCATGCTTGCTTGCCACACAGATGATGTTGAAGGCGGAGAGGGACTGGAAAGCGAGGAGCGGCTGGCTCGCATAGCAGTGCTGGGCCGCGCCTCTGCATCTCTGGCGTTGCCGCTGCTGACCGGCCAGCTGCACGGTTGCCTGGTGCAGCTGCAGCAGAGCATGCAGTCAGGTGGGCGGGCCTTTGCGCACCACACACGCAGAGGCACGGCTGCTTGGGCTGTCGGCCAGCGCACTGTCACTGCACCGCAACTGCCACTGGCTGCTCACTGTGACCTGAATGGGTGCTCCACCTGCCTTGACAGGCAGTGATCCAAGCGTGCCTCTGGAGCAGCTCTGCTGGCTGGTGTCGCTGGGCGGCCATGTGCTTGCTGACCTGGCAGAGGGCGAGACCCCGCTCGTACCGCTGCCGATCGTTCAAGCCTGCAAAGCCGCGGAGTCGTCAGCTGACGGCGGCAATGGTGGCTCACCGGCAGACTCAGACCCTGCCCAGCAGTTGTCGGCGGGGCTGCTGGCAGTGGGGCAGCACTGCCTGGACCATGCAGGGCAGGCTGCAGCCAGTCCTAGGTGAGGCTCAGGGGGACTTAGCTGCCTTGAGGCAGCGCAATGCACTGTACTGCGCACTGTACTGCGCAGTGCACTGCAGCATGTCTGCATGTACCGACAAATGCTCTAGGTTGCTTGCCGCTCAATGTGTGCCCCCGTCGCCTGCCCCTTTGCGCTAGGCAGTGGTGCTTTGTGCAGCCAACATGTACACCCTCACACCTTGTCTCCGCACCCCCCCCCCTGTGCTCCCACATTTGCGAAAGGCATTTCAGAAACAAACAGCTTTCTCGCGTGTGCAGGCTGGTAGAGGTCGTGGCAGCCTCGCTGGCTCGCTGGGCAGACACCTACCTTATGCCAGCAGGAGAGGGCAGCTCGGCAGCGCTGGCTGCAAGCTTCGGCGCCGGATCTCCAGGAGGCTTGCAGGCAGCCCAGCTGCTGGTCAGCCTGGTATTGGCGGCACTCACTCGATACCCGGGCGAAACCTCACTGCACGAGGTTGTGTGCTCTCGCCTGCTGGCAGCGCTGGTGCGACGTACCGCCGTGTCTGCCGGCCTTGTAGACATGCCAGTATGGCACAGCCTCTGCGAGGCCGTTGGCCGCGGTGACGCAGGCCTGCTGCAGCTGGCAGAGAAAGTGCAGCGGCGGCTGCTGCAGTCGTTGCTGCTGGCGGGGGCGGGCTGGCCGGGCGACGCGGCCAGCTGGGCGGGACAGCTGCTGGAGAGCACGGCGGCGCAGCTGCGGCAGCTGGGGGCCAGTGGGCCGGCTGCTCGTGCTGCCCTGCAGCGAGCAGACGGCTTGCACCTTGTGGTGTCACTTCTAGCTCGGCTGCGGGGCGCGGTTCGAGGCACGCTGCCGTGCACGCAGCCGGCGGTGTTCCAGCAGGCAAGCCGCTTGGGCATTACTGTGCTTGGGGTTTGTTTCGCCCTTGCCAGCGTGTTTGTTGTGGCCTCTGTGCGTGCGTGCATGCCCTCGAACCAATGCCTGCCAAGCAATTCTCTTGTGATTCCTGGAGAGCCGGTTCGGCTCGCCTCTTGCCCCTGTCTCACTCGCACCCCGTTCTGGCTCTCGCTCCTGCCCCTTGTGCAGTTCACGTCAGCGGCACCCGCCCTGGCAACACTCTTTGACGCCTGCCGCGCCCAGCCCCTGGCTCTAACACTCGTGTTGAAGCTTGGTGGCGAGGTGGTGGAGCAGCACGCTGCCTACCTAAGCCCCGGTGATGCCAACGCGCTGTGCGGCTGGGCGCTGCAGCTGCTGCGCACCTACTCGGCACACAACCTGGTGAGGCTTCTCTGGGTGTTCGGGCGCTGTATTTAAGTGTCGTTTGCCAGCGGCCTGAATCCCTGCAAAAGCCTCGGCTTGCCATGCCTCTTTGTCTCCTTCTTCGGTATCACCTTCTCTATCAGCCTTCTGTTTGCTCAATGCTTACGTTCTAACAAGCGCCAGCCGTCCTATTCCTGTCTCTCTTCCCCCCTCTACATCTCTGCAGGGTCAGCTCAGCGTCGCCTCCAGCGCGACCTTGGCCTCTGAGGCCCTGGCCGACCGATACTTGGACCTGCGGGCCCTGCTCAAGCTGCTCACCAGGCTCACACAAGCCGAGTGGGCCAGCCAGGCTGTGCCCAGCAACGCAAGTACCGCGGGCGGGCGGCGGGGGCCAGACGCTTTTGAGGGAGCTGTGGTGGATGTGGCGCAGGTGTGTGCCCAGCCCGTGTGTGTGTCTGATGTGGACTGTGCCCCTGAGGTGGCAATCCTTTGTGCTGCGTGCACTGGAGCGCCGCGCTGTGCAGAGACGTGCTGCAAAGTTTGTTGTTGCCACATGGTTGTCGCCTGTCGGCTCTCCTGAGAGACTTTTCCTCCGCCTCCTTGCCACTCCTGCTAACCCCTCTCACCTCTCGCTCCGCCTCCTTGCCACTCCTGCTAACCCCTCTCACCTCTCGCTCCACCTGTCACCTCCTGCTAACCCCTCTCACCTCTCGCTCCACCTGTCACCTCCTGCTACCTCTCCCATCCCACACAGATTGTGTTTGCCGGCTTGGACATACTGGTGCCGCTGCTGAGCTTGGAGCTGCTGAAATTCCCCAAGCTGTGCCGAGCGTACTTTGCCTTGCTGGCGCACATGCTCGAGGTACGGTACATTCCTGCACTGCTTGGTACTGCCATGCTCCGCCGTGTGTTGCGTACCCTCATTGCACCGAATGGCGGGCTGGACATACTGCACCTGCACCTGCAACTGGTGCCGTCGGCCATCGTGGCTGACGCCTCTGCTGGGGTGCCCTGGCCCGCAGACGCCCTCTCTTTGCCTTGATGTCATGTGATGTCATGTGATGCGCTGCTCTATCCACTGCACTCCTCTGGCCCCTTCCCTCCATAGGTATATCCGGAGCGCATGGCAGCGCTGCCTGCTGCAAGCTTCCAGACGCTGCTGTCCACGCTTCGCTTTGGGGTGGGAGCCACCGGGGACGAGGAGGTGACGCAGGCCGTGTTCGAGGCGGCGGCGGCGCTGGCTCGCTTCCACGTGCAGGCGGTGGCAGCGGGTGGACCTGGCTTGGGGGCCAACAACGCTCCCGGTGAGCCTTAACGGGTGTGCCGGGACTGAGACTGGCCGTGGCACAGCTGGTCTGCAGGCTGCGAATCCAAGCATGAATAATGCGTAAGCACGCCGACGCCCCGCTTGCACCTGGCTGCCTGCTTAACCGAAGCAGCACTTATGCTAGGTGGTTGGCAGCACCCCAATACCGTGCACCCTTGCCGCAGCACCAGGCTGCTAGGCTCGCCCCTTGCTGGCCTGCTTGTAAGGCTGCGGACCGTTGCTTCTGCCTGCCTGCTTGTGCTTGCAGGAGTGGATGGCACCACGCCGCTGGGATCCTTGCTGCAAGCCACCCTGCAGCGGCTGATTCGAGGCGACTCAGGCCTTGAAGCCTTGGACCATGCTGCAGAGGCTGTGCTACCTCTAGCGCTGGCAGACCCGCGCGCGCTGCAGCAGGCTGGGGACGCGCTGCTGGCCAGCTGTGCAGACAGCGCAGCTCAGGTGGGCACGATTTGCATGTGCCTGTGCTTGCCGCTGATCACAGTGCTAGTGCCAGTTGTGGACCGCAGGCTGGCTGGGCTCAGGTGGTTGGTTGCAAACGTGTAGCACATGCTGTCAACCCGTTGTGAGGCGTCAGCGACCCCGGTGCCACCTCGCCTCCCCCCCATGGCCATGGCTGGCTGCTGCAGGCCTCTGCCGCCGCTGCCTTCTCAGCACTTCTGGCCCAGGTTCGATCTGCTGCCAGACTGGACAGGGCCACACGGCGGGCATTTGGAAAGGTGCTGACCCGATTTGTCGAGGATGCGCGAGGGGCAGTCAATGTTCGGTAGCAGTACGCCTCCCGTTGCCTGGTGCAAGCTATTCTTTCATTCATTACTACATATGTTGGAAGGGGGCCTCATCCAAGTGCTGCCGTGCGTCAAGCGACTTGTAAACATGATGCAAACAGGCTTGCAGACTGTCAGTTCAAGACACTCTATGCTTTTGGGCAGTAAGCAGTGAAGCAGCCAGCACAAGAAGTGCCCTGACCGGTTATGAGTGAAAACAGTCACACGGGAGCGGCCAGCATGCTGCATGCTGCCGCTTGTCGCTGCTGGCCCAGCGGCCCAGCCAATGCCTGCTTGGCCTGGTCGCACGCAGCATGGGCGTCACAGCCAGGCCGGCCCACAACAGCCTGCATCAATGACGCCAGGCAACTCTGCTTGGACTGCAGACTCAGCTTCTCAGCAGGCAAGGCAGCCGCTGCTGCGCTGCGCTGGTCACACAGCGTGCTGGCTGACACCGCCAGCTCCTGCCAGGCCTGCTGCACTGCTGGGTCTGGGCAGGCCGCAGCGCAGCTGCCAGCCTGCCGCAGCAGCTCGGCGGCAGCTGACATGCGTTGCAAGGCTGCCAGCATGGCGGAGTGTTCAGACTGCCAGTCAGCCGATGGTACGTCTGGGGGCGCCGACGCAGTTGCCCTGCTGTTCTGCTGCTGCTGCAGCTGCCCACTTTGGGAAACAGCCAACACGTGAGCCAGGCGTAGCAGCTCGGAAGCATCATGCTCCTGCGCAAGAACGAAGAAAGGCAGGAAGAAGATACCACAGACAACTCAACGGGAGGTTTGGACATTATCCGCACCGCAAGGGCAAGCACAGCAAGATGCAAGCGAAAATGCTGCCGCCCAGACCCACCTTGCTGAGGTGTGCAGCTGCCGCCTTCCAGCCCAGCGGGAACATGTTGAAACAAGCGTGAGGGAACACCAGAGTGAGGTAAGGCACCGGGCTCAGCGGCGCCACAGCAAAGAAGGAGTCGTGCAGCTGCAGCATGGTCGACGGCAGCAGTGCCACTAGCTGCTGCGGCAGCACCAGCCGCACAGCGCTGCACAGGTTGAGCCGGTAGCTTCTCCCATCCAGGTCCAGCCTGACCTCGTCGCCTGGCCAGAGCTGGACCGAAAGGCGCAGCTGCATCGGATCTCTGAAGCGCTGGTCGACTGAGAAGGAGCAATGCAATGCGTCGGCTGCAAAAGGCCCTGCATGAGAAGCCGGCTCCGCGTGCTGCTGTGGGCACAGGTGTATCGATGCTGCGCCCGCAAAAGCCGTGAGCGAGTCGGTTGCCTGTTGCTGCCTGGCGCCGGCGGTTCGGGCGGTAGCGGCGATTGCGGGTGGCTGTTGCCTCTGCGCGCTGGTTGCTGGCTCGTTGACTTGCCTCAGCCACTCCTGAGCTCGCAGGAAGTCGTGCCTGTGCATTACAGCGTGACAGGGCTGGGGTGATCTTGCTTGCTGGGATCGGACTGGAGTCGCTCCAAGATGGGCTTGTGACAGCTTTTGGAAGCGAATTTCGATTTTTCAGTACTGTACTGCTCGTTGACTGGGGACGCGATGGGCAGTGTCGAAGATCACAAAAGTGATCAAACGACGATCGGTAGCGTAATTGCAGAGCACATCTGGTGCCTTGCCATCAAGCCGCCGCGACGGGCGGCCGCTCGACGCTTTTGGCAGCCCAATTCGCAGCCATGGAGGCGTTCTCGGTGTCGTCGGCGCCCCAACAAGCCGGCAAGCGAGCCAGGCGCTCCTTCCTGCCGGAGTTTGCCGACGCTGCCAACCAGGCTCTAGACAGGGACATCAGCGTGAGCAGCAAGCCAGTAAATCAGCCGCTCGCTCCCAAACGCGCTTGCATCGCTGCCGCCGCAACCATGCCCCCTTGACTCCTAACACTTCAGGCTCTGGAGGCTGAGCTGGAGCGCGCCCAAGCTCAGTTGGAGGAGAATGAGGACCACACGCGGGTGCTGTCGGAGCACTTGGACAATGTCCGCCAGGAGATCACGCACACGCAGGCTCGAGTGGCGGCACGCCGCCGAGAGGTTGTCAGCGAAGCGCACCTTGCACAGATCGCAGCGAGAGAAACGGGCCGTCTGCGCGCCGACAGCGCCCGCCTGCAGCGGCTGCGTGCCGAGCTGGAGCAGCGCGCGACCGCCATGCGCACAGAGTCGTTTCAGGCGGGGGAGCGAATGGAACAGTTCAAGCTGCTGCAGAACTGGAACCAGGCAAGCTGGCAGCGCCTGCTACTTGGATGTGCGTAATTTCAGCAGAGCCGGCCTTGCATAGCCGATCCTGCTCACGCTCCCACGCCGCTCTGCTCGCCACACCTGCATTGCCGCTGCCTGCATCCCATGCCCTTCTGGATCCTCACCACCACTTTCATGCGCTCAGCACCATCACTGCCGACATGTCGTTCGCCCCACCCCCACACCACTGCCGCACTCCTGCAACCCTGCCACCCACCTGCTGTGCGCAGGAGGAGCTGGAGCAGTGGCTGGCGGCGGCCCGGCAGAAGGAAGACGACAGCCTGGCACTGGAGCGGTACCGCAGGCAGGACGAGGCCAGGGTCAAGGAGCTGGGAACGGCCCTGGAGCGGGTGTCCCGAGAAGCTTTTCAAGGCGAACGGGATCTAGAGGAGGAGTGTGTGGAAACCGTGGCAGCCCAGGCAGAGTTGGCCAAGGCGGCCCAAGACTTCCGCAGGCTGCACGGGGAGCGGCAGGAGCTGCTGGCGCAGTGGGAGGGGGTGCTGGAGGCGATCACTCGTCGGGATGCCGCCATCCTGGAAGCAGGTGGGTGGGTGAGGCGGTTGGTGAGGTGCCCGCAGTCAGCCTCAGCTGCACCATAGCTTTAGGGAAGTGATTGGGAGGGGAAGTGATACGCCTGGCAGGCAGGAGAAATGAGCAGAGGTGGCACAAGGTGACAGTGCTGGTGGCGGTGGCGGTGGAGGTGGCAGATTGCTGCAACGCTGCTCCTCGCACATGCCTCGAGTGCAGGCCAGGAGCAGGCCGAGCGCTCTGCGCAGCTGGCTGGGTTGAAGCAGGAGCTGGCGGAGCAGGCTGCTGAGCTGGATGCCGAGTTGGCGGAAGGGGAGGCGGCGCAGCGCCTCATCCTGCAGCAGGAGCGGCAGATCAAGGGGCTGTACGAATCGTACCGCAGCAGCCAGGCGGCGGCAGCTGAGGCTGAGGACAAGGCAGACCAGCTGGCCAACAGCTTGGGCCAGGCGACGGACCAAGTGCAGGTCCAGGCGGCTGCCAGCCGGCACTTGAGAGCTGAGCTGGAGCGGCGGGCGGCGGCGGTTGAGTCGGCGCAGGCTCGGGTGGACTCAGCTCGTGTCAGGCTGCAGCTGGAGGCGCAGCAGCTGGGCAGCATGCAGCAGAAGGTGAGCGGGCACCCCACAGAGTGAGCTGGCAAGGGCCGTGACAATCAAGCCAACCTGCACACAAGTGCTTCTGGTGAACATCCATTCCGCTTCGTGCACCGCATCTGCGCTTTGGCCGCTCCTGCACCCGAATCTGTGCTGAGCCTTTGTCGCCGCCATGTCTGCCCTGTCGACTTGCAGATCCAGCAGCTGGAGGCTCTGCAGGCAGAGGAGCAGCAACGAGCAGCCAGCCTGGACAAGCACCTGGCGACCCTGGCCAAGCAGCAGTTCCGTGCTGCGCAGGAGCTGCATGACGGTCAGGAGCGGCAGCGGCAGCTGGCGGCAGAGGCGAGGGGAGCTCGGTCGCAGGGCCGCAACCTGTCCCAGAAGGTTGCGCAGCTGGAGGAGCAGCTGACGCGGCAGCAGGTGTGCCGGGCAGGTGCTGGCGTCATTAGTCTGATGATTCACTGCCGTAGTGTGGGGGTGGAGGGTGCTCCCTCACCAGGCACATGCCAGCCGTATACCGTTCATCGCGTTGTACTGCAATGTACCGCTGCAGGAAGTGCGGTACACGGCGGACTACGAGCTGCTGCACATGGAGCAGCGCGTCACACGAGCAGAGGGCCGCCACACCAAAGACGAGACTCAGCAGCTGGAAGCTCGCATCCGCCAGCTGGAAGCAGCGCTCGCAGCAGTCTTGGCTGAGCATGGCATGCTGGCCCAGGAAGTCAAGCGGGCAGAGGAAGACTACGGTAGGGTCTGTGTTGTGCTGCAAACACCTGCAGTCTTGATATGTGGCAGTAACTTGCTGTGACTGTCGATGAGCAAGCTGTTTCCTGCCCGGAACAACACCACACATGCATGCATGTTGAAGCCACCCTTTGGCTGCCTGGCTGCCCTGCAGCCAGAGCGCAGCGGCAGAGCCAAGCCGTGCAGAGCGAGCAGGGCGCCATTCTAGACGAAATGGCTCGGCTGACTGTGGAGTGCACTGCTGTGGGGCGAGCCCTGAAGCAGGCAGGCAAGGAGAGGGAGGAGCGGCTGCTGTGTGTAGACATGGGGCGGCTGGAGCTCCGGCGATTGCGCATGCTGCTGGGCAGGTGAGCTACTAAACTCTGGCTGTCGCTGCTTCGCCCTCATGGGGTATTGTGGACCGCTTGGCAGCAGATGGCAAGGTGATATGAACGACTAAAGCAAGGCCTAAGGCAGCAGTCTGCAGGTGTCGCCGGGCAAGGCTGCCACGTCAGTATATGTCAGCTGTCGCCCTGCAACAAATCCCTCTGCAACCTGCCCTGCCTGCAGCAAATCTGGGGAGGTGGTGAGCCTGGAGGTGAGGAAGCGATCACTGGAGGCCGGCATGATCGAGAGGCGCAGCGAGATCGAGGTGCAGCTAGAGCTGATGCAGGCGAGCGTTGGCTGCTGAAACTGCTTCGATGCAGCTGCCGCGCACCTCCCGGTGCTGGCTGCATGACGACTCGCGGCTGTGGTCGGCCTGTTGCGTAACCCTGCAGCCTGCCCAAACAGTGGTGGTGGTGGCCAGCCACATCTGCCTCAAGTGCAGCCGCTCTGTTGTCCAGCATCACTTGCGGCGCCCTGTTGTTTCCCAGGCTCGCATGCATCATCATCAGATCTACTCACGCATCCCTGCAGGGCGAGGACCGACTGCTGCGCGACGAGCTGCATCGTGTGGCGCTGGAGCTGCAGTCCCGCAAGCTGGCCCTGCAGAAGCTGCAGCGCAAGCACGACACTCTGCGTCTGAAGGGCAGGAGCCAGGATGGTGAGTTCAGCAAGCTGCACTGGTTGTATATGCAGCTCTGGAGATGGGGGCTTCACTCTTGACTGCATCTGCACGTGCCTTGCGAATGCTGGCCTGGGGCCTGGCTGGTGCCTAGCGTCCGCTGCTGAGAGTTCATCCCCGTTGTTGCGGGGGTTGAGTGCTGATGCAATCAGCTTGCGTTGTTGCAGGCGGCGAGGTGCAGAGCCAGGCGTACTACATCATCCGGGCAGCTCAGGAGCGACAGGAGCTGGCAGAGCAGGTGGGCAGGCAGCAAGGGGCAGCAGCCGCTGCATGCACCAGCCCATGCAGCAGCTTTTCAATGCTATAGTACCAGCGCCAGCTGCAGCACACCACCACAACATTGGGAGGAGCTTGCGGGCTAACCTCACTGCCGCATCATCTCTTGTGGCTGTGTGTATGTTCTGGCGCGCAGGCAGCCGCGCTGCAGGCAAAGATAACGCAGGAGGAGCGGGCAGTTGGTGCGCTGGAGACCACTCTGCGGCGACTGCAGGGCAACAACAGCGACATGCACTTCAATGCCAGGTGGCTAGTGATGGGCAGCGCGCCAGTCGCTTGCGCTTGCGGTGGCGTGTCTGTGCATGTGGTGAAGCTGAGATGCGTGAGTGCCTGGGTAGGCTTGCCTCCCGGTTGGACAGCTCTAGTGCTGACGTAGGTGCCGTCTCACGCGCCACAGCGGCTGATTTTAGACCCTCAACGTTGTGCCCTTCCTTGCTGCGCCGCGCTCCTGCTACGCCACAGGCACACCGGCCCCAAGGAAGTGTTGGAGCAACATGCTGAGCTGCGCCGCCAGCTGGAAGCGGCAGAGGCCTCGCTGCGTGGCAAACTCGCGGAGGAGACCAGCCTGAGCACGCAGCTGGAGCAGGCACGGGCACGCTTGGGCAACGTGGCAGCGGAGGAGGCGGGCCTGAGGCATCGAGTGGAGGCCCTGCAGCGGCAGAAGGTGAGTGATTTTGCAGGGGCCGCTGGCAGGGGCCGGCACGATGAGCTGTGCGAACAGCAGATGGGGCAGCATGTGTGGCACCTACGGTGCAAGGGTGGTGCCACCTGCTAATGTTCTGAGTCAACCGAATGATGTGTGCTGGCCTGATTGCAGGCTGAGACTCAGCAGCAGGTGCAGGAGCAGCTGGAGCGGCGGCAGCGGGCCGCCCAGCGGGCCGCAAAGATGCAGCGGCAAGCGCTGCTCGGCGGCTCGTCGGTAGCTGGCAATCAGGCTGGTACTGTCTTGCCTGTCCCTCCGGCGCTGCTGGTGGCCGACGTGCAGCTGGCGCAGGTCAAGACCGCGACTAAAGGAATGGTTGAGGCGCTGGTGGTGGTGGCAGGGCAGCACACAGAGCTGCAGCTGTTGCAGCGAATAGAGGCTGAGACGGGTGTGAGGCTGGGCTCGACGCCAGGCAGCAGCAGGCCAGGCTCTGCAGCGTCTCGTGGGATGTCGGCAGCATGTGGCAGCTCCACGGCCTGCAGCAGCGCGGCAGGCACTCCCGTCAGCAGCCGTCCCAGCTCTGCTGCGCGATGCGAACCGGGGTTGAGCGGCGGCAGCCGGCGGAGCCGGCCTGGCAGCAGCTGTTCGAGCGGGCGCCTGGCTCGGGGCAGCCTCGCCAAGCAGGCGTCCGTGCAGACAGTGCAATTGCAGCTTTGATTTGTGTAAAATAGCGACTGAACCTTGGATCGAAGCTGGTTGACTCAGCACTCGAATTTGCACTCCAAACGCACTGCAGGCTCGCACCCTTTTCGTTTCAGCCGCAAACCAATCATGCTCGGCCACACCTCAAACGAGGGGGCTGCTTCACCGCACTATGACAAGGGGGAGGCTGGCAGTGGCCCGAAGTCGCCCACCGCTGCGCCAACCACGCCCCTGGCCAGAACCATGGTCGACGAGCACCCTGCTGATGCAGATGCACGCCGAGTGAGGTCCAGGCAGTGAAGTGCATGCAGCCAAGAGGCGGCACCGGCTTTGCATCGGGTTCCACCCTTTTTTTCTCTGCGCTTGTCACTGGCGCTGCCTGCCATCGCCACAGGCTGTGCGCTTCACAGAGGCTGGTGACAACCTGCAGCCCCACCTGCAGGACTCCAGGAGCTCAAGCCTGGTGAGCTGCAGCCTTGCATGCCGCTGGAGACTGACCGTGACCTGCCTGTTGCACAGCGCGTAGGGCATATGAGTGAAGCTGACGGGCAGCAAGTTCTATGTTGCGTTGCCACCGCAGGACTCCCTGCACCGCACCTACGACGCAGCGCTGGAAGGCCGCGAGGCCCCGCCTGCGGCATCCGGGTTCCATGTGTCACTGACCGCTGGTGGGCACGCACACCATGCCCTCTAAGCTGGCTGCATTCCCCCTGTGCCCCACGGTGCCCAAACTTGTGCACGTCTCACGCTTCACAGCTTGAGAGGCAATGTGGGATCCTTCTTCAGTGCAGCCCCCTGCTGGGCCCCTCCGTCTCCCTCCCCACCGGCTGCCCAATGCAAGCAGGCGGCCGCCTGGAGACTGTGTCGAGCAGCGCTCGCTGGGAAGATCTCGTGGGCTACTCCAGGGCTGCCAAACGCGGACCCTTCATCTTTGTATCGGGTACGCAACTGAGCTCTCCAGCTGAGAAGAGGAGTGCCAGCTGACTGCCGGATGGTGGAATGCTTGCACATCAAGCACGCTGCATGCTGACATTCAAGCGCCCCCTCTCCCGCAGGCACCTCTGCGGTTGACCAAGCCAGCGGGCGGGTGCTGTACAGGCGCGATGCATACAAGCAGGTGCGGGAATGGGATTGGTAGGAAAGCAAAGGAGTGGCGGGGCCTGGTGGGGAGTACCTTGCAAGTCTGCTGCAAGTTTAGGGCAGGCAAGGCCGCTTAACCATCCTGCCTCGTGCCGCAGCTGCTGCTACTGCTACTGCTGCTGCTGCTACTGCTCACACCTGCCCAGCCCTGCCATCTGCCACCTGAAACAAGGCCGACCTGCCTGCTGCAGACCCGGCTGGCCTTCACAATCGTTGAACGGGCGCTGGAGCAGGTCGGATCGTGCATGGAGGACGTTGTGCGCACCCGCCTGTTCGTGCGCAACCTGCGGCGGGACGGGGAGGCCATCAGCAGGGCGCATGGGGAGGTGCTGGGCCACGTGAAGCCCGCCAGTTCCATGGTGGAGGTGAGGGCTGGAACACGGGGTCCCGGAGGCCCGCGCAGCTGCTGTGCTTGCTGGCGGCTGCTCCTGGCAGAGAGCTGTGTGTGGCAGTGGTCGCACCATGGCATGGTGAGGTGGCCTTTTCGTAGCGCCATTGCTTGTGGCAGCAACAGCATATGATGGCATCAGTGTGACCAGCAGCAAGGCCACGCCTCGCCAAAGTGCCACCTCAGCATGGGCGCCGCCTCATCGGAGGGGAGTCGAGCAGGCACCAGCACCCCTCTCGCCTCATTCACGCCTGAGGACTTGACACGCAACTTGCAACTGCTTGAGCTGCAGTGTTGCCTTCCTGGCTGTCTGGGAAATCTGCTGGTGCTGCAGGTGTCCAGACTGGTGCACGAGGACATCCTGGTATTGGTGGAGGTGGATGCGATCCTGGGCAGCGTAAACAGCGTGTGAACCACAAATGCAGGTGACCAACGTGCACGTTTCCAGGACAGCAACAACAGCACGATTGGTGCTTGTCGAGCTATATGTGTCCCCTGGGTGCATTACACCAAGTCGGGGGATCGGACACAAAAGAGGCGTTGAGAACATAGCTGTAATGCTGCATGCAGGTCACATGCATGCTCTTCAGGCTCACTCCGTGGCACCCTGGCAGCTGCTGCCCGCGCCAGCAGTACACCCAAAGCAGTGGCTGTCTACCGCAATGCGCTGGCCTGCAGAGGAGGGAAGACAACACAGCAGACGTCATGCCGTCAGCGATACTGAGCCAGCAAACATGGGCAACTTGGACAATGAAGGGACAGGCACACCTGGGCCTCAATTGATTGCGCAGCCACCCCAGCCACCCCAGGTGCACTGACCTGTAAGCTCTTGCAAGGACTTCAGATCAAACACAGTGCGCAGGGAGGCCTTGGGCAGGCCCAGCTCAAGCTGCTGGTTAAAGTCACAGTCGTACAGCCTGCAGTTGAGATACCGGTAAAGCAGGACAAACTTTTGACACCCGTGAAGCTGCAACACACAGCCAGCGTGCCTCCAGAGCACAGCAACGCTGAAGGGCATCAGGTTTTCCCCTCCCTCATCTTGCGACGCAAAGAACCATGCACGGTGATGCACACACACACTCACAAACGCACTCACACAAACGAAATTCACCTGCCATCCCAGCCGACACTGATGGTATCCCGGCACATGATGCCTTCTGCCGCCGCCGGGTTGAAGCTATCCACCAGCAGCTGCATGTACTCTTCCAACTTGCCCCTGCAGAAAGGCAAGGGCAGCAAAAGGCTGAGACAGCGGCCGTCGAGCAAGAAGAAGCAGCGGTCCCAACACACAATATGGCAACGTGTCCATGTGCACAACATGGAAGCCATGCTGATAGTGTAGGTGGCTTGCTTGATAGGAACGCCAGCAAGCAGGCCGTTTGCATCAGCCAGACAACATGCAGCCAACAGACAGCATACAGCTGGCAGCTCACTCTTTCACCAAGTGGTCGGCCCAGCGCTTGATGGGCATGTTGTTGAGGCACAGCAGCGAGTTGAACACAATCCCAAACTGCTCCAGCAGCTCCTGCAGCGCAAACATCAGGTTGGAAAGCAGGACCGTGACCACCGTGGAGCATGTTCTCACGTGCTGGGAGCGGGGCTCAAGGAGCTTGCTGTGGCATGCCCGCATGCAAGTAAAATGGCCAGCACCACGGCTGCCGCATCCAGCACAACGGATGGCAGGCCCAGCCCCGGCACAGTCCACCACATGCGCAATCCCACACACGCCTACGCATGTGGGTTGACTGCAGCGTCTCTGCCTGATCACAGCTGATCCCAGCCACCCCCACCCCTGACCCCAGCCACAACCACTACCAGCCAAACTCCCCCACCTGCTTGTACACGGGCTCTAGCTGGGCTTGCGGCGGCGCCAGAAACACGCCCCCTGGATTGTAAACCAGGTCCAGCAGCAGGCCACTGCCGGGGACCCCGTACCCCGCCGCATTCAGCGCCTGCAGGCCCGCTATGCTGCGAGTGAAAACGCCGCCGCCTCGCTGCTTGTCCACGTTTGCTGCTGAGTAGCAGGGCATGGAAGCCACGACACGCACGCTGTGTTCTGCCAGGAAACCGACAAGGTCTTCCTGCCCCGGCTCCAACAGCACTGCGGGAGGGAGGGGCACAAGCGAAGTGTGCGTGATGCATCGCATGGGCAGACGGCTGACTTATGACGGTACTTTGTGATGCGGTTAGGTGTGCTGGTAAGCTCCTCCTCCCAACGATACAGTCCACCATCACAGGCACAAGGTGGTGCAGGCAAGAGGGAGGAGAGGGAAGGAAAGGCAGCAGGGAAGAATGGGCCACAGTGGTGCCAGGACTGCGCGGAGGGCATGCAGGCTAAAACTGCAAACAGGCTTCCAGGCTGGCATCACACACAAACAGATTTGCCATCATGACAGCGCACACCTGTCAGGTTGCAACGATCGATCACTTCGTGGCCCAACCGCCTTGCCTCTGTCACAAGGTATCTGCATGGGCGCGTTAATTATGTCACAGATATGGTAAGGGCGGCGAAAAGGCGGGCGGGCACCGGCAACCCGCACGCAATCGACCGCAGCCGTGGCTCTAGGTGAGGTGCGCCATTTGAGTGACGCTCAACAAGCTGCGCCACCTGCACCCTGCAGGTCTAAGCCAGCCAGCTACGCGAAGCAAGATGAAGCTGTTCGATCTGACAAAGCTCTGGCAAAGCCCTCCTCTTGTTTCCAGCTCCCTGCGCACCGCGCGCCCCGCACCTGAACTGGGGGGTCAGCTCCGGTGCGCCGCCAGTCAGATCTACAGTCAGCCTGCTGCCGCTGTCGTTGCTAGCCGCCGCTTCCTCCATTAGCTGCACACACCGCTCAGCCACCTCGTGGCTCATCATCTCGGTGCGCCTGCGGAGCATAAGCAGCGGAGGGGCACGGCATGTTTGAAGGGATGCGGCTCAGACAGGCCCTCCAGCATGCAACGACATGCAGGTGAGCTGCACGGCAGCATGGGCAGCCACTGCCCATAGCCATACAAAGCAAAGGCATTGCGCTTGCGGCGCCAACACACACAGCCATGCCAATGCATGCAACGCTGCCTGCTCACATCGGCGACGACTCCACGTGGCAATGGCGGCATGCTTGGTTGCAGTACAGGCCGATGTTGAGCTGCAGTACGGTCGTGGGGCGGCGCACCAGCGGGCTAACACCTGCGCCCTGCAGCACCGCGCCAAAAGGCTGCACCCCTAGGGCCTCGAGGGAGCGCTGCCGCCGTCGCTGCTCCTCTCGTGTCAGCGCGGCCTGGCCCTCTTGCTGTATACGCGCATGCAGAAGTTGCAGCTCAGAGTCGCTCTCCAGCTCCTCCAGTGTTTCGGGGATGAGCGATGTGGCCGCGGGAGGTGAGGCCGGGCCTGCCCCACCGCCTGCCTGTTGAGTGGCGGAAGGGCGGTGGCGAGCGCGGCGCCGTGAACGCAGCAGCCGGTGACTGCCTGGCCCTGCTGGCACTTGTGGGCTGAATGCTGTGGTGTTCATCGTGCCGCTGGCTTGGAAAAACGGTGCTGTTCGACAAAGGCAAGTGCTCACGGCTGCTTCTGGCGATTGCCAGCTGCGAGAAGGGTTGAAAATGCACAAATGCAGAGCGATTCGGAGCGAGTTGTCCCGCATGCTTCCGCACAGTCAGCCATGACGCCATTTCCGCACACGGGAATCGTTCCGCTGGTGTACGCAGACCGCCGATCACCCCAATTGAGCTGCAGCCAGCACCAGCAGGTGGCATACAACAAGGCGATCGCAGGAGAGGGTTCGGCAGTCCCCCAGCCTGGCCCACGCTCTCGATTACCCCACCAGTTGCTTACAGCTGGCAAGGCTGAAGACATTGTATTGAGCGTTGCGTCGCCATGGCGGTCCGAGCAGCAGGCTGCCTGTTGCAACACCACACCCTCGCAAGCAGCACGTGGGCTGGTGATCAGCGCATGGCAGCGGCGCCAGGACGTCCGATAGCGCAGTGCATCGGCAGGCGGTTGGCGGCGACTTGCAGGCTTGGCGGCGGCGTGTCAGCCCTGAGCAGCAGCAGCAGCAGCAGAGGACATCTTGTATCCTTGTGCCCCGTCGGCCGTCGACTATGGACAGAGCGAAGAACGGGGCTGCGTCCGTGCTGCGCCGCCGAGAACGACGACAACGCTGGGGCCTCGAGCGGTAGCGGCGGTAGCGGCGGTAGCCAAAGCCCGGGCAGCAGTGCCAACCCCAGCAGCAGCAGCAGCAGCAGCAGCGGCGGCCCCGATCCGCCCGTGCAGCGCCGTCCCCGTGTGCCCAAGTCAGGTGTGTACCTTGTCAGCGCTACCAGGAGCACTGCTGCGGCCGGCTTTGGCCACCCTTTGGGCAGCTGCAGGGGACAGGCTGGGCAACAACTGAGCTGCCGTGCAGGGCATCTTACTGGTGTTGCACGGGCTGCTTGCCTCCGCTGCAGGCCGCAAAACTTCCTGGCTCGGCCGGCTGACGACAAAGTTGAGGGAGCAGCAATTGTTTCGATTAGGTGTGGGAGCCGCTGCTGGGGTGGCACGTGCGGTGGCATGATGTTCTGCAAGTTGTGTTGCTGGTGCCTGCTGCGGTGCCGCCGCGCTGCTGTCGTGCTGCTGTAAGGCTGAGGGCACACCAGCAGCAGCAAGTGGCGCAGTAGCTCAGCGCTGTCAAGCCTGCGTTGGCAACCGCAGGAATGGAGTGTCTGCTCCATCAGCAACAGCACTTGCTTGCAAGCCGCTCAGCCCAGTCTTGCTGCTGTGATCTCAGTTGCTGCCGCCGCACCCCTTCTCACCTCTCGCCCTTTCCCACTAAGCAGGCGTGAATGCCCTCATGCTCTATTTTGTGATGCGCTTTTGGCCCGTTCCATCCAAGCTGGCTCAGCTGGGGCAGATGGACACACTTTCAGTACAGGTGAAAAGAGAGGGCACCTCGTGCATGCATGCAAGGTGTTGAGTGGTTAGACAATGGTGGCTGCCTGGCAAGTTGCATCAATGGGAGTGGCACCTGGCAGCTGAGCACCTGCTAGCTGAGCAACGGAACTTGGTCGCTGTTTCTGATTGATGCTGAGCGTGCTGCATACGAGTCGCCTATCGAATGCTGGGTAGCTGCCAGCGGCCTGGCGCCTGTCCGTATGTAGCGCATTTATCTTTGCTGACACACAGGTCTACAACTCAAGCAAGCATGCTCCCATGTGTCTCTTCCTGCCTGCAGGTTCCCTTCAGCGACTTTGTGAACCAAGTGAAGAAGAATGAGGTGAATCGTGTGATTGTCGACTCCTCCGCCAACAACCTTGTCTACTCGCTGCGCCCCTCCTCCGCCACCCTCAAGAAAATCCCAAGTGGGTGATGGTGTTGCATGCTGAGCCTGATCTGCAGAGCACGCTTCGGGGATGCATTGTTGCATTGGAATGGTTGTGGTCCGGCCACTGCCGGCCTGCTGCCCGCTTGTTGCATGCCCTTCTGCTTTTTCCGTTCCGGCTTCACTGCTGCTGCAGTGCACTGCTGTCTTCTGTCGTGACAACCCTTCCTGCCAACACAATGTTCTTGGATGCCCGCCGCCCTTCCTGCACTCTTGTGTATGACCTGCGCCGTCTGCCACATGTCTGTGGATTCATGTGCTGCCCTGCAGAGTCGCTGGATCGACAGAAGCTTGCGTTCCACACCACTCGGCCCAGTGACTACCCCACACCCTACGATCTGCTGCTGCGAAACAACGTCCAGTTCAGCGCAGTGGAGAAACGGGGCAGCAGGCTGACTACCCTCATGGTGCGCTTGTGTGCTGTGCTGTGCTGTGCTGTGCTGTGCTGTGCTGTGCTGGGATGTGTCAGGGTGTTTTGTGGTGTGTTTTGTTGCTTGGTATGGATTGCGTGTGAGCTGCCTGCGGGTTGTGCTTGACGGGCGTGCACAGAGCGTGCACAGGCATGCACTGCAGCTGGTCTGGCAGTGTGCCTGCTGGCGCTGACCACCCCTGCTTGTCGCTGCGCACCGTCAAGCCCAGCCCCAGTCACGCAGCGACATGCGGTGTCACAGAGTGCATGCCAGCTCGCACCTGCTGCGTGTGTGCTGCTCACCCATCGCCTCGTCCCTGCCTTCTGTAGACGTATGCCTTCACAGGCCTCCTGGTCATGGCCGTGGTCAGCAAGCTGTCTGGCAAGTTTGCGCAGCAGCGGGCGGGGCGGCGTCACGTGGCGGCGGAGGTGGAGGTGAGCCATGGGACAGCGTTTCAGCGTTAGTCTTTGCCTCTGT
The DNA here is from genome assembly GCA_023343905.1 of Chlorella vulgaris. Taxonomy (NCBI): domain Eukaryota; kingdom Viridiplantae; phylum Chlorophyta; class Trebouxiophyceae; order Chlorellales; family Chlorellaceae; genus Chlorella; species Chlorella vulgaris. Next base: position 1,732,938 of record SIDB01000010.1, on the reverse strand, counting down.
CTTTCTTGGCGCTCTGGTTGCTTGCTTTGGCTGCAGTCTGGCATGCAGTCAATGTGTGCGTCTGCGACGATCTAGTCTATCAGACAAGCTGGTTTCCCAGCTCTGGACTGCCAGATAGAAGCAGAAAGAGCAGACCGTGAGATATCAAAACCCCTCCGCCTGTTCGCGCAGTCCCCTGTCACCTTTGACGATGTGGCTGGCGTGGACGAGGCGAAGGAGGAGCTCAAGGAGATTGTGGTGCGTGTGCTGCCTGGCGAGACTGCTGTATTGGACGCTGCAGAAGGGCTGGCATGGCTGATCACAAACCTCAGCGCCGCTCAGAGATGGATAGCCTCTGAGAACAGCAGCTGCAATAGTTGATTGCGCCAACACGGATCACAGCCTTTCGTTGTACTGCGCCAATGCACCACTGGATCATGTACTGCCTCTGCAGGACTTCCTCAAGTTCCCTGACAAGTTCACGCGGCTGGGTGCCCGCCCGCCTTCCGGTGTGCTGCTGGTCGGCCCACCGGGCACCGGCAAGACGTTGCTGGCTCGCGCCGTGGCTGGTAGGTGTAATGGTGGTGGTCGGTGAAGTGGTAGCAGCCATTGCCAGGCTGGGTGCGGCGGCGAGGCGGCTTGGCGTTAGTTTAGTATGCCGCCAGTTTGAGGGCAGTGCAACATGCCACTGATGCCTCTTGTTACCTAAGCAGCTTGTGCCACGCCCTCACCTCTTTGCCCTCTCCCTGAACCCTACCTTCCCTCGTCCTTTGACCGGTCCCGCCCTCGCCAACCCGCCACAGGCGAGGCCAACGTTCCTTTCTTCTCCATCTCCGCCTCTGAATTCGTGGAGCTGTACGTTGGCATGGGGGCCATGAGGGTGCGGGAGCTGTTTGCATCGGCCCGCAAGGAGGCTCCAGCCATCGTGTTCATCGATGAGATCGATGCAGTGGCCAAAGGTGGGCGGGCCGGGTTGGGACGGCTGTCGCAGTGCTGCTGCTGTTGCGGCCAGTGTGCCCAGTCCACATGTGCATGCGTGGTGCCTGCGCGCATGTTTGTGTTGTATTGCTTGTTGTTTTATGCATTATATATACTACTACACTCTCTCGCGTGGTGCTGTTGCTGTGGGGGCACCAGGAGTGGAGGCTTAGGTCTTGCAGACACCATGTTCAACGTGTTGTGCTCCACCGCTTGCTGCAGGGCGCGACTCGCGGCTGCGCAGCATGGGCAACGACGAGCGGGAGCAGACGCTCAACCAGCTGCTGACAGGTGGGGGTGCTGTTGGGCTGGCTGCCTACTGGCTCTGTCCCGACCTGTAGTGGTTGCGACCCCAAACAAGCTCACTCGAAAGGCCCAACCAGGCCTTTGTTGTTGGGCCGCCCTTGTTCCATCCTTTCGGCGCTGAGACCAGCCACCGTTGTTGAAAGCTCTTCACCCGTGCTCACAACCACTCATCCCTGAGCCGCCCTTGACAGCTCGGACTGGCATTGCTGGCGTTGCCAGGCTCTTGTACCTCACACGCGCCCCCACCTGCTTGCTTCTGGCCAGAGCTGGATGGCTTTGACACCAGCATGGAGAAGCTCGTGATTTGCATTGCGGCCACCAACCGAGCAGACGTGTTGGATGCCGCCCTGCTGCGCCCGGGGCGGTTTGATCGACGAGTGGCGGTTGAGCGGCCCGACAAGCAGGTGGGTGGGATGGGTCTGATTTTGGTTTTACATCTCAGAAGCTGTGGGTGGTTTGCAGTGTCTGCTCGAACGCCAGGGGTGATGCTCGGACGCCTTGTGCTGCAGCATGCTTGCTTGTGGAGGCCTGGAACTGCATGCTGCAAATCGCCACTTGGCTGCTCCGGCCTGCTGACGGTACCGCACTCCGCGCCGACTGTACCGCGCCTTACCTAACTGTACTGCCTTACAGGGTCGAGCTGAGATCCTGCGGGTGCACATCAACCAGCGCGGCCTGCCCTTGAGCGACGATGTCAGGGTTGACCAGTTGGCAGCCCAGGTGTGTGTGTGTGTGTGAGTGGGTGCAGGTGGGTATGTGGGCGCTCAGGCAGCGGTAGGGATAACAGACACGCATGTGGCTTGCTGTCGCGGCTTGCTCAGCAAAAGGCTCCCTCCGCTCTGGGGCCCCTTCACCCCCTCTTCCAAACCGTTGTCACCACCACCACAGACAACCGGCTTCACTGGAGCCGACCTCGCAAACCTGGTGAACGAGGCTGCGCTGCTGGCGGGCCGTGGCAACAAGGGTGAGCAGCTGCTGGTTGAGGAGCAAGGAGGGAAGGGCCATACAGACCTGGGGGCGCTGCCTGGGGTTGGCGATTGTTGGCGGCGCTAGCACCTTGCGCATACACTCTCTCCTCAGCCTGTGGAGGCCAAGCAGCGAGGAAATGGCTGCAGCTGTCAGGCCCGCAACCCCTGCCTGGCCGTGGATTCGCCTGCAACCCTGCCTGGCCGTCGATTCGCCTGCAACATGCACTGCCGCCTCGTCTTGTCTGTGCAGGCACTGTGGGAAACGCTGACTTCGACAACGCCATTTTGCGCGCGGTGGCGGGGGTTGAGAAGAAGCGCAGCCTGCTGCAGGGCGTGGAGAAGGATGTGGTGGCGAAGCACGAGGTCGGGCATGCACTGGTGGCAACTGGTGAGTGCTGTGATCGTGGAAAGGCGAGCAAGCTGGGCTGGTGATGGGGGTGCGGGTGGGGAAGAGGCGGATGGCGCTGTGCATTCACTGGTGCTCACTGCAAGGGCTGTGATTGTGGAGGGAGCGAATGGGAGCCAGGCAGGCGGGAAGGGAAGAAACCAGCTGTCGCTGTGTCGTAGGGCCAGGAGTTGGCGTCAGCAGGCAGAGCTTGACGCTTTTCACAACCTTGGGTTTTACAACCCCAGAGATGGTTTTCTATCCTTCACATGCCTCCCAACCTGGCCCCCTACATCATCACCGCTTGCCTGTTGCTCTGTTGATTATGTTCTGCAGCCGTTGCCGCGGTGATGCCCAGTGGCGCCAGCGGGCTGGTTGAGAAGCTCAGCATCATCCCTCGCAGCGGCGGCGCCCTGGGATTCACCTACATCCCACCCAAGACGGAGGACAGGTGGGTGGGTGAGCGGCGGTATGCAGGCGTGCAGCCCAGCGGGATGGAGGTTGCTCTCCGGGGGGTGCTTGGGAGTTTGCGCACCAGTCTACGCAGCAATCGACAGCTGCTGGCGAGTGGCTGCGCCGCACGTCTCAAACTTGAGAGTAAAGCACCTCTGTGGCTGCTGTCCCTGCAGAGCCCTCATGTTTGATCGTGAGATCCGAGGGCAGCTGGCAATGCTGATGGGCGGCCGCGCTGCTGAGGAGCTGACATGCGATGCTGGTGGGTGTGATGGTAGTGTGTGTCATGTGTGCCTGAATGCATGTGTGCCTAAATGTGGGCACGGTTGTTGCTGGGCAAGGTTGTTTCCCTTCCTTTCCCTTCCCTTCCCTTCCTGACTGCCGCCATTTCCCCTGCTACTTTGCCCAGTCTGTACTGGGCTCCCCGTCACAGTCCGCTGAACACTCTGCTCTGCCTTGCGTCCCCTGTGCTGTTGTCTATCGCACCGCAGTGAGCACCGGCGCTGTGGATGACATCCGAAGGGCGACAGACCTGGCACATAAGGCTGTCTCAGGTGCTGTCTCAGGCTGTCTCATGTGCTGTGCCTGAGCTGTGCACGGCGTGTCTGCCACTGCGTGCGTGCGCTGTCCTGCTGAGCTCAGGGATTGCGGCCTGCGCCCACGAACAGCCTCCAGTCCACCAACTTGCCGGGATGATCTGGTGCCGCCTGATGTTGCCTTGACCGAGCTTGCTGCTGCAGTTGTCGAGTTGGTTCCAACGCCCCATCTCCCTCCCTCACAAGCTCAACACACCTCCCTGCCCTCGTGCGTCATGCAGAGTATGGGTTGAGTGCAGTCATCGGCCCCCTCTCTGTTGGTGCCCTGGTGTCGGGCGGCGACGACTATTCCGTGTTGCGAGACAGCGGCAGCGGCGTGGCCAGGTGCGTTGCCACGTCAGAAGATAACCCTCAAGGCTCTTCTGAGGCCTGGCCAGCCAAGCACGTACGGATGCTGCACTGGCGTGCACAGGCAGAGGCAGAGGGTCGTGGCGGCACCCATGCTTTTGCGCTTTAGAGCTTGATGCACCGTGCACTCTGTCCATGTGCTGTGTCCATGTGCTGATCATGCAATGCTCTGACACCCCCACTCACCTCCACCGCTTGCAGGGCTGTTGAAGCAGAGGTCAAGCTGCTGTGTGAGGCGGCGCTGGCTGTGGCACGAGACGTAGTGTCTGCCAACCACCGCCTGCACGACGGGCTGTCGGCGGAGCTTGTGCGGGAAGAGAGAGTGGATGGGTCAGGGCTGCAGGTGGGTGGCCGGGGTGGGTGCTGCGTGTTGTGAATAATTATGTGCTGTTGCGCTGCCTTACAGCAGCAGCAGGAGAAGCATACCAGGGCCCATCAAGCAGGCACTACCTCTGCTTCCTTCGAACGGAAAGCAACAAAAAAGACCATACAAACGTTCAGGCCAACGCTGTTACATGACCCGTTATTTGTTTGAACGCGCAGGAGTGGCTGAGCGACGTGGCTGTCCCACAATCACTGAAGGACTTCCTGCTGCTGGGCACCACGCCAGCAGAGGCTCGTGCCGCCGCCGCCGCGCCGCCGTTTGGTACCAAGTAGCGGCCCTTTGCCGCGGAATATCCACGACCAACGACTGCTTTGCCGCCAACCATATGATTGGAAGTTGCACTGTACTGTACTGACGTTTCTGGGAGCGGCCACCCTCCAGTTCTCCTCAGCTGCCACGGCACAAATGCGCTGCTGGCACTCGCCGCTTTGAATAACGATTTTGTGACGCCGCGGTGCACAGCTGTTGCAGGCATGCACCATTGCAGTGCCTTCCTCATGCCATCTATTGGTTTGTAAGTTGCCTCTGAAGCTGCGAGAAGTCGGCAGGGCGGGCTGAGCTGTAGTCTTGCAACTGGTGACAGCGCTTAGGCTCCCCACAAGCCCCGCCAGTTGCTGTTGCTTCTCCTGTTGATGGTGGCTGTGGCTTGGTGATAACACTGTTGTGGTGTTGGATATGGAGAACGCGCAGGCAATGGGGCAATGCGCTGGCTGCCTGTCGGTTAATGAGCAGAGGCAACGCAGCATCAAACGGGTAGGGGAGTGCGTTAGCAATGGGGGGAGGGAATCGGGCAGAGAATGGGGGGAGAGCATCTGTGCGGTTGCGGGAATAGCCCGCGCAAGGGAGATGGAAGCAAGTGACGTTTTGGGAAGAGCAGTTGGTAGGAGGTGAGGAGCCAGTGCCAATTGGCGCGACAGCTCGTCCACACCCTTTGTTGCCGCAATGGGCAAAACACGCGAAGAGGAGGTGAAAAACAAAAATGAATACAACCTGTTGAATGCTGGTGAATATATGTGTGTGCTGAAGCTGCACGGGCATGCTGGCAGGTGGGTTCATGCATCTGGCGGCTGCTGCCTGAAGGGCTGCAGTGCTAGCAGTTGCTGAACACCTGGCACATGATTTGGTCTAGAGCACCCTGGCCCCAGCCCACAGACGCGTCCGCCGCCTCTGTCCCCTCCACAAAGCCCCAGTTGCTGGGTACGTCCCCCGCGTTCTGCGGCGCCGGCGCCGGCGCGGGGGCTTCGCCGCCAGCGGCGGCGTCGGTCAGCTGCGCAGTGCCCTGACCCAGGCTGCCAAAGGTGGGGCCGCCGCCGCCACCGCTGCTGTCGCTGCTGCTGTCCCACGCGATCTGCTGCCCTTGTCGGAACGACTCGATGGCTGGCAGGTACTTGCGAACGTCGGTGTAGTACCTGCGCAAGAGAAAAGCAGACCAGCCTGTCAGCGTAGGGTGAGGGTTGTCAGCATCGCAGACGAGGAGGGACGGACAGCATCTGCAAAACAATATCGACACATCATGATAATTGGTAACAACAAGATTAATACAGCATCAGCAAAACAATATCATCACATCATGATCATTGGTAAGAACAAGATTTATACATTGTTATGTTTTTGGCCGCATGACACAGGCCGCACCCGTAGGCGAGTGCTGGCCCAGACAGGCAGTCAGGGCCATGTGAGGTGACCCCAAACTGCGTCGCCACGCCTGTCTCGGGATCCCGCAGCAGCAAGGGGCCGCCTGTGGGAGGGCAGGTAGGAAGGAGCCAGCAAAGACAGGCGCGCTGTGGGCGGGAGCGGCAGGAGGTGGACAGCTGGCAGGAAGCTGCTGCCGCAACAGAAAGACACGGCAGCAGCGCCCCCTTCAGCTGGCGGCTGCAGGACGGACGCATTTAGTTCTACCGATTGACCTTGAGTGAGAAAGCACAGCACGCGGTGCCCTTGCGGGCGATTTGCAGCTGCTGCTCACCCGAGTCGCCGCTGCATGTGTTTTCTCCTGTGCCGCCAGCACACAGCACATCATCGTAGTCCGGGGGGCACTGGTTGGGTGCTAGGTACTTGACGTCAGCATCCCTGCGCATCATGGGCATGCCAAGTGGTGTTGAGAGGTGGTGTTGAGGGGCCAGAGAGCAAGGGGGGCCCGGCTCAAGGTGATGAGACCGGCCGCATCCAGCAGGCACTGGCACCAGCGGTACATGAGGTGAAAGCAGCTGGCCTTCATAGGGACTGTGAGCGTGCTGCTGCTGCTGCTGATCCCGTGGTGTGCATACTCCACGGTGGTGCCGCTGCGTATGCTGCTGTCAAGGAAACGATGTGGGCTTGCAGGTGGTGGGCAGGCTTGGCACGGCTACGCACGGCACGACATGCAGCCCCGGCCTCCAGCCAGCCTGCCACACGCCACACATCTGTGTGGCACAGACACAGAGGTGTATTGCAGCCAGAGGCAGTACTCACAGTAGCACGCTGCTGGCCCGCCCGCTTTCCGTTGTGCCCCATCCGGAGATCTGCAGCTGTTGGCCGACTGGCAGCACCGTGGTGGCATTGGGCAGCGCGACAGCAATTGGGTCTGCCACGGGCGCCGCCAGCTTGAGCACTGCCAAGTCATGTAGGTTGCCGTTGAAGGTGAGGTCCTTGTTGTCGTTGGGGATGGTGGAAGCGGAGTAGCCTGCAACATGGAGCGAGATGGGGGGAGGAATAAGGGAAAGGGCGGTCCTCATGCCAGCATGTTGACGCATGGTTGGGATGCGGTGAAGGGGTGCCGAGCAAGGGGCGCCGGGCACGGCTGTGTTGTGTTGCTCTGGGCTAGTGTGGTTGCGTGTTGTGATGTGTGGTTGTGTGGTAGCACAGGGCTCCGAGTGCCCAGAGCTGGCCCAAGGTGTGCTGCATCGCGGCCGTGGACCGCGCACTTTCACGGCACTGCCGTGCAAATCACACACCTGGGTGGGCAAAGATCTTGGCCACCTGCGCGGTGCTGCCGTCTATCCGCCACACCTCCAGGGCATCGGGGTTGTCCACTAGGTTGGTGTCCACCACGCAGTGGGCAGCTGCAGGAGTAGTGGACGGGAGGGGAGGAGGCGGCGAGATGATAGCATGCGCTGCGCATTTTAAACTGTGCCGCAGTAAACCAGCAGGCAGCAGGCGGCTACGAGTTGACTCGAGTGTTCAAGTTGCGATCGCCACCAATGGACTGCAGTTTGCGGCGGCAAGCGAGGTGTGCGGTGCGCAGCTGCGCGGTCACGCAGAGTCAAACCCACCAGTGAGCACAGTGGTGGCGTCAAGCAGCGTGCCTCCACAAAAGAAAGAGGACTCGGTGATCAGGGCAACCATGAAGGCATAGGGCAGGGCCGGCGCAGGCTGGCCCGATATGATCTTCATCTCAACAGTGCCTGCAGGCTCTGCATCCTCTGGCGCTGCATTGATTGGCAGGAACGCGGCTGGCAGCGTGGCGAGTACCAGCGGCAGCGGTGGCGGCGGCGCGGCATGGGCCGTGGCGGAGCCTTGTGCGCGCAAGAGCCTGCCTGCGAGGGGGATGCGGCAGGAAGATTGCATGGGTCCGGGAGGGGCGTGCCTGGGCCGTGGGGCGCTGAGCAGCGGTATCGGCGTCGGCTTGTCGAGCCGGCCGAGCGTGGGGATCGCTGATCGGTCGGGCACTCCCTCCGGGCGCACCTGATGCTAGGCTGGCGTGCAGGGCCAGCAGCAGCGCCGACATGAGCGCCACATGGCGCGGCATGTGAAGAGCGGCCTGCGCGCTGCTAGACGTGTGCCTGGGGGACAGCGAAAGGTGCCCGTGCACCGCTGAAACGTGCCACGGGCTTGCTGAGTGTGTCCAGCTGTGCGCTGACTGACAGCCTTCGAAATCGAATGAGCTTCTGCACGTGTATCCGACAGTTGCTTGCGTCTGAGAGCCGTTCACTGCGATGGGCACGCATCCGGGGGAGATGTTGCATCTTTCCAGCGGGCCTCCACAGCCCAGGCTCATAACGCTCATAATATTGCGTGCCGGGCAGCCAGCACAGCTTTGTGTGACCTTTTAAAGCTGCGACCGGGAAGTCTAACGCTTGTGAGATGTGTTCATCGCATCGTCACATTTGAACGCTTAAGCCGGAGACCATCGATCCGGACAACATTTAGAATGGGCGTCGCCGAAATGCGCACAACTGCGGGCCGCAGCCGCCGCTGCAACCACCGCCACCTCCGCTCAACCGAACGCCCAGAGACTCTGCTTGAAGGGTGAGTGAACCTCCTGCCACCAGATCTAGATCGCTCAGGCACACCCTGACCGCCCAACGCTACAACTCACACACCGCAGTGGGGCCCTGCTTCACCATTCAGAGGCTCACAAGCCCACGCCATTTGCTCAGCATGGTTGCTTTGCATGCCGCTGGAAACGATGTCAGCTCCTCATGTCTCTGGGTTGTGCACCTCGCCACAGAAGAGTGCCAGCCCGCTGGGGCCATGGACAACCGCAAAGATGAAGGGCCGGTCAAAGCGCAGCTCCATCTCCTCCCTGCAAACAGCATGAACAGCAGGACAACAGCGCCAGCAGAGTGTGTGTGTGTGTGTGTGTGTGTGTGTGTGTGTGTTCTGCTCACGCAATACACGCGGCACAAGCTCCTCTGCCCAGGGTGTAAGCGAGGTGATGGGCCAATTGCAAGGTTTTTGGGTGAGGCGATGGGAAGACCGCAAGGTTTTATTAATACACAAACAGCTGCGACGGGGCAGTAGGCGGCAGCAGTGTGACGGCTTGGGCGGGCAATCACCTAGGCATTGGCATTGCACAGCGACACATCATGACGGCCGTTGCTGCGGCAGCCTCAGTTCCTGTTTCATCAACCTGCACCGCTCAGAGGATGCCATCAAACTCACATGATGACTTGCAGGGAGTCAAGCGGCAAGGAGGCTGTCAAGCGGCGGCAGGGTACGTGCGGCAGCAGTCCAAGGCAGGACAACCTGAACCACCACCAGCACACACTAGCAAGCCAGAATGCAGACAAGACGCATGCATGCAAGTGCAACAAGCCACCAAACGTGCTCCAAACGCAAACCGCATCCCTAAAGGTAGGCCCCACCTTGGCATACACCTTGTGCAACACATCTGACACAAACAGATCCCGCAACGCATTGCCACTGCCGTCTGCCGCGATGCGAGTAATGTCGCCTCCTGCAAACGGTTTCTTGACTCCCAGAGCGGAGAGGCTGTCATTCAAGCTGGCACAGAAGTCCACCTCAAACCTGCATTTACAGCGGGGCCACAGCGCGGCAAAGGGCACAGCAGAGTGGTGTGGTGGCACAAGTGCAGCGAAGCGGCGAGGTTGTAGTGGCAAGGACACTAACAGAGCGAGCAAACCCATGCAGCCTGCCAGGCTGCGCATGCGGGGCAGCCCAGCACGCATTACTGGAGCCATGTCCCATGCGCTGCGGGTTCTGTGCATTGGCAGGCATCGTTCTCAAATACACAATCGAACAATGTGCGCAGCAAGCAAGGCATGCCTGGGCAAGTAGAGCTTGATGTCCTTCCGCTCCTGCAGCTGCCAGGGGCTCTCAGCAGCTCCGCCATCAGCGCCGACTTCGGGCGGCAGCAGGTTGGACAGCAGCTGCAGGCACAAACCAAGGTGGACAAGCACACAGACGCTTCAGCCCCCCAAAAGCGGCAGGGAAGCCAGCCAGGCACCCGCCGGAATCAAACCAACACAGCGGCGCTGCTCGCTGCACGGTGCCAGCAAGGAGTATCGACACCAGGTGTGAGTTACGGGCCGCAGAGCAGGCCTGTAGACGTCACAAGAGGCGCACACCGCAGCAGCCTCTGGCGCTGCTCACCGCCGTGCGGCACGCCGTGAGCGCCTCCCGGTAGGAGACTGTGGCGCCGCCATGCAGCACGAGCCGCCGGCTGCCATCATCCGCTGCTGTAGTGCTCAGCTCGCCGCCCGGCATTGCCACCACCCCGTAAAACTCGCCCGGCTGCTCACGCTCCTGTCGACCGCGAGCCCTGACGGCTGGAGAACCGCTGTTGGGGCTGTTGGCAGCCTTGTAGGGCAGGCAGACCGCGGGGCAGGTGAGCTTTGTGCCGCCATTGGTCACAGCGGGCAGCAGCGCTGTGCGGATCTTGCTGACCGGCTTGTAAGTCTGCGACATTGTGGCTGCCTGTACTGTTGTGCTGCTGTGCAGCAGGGGAAAGAAGTCACGAGGCACTGTGGCAGCCCTGCAGCCACGAGGCAAACAATCACGGTGAAGGGGGTACACAAGGCCAGCCAAGTGAAAGAGGGATCCACTCCTCCACCAGTTGCCAGCCAGTTTCTCGGCGGTGAGAGTCCGCCAACACCAACACCGCTGCGCTGGAGACCGCCCAGCCGCAGCAGCCGACTCACTTTTTGAAGGGGTGCAGCCAGTCGCCTTTGAAGTATATAGCATTGATGAGAATGATGGTGGCCTGCATGGGGAGTGTGAGGGTGGAGTGGGTGCAGCGGTGCAGCGCATCGACCGGTGCGGTGTATGTGTGCATTGCGAAATTATGGGCTCAGACACTGGCAGCTTCTGGTTAAACTGGATATTCGGAATGGCACAGCGCAGCATGGCACAGCGCACCTGGCGCACAGCAGACTCATCCACAAGCTCCCGAATCTTTCCACCAGTGGCTCCCTCCACCCAGGCGTTGATGGCCGCGGCGCTGGTGATGGGGGCTGCCGCCGCGCCAAAGCTGGCCTTGAGGGCGTCGGCGTACGCTGCCTGCAGCTGGTACCTCTGCACAAGGGATCATGGCAGTACCAAGGAGGTGTTGGGCAGTGCCAGGAGCAACAGAGGGTCCCCGACACGAAGCAAGGCTTCAAGAGGGAAGGGGTGGCTGAGCGGAGCAGGAGGCTGAAGTAAACGCTGAATGGGTGGGCTGATGTAGCGGGTAAAGCTGCAGCGGACGTGCCTGTGCCACCCACACGCTGTTGGCGTCGCTGACAGAGAGGGTGGCAGACGACTCTTGAGTCAACGCCATGCTGAGCTGCAGCAGCTGGGAGTTGAGGGCGTCCAGGGCGCCGCCATCTGCCGCAGCGGCTGCAGCCGACCCAAACACGACCTGCTGCAGCTGGCGGTACGACTCTCCGCCGGGTTCGACTGCGTTGAGCAGCATGCCCAGGGCACGAGCTATGCCAAAAGGGGACAAGAAGATGTCCGCTTCGGGTTTGGCCTGGAGGAGGGTCGAGGTTCGAGGGTCGAGGGTCGAGAGGCAACGAGCATCACTTGAAAGCAGTTGTAAGCAAGCACACTGCAGATGGGAGACTTACTGCTGCCTGCAGCTGCCCAAACATCGAATCGCCAAAGCCGTTGATCGAAGTTGCGACGTTGCCGGCGGCTTGCGCCGACTGCGACGAGCCCATGGCGGCGGCGGTAGTCACTGGCGCAGGAGATCTCAATTGGCGCCTGCACGACACCTGCGACACACGAGCCTGTTTCAGTGGGCTGCCTTGCGGCAAACACAGCCGGCCGCCTCACCCGAATGACTGCAACGACGCCTGTGGTGCCGCCGATCAACGATCTGATGGTCTTGATGCGCGTTGTGATGCGCGGAGACTGCTTCTGCGCACTGTTTTGCAACAAGGGGGACGAGCCGGCCTGCAACGCAGCTGAATCAATCAATAACACGACGTGCTGCGTCGGTGTCACATCAACGGTTCAGATCAATCTCAACGCTTTGATGTACAAGTACTTCCTTTTTATGGAAGAGCCCAGCCTGGCCCACCATCGCCATCTGAACGCTCTGGACGCACCTGGGCCCAGCAAACGGGGCTGTACGCTGCCGTTGGCGGCAGGTTGTTGCCAGCGAACTTGACGCTGCGGGCATGGCGGACGTCACAACGACAGACGAGTTCACGGCAGGCCCTCTCACGGCCGGACAAGTGCGTCCCAGACGCTCTTGGCTCAAATTATAGCTGGGCGTGCTGGCTCTCGCCTGCATCTGCAACCGTCAAGGCATGCCTGTATTGCACGGCCGACCAATCAGCAGCCAGTGTGCACGCACCCCCAACCTGCGTCTCCACCCATCCTTCTCCCCGTGGGCGCTGTCTTGCTGCTGTTCATTGGCGTGCCCTGCCGGTCGGGTCAAGCGTCGAAGCCGCCTTCCAACTCGCCAACAACCTGCCGCCGCCACTTGCCGCCAACAACCTGCTGCCCCCCCCTCCCATTCATGCAGGTGGCCTGCCTGGGCGCTTACATCACAGCCATAGTGCTGTGGACTGTTGCAGAGTACCTGAACTACAACCGCTCCCATGCAAAGTGTGTTGCCGCTGCAGCTGTGCAGCCGCCCAGGCAGCTGTGAACGTGCTGCGCTGGTGACTGCGTAGGCTGGTCAGCGTGTCGCAAGCTGCTGCTGAGCCCAGCTGCCTGCCTGCTGCGCTGCCTGCCACAGGAAGCACCAGACGCATGCGCACACCGAGGCCGCCGAGCTAGAAGGCAAGGCGCTGCTGGAACTGAACGGTGGAGCCGCTCACGTGGATGTGGAGGCTTCCAGCGTAGATGCTGCTGCCGTGCAGCCCTCCACACCCACACCGGGCATCGACGCTGCTGGCAAGGCCAACTACGCGTGGACCAGCTCTGCCTTCTACCGCTGCTTGACCCTGGAGGAGGATGCCCTGCTGGCCAGCCGTGAGGCCCTGCGATCAGCTGTGGAGTTTGGCACAATCCTGGTGTGGTTCTATGTGGCAGACCGTACCCAGCTTATAGCGCCAGGCACAAAGGTGCGTGTATGGCTGGCGTGGAACGTTGCTCGGTGGGCGCTGCGCATGCATGACTGTCCGGAGAATGCCGACGGCAGCAGAGGCAGCAAGACCAGCAGTGTGGCCACACTGCATTCGTGCATGCAGCAGCAGCACTGCCTTGGACCAAATTGTATTCCCTTCTTCCCTTCTTTCCTACAGACCTACACTCGAGATGTGTTGCTCTTCATTTTCCTGGTGCTCACGGCTGTGGCGGGCGGCTACTCGCTCAAGCAGCACCGGCCCCTTGTGCTGCACCGCACCCAGACAGAGGAGTGGAAGGGGTGGATGCAGGTGCGGGCAGTGCGGGGAGGTCCATTGTGCAGCGCCGGCCATGGCTGTGGGACATATTGACAGCGTGGAAACGAGTGTGTCCCAGTGCGCCACCTCGTGTGTGTTGCTGGCTTTGTACTGTTGTTGACATCGCGCCAAGCACTCGCTTCGCATCTTTCCAACATCTGTTTCCTCAACAATACTGCATCAATCAACTATCTACCTGCAGGTTCTGTTCCTCCTGTACCATTACTACAATGCAAAGGAGATTTACAACGCAATCCGTGTCTTCATTGCCGCCTACGTCTGGATGACTGGGTTCGGTGCGTCGATCCGCGCCGCCGCCGGGCATTGTGTTTGAGTTTGGTTTCATCAGTGGCAGCCCAGGATTTGCAGTTGCTGGCATTGCCTGGCGAGTTTTGGTTTATACCGCCCTCAATTGCCGCTTGGCAGCAGCGCGCGCTTGAGCTATATCTCTGCTGATGTATTGTCGCCGGCCTGTGTGTCTGAGCCGTAGTCCTCTCTCTAGCCTCATCGTTCTGTCCCCCCATCTCGTCGCAGGCAACTTTTCGTACTACTACCGCACCGCTGATTTTGGGGTGGGTCGATTTTTCCAGATGATGTGGCGCCTCAACTTCCTGGTTCTGTTCTGCTGCCTGGTGCTGAACAACAGCTACATGCTGTATTACATCTGCCCCATGCACACCCTCTTCACCATCATGGTGTATGGAGGTGAGGCGGCGCATGCATGGTGGTGTACTTGTGCAGGAACGTGCCTGCTGCCGCTGCTGGTACGCCTGGTTCTTGCTGCCGCTGCTTCGTCAGAGTTGTTGTCAGATGTCAACACTGCTGTGCAGTTACCTGGCCCTCTACCGCTTCCCCTCGTGTGCAGCTCTGGCCATTGGCTCCCGGTACAACAAGAGCGACACCGCAATCTGGCTGAAGATTGCTGCCTGCTTCGCCACGGTGTTTGTGTTCTGGGAGCTTAAGTTTGGTGCGTGAGGAGCCGTGTGATGCGTGGTGATCTGATGCAACGCCCCTCCACATCAGCTGTGCTGGGCTGTGCCGGGCTGCTGCTGTTGGCGCACAGCTGCCCAAGTTCACGGCAACCACAGCCCTTATCTCTTTTGCAATGCAGTACCGCACAACCTTGCCTGATGCCCCTTTCACTATCTTTTTGCCCCACTCTTCCCCATTTCCCCCAACTGTGTGCAGTGTTCTACACCATATGGCGCCCCTTCATGTTCCTCGTGGGTTACACAGACCCGCGGAGGCCTGGCGGGGACAGGATGTATGGTGAGCGCTGCCTGACTGCCTGCCTGCCTGCCTGCTTGTCTGCCTAGTCGCTTGCCTACACAGCAGTTGGGCGGCATCATTGTTGCATCGACGTTCTTCACACTGTGCCCTTTCCCGCAAGGGCCAACCCACTGCCTTGCTGGCTGCGCTTGCTCCCCCCCTGCTGCCTCTCCTTCTGCCTCCAGAGTGGTTCTTCCGCTCCTCCTTGGACCGCTACATCTGGATCTACGGCATGATGTGCGCTTTCATGCACCCAAAGTGAGGCCCCCAACAGTGGCAGTGGCAGTGCCTACTCGCTCTCCGATTGGTCGTGCACTCGCACCTCCTGCCGCACGCTCTCAACGATGAGTTTGCGCAAGTTCGAAGCACTCTCTTTCGTTCAATGGTGTGGTGCATGCCACAACTCGTCGTCGGTATTGCTTACGTACCGCTGTACTGTGTTGTGCCGTTGTACCGCTGCACCGCAGGATCGAGAAGTTCCTGCAGGCGGTGGACACAATGGAGGTGAAGCGGCGGCGCGTCACGCGCGCTGTGCTCATCGGCCTGTTTTGCAGCATCGGCTACGCGTGGTACCACTTTGTGTACTGCCTGCCCAAGGTGGAGTACAACAAGGTGCACCCCTACACCTCATGGATACCCATCACAGGTGAGGTGGCTGCTGCTGCTGGGAATGGCATGCACAGGTACATAACAGCAAAGGTATGACAGCGGCTGGCTTGCTGGAGGCTGAGAGCCGGTGAGAATATTGTGTCATCCAGTCTCTTGCCGGTCCATCCTTCCCACCACTTGCAGTGTTTTTCATGCTGCGCAACCTCACGCCACAGATGCGCACTTTCTCCATGGGCCTCTACGGCTGGCTGGGCTGCATCACGCTCGAGACGTGTAAGACTCTTTCGCCTGCTGCTGGTTGGTTGACTGGTCGGCTTGAAGGGTTGCCAAGCCGACAGGCGCATGATGCTGCCTGCGTGCTTGCTTCCTAGCCTTTGTCTGAGGCTGTGCCTTGGGGCTGATTGCACATTGATCTTGCAAGGCAAGCAAGAGCCTGCTGCTATCAAGTGTGGCTGATTACAAGTGTACTGCCATCCTGTCGCTGTACCGCAGACATCGGCCAGTTCCACACATGGCTGCTCAGCAAGCGGCCAGATGGTCAGCCCATCTACCTGCTCACGCTGCTGCCCGGATACCCGCTGCTCAACTTTGCGGTGGTCACAGCACGTGAGTGCCCCCTGCTTCAAGGATCTCGGTCCTGCCCTAAATGCCTACTTGGCACTGTTGTGTGTGTGTGTGTGTGTGTGTGTGTGTGTGTGTGTGTGTGTGTGTGTGTGTGTGTGTGTGTGTGTGTGTGTGTGTGTGTGTGTGTGCGTCGTGTGTGTACATCCCTGTCAAGCAAACATGTGTGAGAGGCACCGCAGAGGCAGACTTGGCATCTGCAATGGTACTGGCCTAGCGCTGGCCCTGATCTCATAGGCGCATCGCCTGCTGGCCCTAACCGCACGCCTGACTCCCTGCATGCCTGCCCGCCCGCCTGCTTGCCTGCCTGGTGCTTGCAGTGTACGTGGCTCTGTCCCACCGGCTCTTCCTCACCACCGGCACGCTGAAGGACGCTGTTGTTCCGCACGACGACAACCGGCTGCTGCTTCGTAATGGGCTGATGATGGTGGCGGTAGCCGGAGCTGCAGCGTGCTTTGGGTTCCTCATGGTTGAGGCACGCACCATGCTCGGTGTGGTGTGAAGTGAAGCACAACTGCAGCATGCGTGATGCGTCGCGATGCTGACCCACCCAGCCCGCGCCTGAAGCCCCTATATGTGGCGGGCAGGCTTCCTGCTCCCTCACCAGTTGAAACGCTGCCCCAAAGTGACCTGTATTCTCCTTCCTTGCCGCTGTCTCGTTTCTTTTCACCTCACAATGCTCCCCCGCATTGCTGTCTTACGCTTAACAATCACTGCCATCATACACCTCCTGCTGCACGCATCCGCTGAGTAGCAAACAACAGCCCATGCACGAGCCTTGTAAAGGCACACACTATGCTTGCCGCCTTGCGATACACGCGGTGAAGGCACGTGGTGAAGGCTGGGGACTTTCTGAACAAGCTGGAAATGCAATCGTCACCATGGCCCGCCCTGCACATGCAATGGGTGTGTAAGCCGGATCAGAGTCGGAGTTGTAAGGGCCGTCCCATAGGGTGCTTGGTGCAGAGGGCAGAAGGTTTGCAATCTTACTCGCTCCCAATCGTAGCAGTCGCCCGTCGCCTGCTTGCCCGCTGCCAGCACCTTTGCGATTGCTTCGCGGTCACCTGCAAGGCCAACAGCCCACACACACAATGGGTGACAAGCAGCACACGCGCTAGCAGCCATACCAGAGGGGCACCAACCAGAGGAGCACCCCCGGTGGTGGCAGCAAGGATGAGGTGTGGGGTGCAAAGTACACGGGAGAAGGCAGCGTCAAGGCCCACCGTCATCCATTTGGAAGCTGAACACTGTTTTGAGGTCGGCCACGTGGCTGGAGTTGCGCGCACCAACAATGATACCAGCCACCTGCAGTGGCCATCCAAACACATTGACCAGCAGCAGAGGTGCAGGGGGTGCGCAGCTAGCAGCAGGCTGCCGGCGAGCAACAGGTGCAGATGCAGGGCAGGTGAAGCAAGGCGCAGCACCAGCAGACGGCAGACAATCGACAGCAGACACAACACCGCGGACCTGTGGCTTGTCCAAAACCCATCTGCAGGCCACATCAGCAATCGTGACCCCGTGCTTCTTGGCCGCCGCCGACAGCGCTTGCAGCAGGCTCTGCAGGCGGCGGCACTCAAGACTGCGCCTCAGCACCAGCACAGTTGACCTTTGGCAGCTTGCGGGCGGGCACTTGCTCCAAAGGCACGGGCCTGCCTGCTCAAGCCGGCCCGACCAAGCCTGCCCTGCTGCAAGTAGCTGCATGCCGCCCCAAACAGCGAGGCTGTCTAGCACTCATCCCTTCCAAACACACAAGCAGGGGTTCACCTGGAACCAATCCCAGCCACCCGCCTGGCCAATGACAGAGGCATACTTGGATTTGGAGTAAGTGTTGATCTTGACGCTGCAGGAAGAAAGAAAGAGAGAAAGAAGTAGCACACATGTCAAGCAGGAACAAGCGACAGGAGGCACAGCAAGTCAGCAAAGCGACAGGCAGGGCCTGAATTACTTATCCAGCATGGTCAGGCACGGTGTGCGTGCACACACAGCCGCCGCCGCCAGGCATCGCCTGTCACCCAAGCTGGTTACAATCCTGCCACATGCAGCTCCTGGCAGCATCCCACTCACTCGCTCACGCTGGCGCCCAAGTATTTGTCGGTCAGGAGGCCGCCTGCCAGCACACCGTAGGGAAGCAGCTTGATGCCTGCTTCCCGGCAGTACTCAACCATGCCGTTCTCAGGCCTCCGATCCAGCAAGCTGTACTGAACCTGTGCGGCACCGATCGGGGGAGGCAGAGGGAGGCGGCACATTAAGTTTAAAGGAGAGCCAGAAGAGGAGGCATCATGTGTACTGTACAGGCACATTCAGCACATGGTGCACCGACCTCACATGCTGCCCTGAACAAGCATCGCCTCACGTCAGCAGCGCACCGGCATGCCCACACAAAGCAGCGTCCCTGCACGCACTCCCTACCACACGCGCACACACGCGCACACACATGTGCACCTGGTTGTTGGCTATCGTGGCGCCTGCTTCCGCCATCTCCTTCAAGCGAGCCACATCGAAGTTTGTGGCACCAATGTGCTGCACCTTGCCCTTTGCCTGTGAGCGGGTAGCCACAGCCAGGGACGAGCCACAACAGCATGAACGGAAGAGACTGTCACCAAATCCAAGAAAGGTTCAGGTAGAGTGGAATGGACTCAATTCAACCCTTTCAACTCAAACAGCAATCTGACTCGCTCTAGCTCACGGCCAGTGAGCCTGGCAACTGATGCATGGCGGCCTCCTCACCTGCAGGGTTCCCAGGTGCTGCACTGCCTGTATGTACCCCTTGTTTTCATACTTGTGCCAGTAGAATTGTACCAGCGGCAGCGATTCAAGGCCCAGCCGCTGCCGGCTCGCATCGATTGACTGCAAGCAGGAAGCAAGAGCCAAAAAGGGGTGGCACACATGATCGAGTAGCTCTGTTGCCACAGCACTGCCAGCCAAGCACTGTCGCCAACCCAAGTCTAACACCCTTGACGCAAGCGTGCAGGCTTCCACACAAGAAAGTATTGCTTTGCTCGATGTGGAGTCAACTCTAGCTAGCAGGCGCGGCAGGAGCGACAGGCGCGGCAGAGGCTGCAGCCCAGACAGCTAGGCGAGTGCTGCTAGGAGGCGGCAAGACTGGCAGCGAGCACTTGAGTGGCAGGCATGCAGCGCGCCTTGCCTGCTGCACTGATCGCAGCTCCTTGGCTGAGTCCATCACATCACCAAAGCAGCAGAACTTGGTGAGCACCTGGGGCGGGAAGGAAAGGAGGTGGCGGCGTCGTCACACATGAGCAACAGCGACAGCAGCAGCAATCACGACAGTAGCATCGACCGCCGCAGCAAGACCCGGTTTGTGACGCTGGTAGGGCCCCGCTTCAGGCGCCACAACGCCCAGCGCACCACAAAGCCCACAACACCGCGCACCACACCGCACACCAGGCACACACCTGGCAGTGCGGTTTCTCCGCTGGGTGGGAGGACAGGTAGCGGCCTATGAGCGCTTCTGAAGGCCCGTAGATGTCTGCTGTGTCAAAGGTGGTAACGCCGGCCGCCACAAAGGGGGCAAAGTCGTCTATCGCTGCCTGGCCGGATGTGTGATCGGGAGAGGCGCCGGCTCGCTCCCCGGTATGGCCGCCGCTGAGCTGCCAGCAGCCCTGCAAGGATTGGCGGCGGTGGTGAACAAGGCACAGACAAGGACAAAAGTACAGAAGGTTGGCTGTAGGGGAAAGGCCTTGCATGCAGGGCGGGTGTCCCAGAAGTGCTGGGCAGAGGACACAGCAGGCTGTGCTGAGGCCGTGAGCAGCAGCAGACCGCTCAGCTCCCGCTGTGCCGCTCTCGCAGGTACCTTGACAATGCGACTGATCTCCAGCCCCGGTGCCAAATCGGCGCGTGGAATGTCCTTGCCCACTTGCGGCGCAAGAGCTGCTGCCCCAGAGCCTGCCGGCTCTGCCTTCACCTCCACCTCCATAGGCTGAGCCGCCATACCGCTGGGCGGTAAACTGACTCCCGCCGCTAAACCGATTGCCAGTAGCTCCCGCCGGCTGCTACTGCTGCCGTTGCTGCTGCCTGCACGGGCTGTGACGGACCGATGGCCTCGAGGAGGCAAGCAGCGGGGAATGAAACGTTGAGCGGGCTGGGTCGCGGCAAATCCACCCAGCAGCAGCATGGATGAACATCAAAGCGGTCACGCCCCACACCGCGATTGGGAGGGCGATGTACATTGTACAAAACAATTTGTACAACAACTTCGCTCCTCATGGCCTGCAGCCACACAATTTGATTAAGCGAACTGTGGTGCACGTCCCAGCGGCGGGCTAGCGCCTCAGCCGGCAACAGCACTGAACTGCCCACTGCTGGACCGCTCGTAACACACACACACACACACACACACACGTGCAACTGGCGTGTCACACATCGACCAACTGACCGGGACAAGCAGCCGCGCGCGGTGTGGCTGGGGATGCAAAGGCCGGCGGCGGCGGAGGGCGCCGCCGCCGCTGCCGCAGGCAGCCTGTCGTGCTGCAGGAGCGGCACCCTTCGTGGGCATGGCAGCCTGAGGCGGCACCGCCGGCTTGCAGATTCGCTGACAACAGCACGACAGCTCAGGCTGCTGGTAGATGCTCGTGACGGCAAGAGGCGTCGCAAGAAAAACGCCGCTGAAAGCAGCGAGCCCAAGCCGCCATCCACTCAGCCATCCCCGCGCCGTGTGAACCCCGACAGCATCGTTTCTGTGACGACGCAGCTTGGTTGGGTGAAGTCTTTGAAGGAATACAACCGGCAGCAGGCGCCAGGCTACCGCAAGCCGCCCGTCCCGCAAGCTTTTCGCAAGGAGACTTTGGATGAAGAGGAGTACAGGAGGTAAGCACAGTCTTGTTGGGCTGTCTGCCTAACCAGTCACACATTGTGCTGTTGCTTCTGAGCGATGGATCAAGTACTGCTCAAAATCAAAACACATGACACAAGCACCGATGCCACGCGGAGCTCTGCCATCCGAGCCATCCACCTTTCTCCATCCACCTCCCAACTCCTCCATGCCTCCAATGCACTCTGCTTGTTGCAGGCAGCGGGAGGAGCAGGAGGCGGCTGACAGGGAGGCTGCCCGCTACAAATCCGACAGAATCACGCTTCAGTCCATGTTCAACACTACCATAACCGCACCAGGGGAACAGCCTACGGGGGTCACACTGGTTGATGGATACAACCTGCTCTTCTCGGTAAAAAATAGAAAGAAACAAGAGCAGACAGGGGGCTTCTTACTGCTTGCTGGCTGTTCCCTGCAGCACACAGCCCTGACTGTTGTTCTGCATGCCAACCCACCACAGCTTTGCACCCAAAACCACGCGGCAATGCAGCAGCGTGCGGCATCGTCGGCCAGGGCTGCCTGCAGTGTTGGGCAACCTTTGCACACTCACCGACTGAGTGCCGCGCCTGTTTGCTGTGCCGTGGCCTTCCCTGCCATTGCTGCAGATGCGGCGGCACAGCAAGCGGCTGGAGGAGTTGCTGTCGGCAGCAGAGACAAAACAGGGAGGTGGTCACTTAGAGGCGGCTCGTGAATATCTGTTGAGGGGCCTGGACAGCTATAGGTGGGCTGCCTGCCTGCATGTGTGAGTGGGTTGCAGGCTGCGTGGGGCTGCTAGAGGCAGTTCAGCAGCAGTGCAGTGGACGAGTGGTCGTCGGAAAGCTTGCTGTTTGCGGTGGCGGCCTTTTCGCCACCCACCCTGCTCCAATTCCTCCTCCCTTGCCTGACCTATGCTACTGCTGCTGCTGCTGCTGCTGCTGCTGCTGCTGCTGCAGCGGGCAAGAGGGGATGTACGTCCATGTTGTACTGGATGCCATGCGAGCTGGCTTTTGCTCTGAGCACAACAAGCTGGGCATGATAGGTGCGCCTGCCTCTGCACCCAGCCTGCCTCTGCACTTTGTGTCCTCAAATCCCACTGTATACCTTTGCCAGTGCTAGTGCTGCTGTGCGCCACCAGCTGTGAGCCAACCAGGCGGCCCTTGCACTACAACACAACACAACATACAATTTAGCTTTTGGCTCCCCATCTTTCCAATGCTGCAGTCACCTTCACCAGCACCATGGAAGCCGATTCGATGATCATGCTCAAGGCGCAACAATACATCAACCAAGGCGTAACAAAGGTGCGCACAGCTTTGCCGTTGCCGGGCTTTGCTGGCATTGCTCGTGGTGGAAAAGGGTTGGGTCACTGGCATGGCAGGGCAGCAAAGGCAAGCATTTGCACAGGGGATGTCATTGCAGTGGCCGTTGGAGAAGTGGCGAGCCGCTCTGACTGGGTGTCAGTTTGTCTGCCACTCGCATGCATCATCGCAGGCCATCTGCATCCACAGTGCTGCTGCTGCCCTTCCTGCCGCTCCTGCTAAGGAGACGAGGAGGCACCCCCCCGCCGTATGCGCCAGCAGGTCCTGCAGTGAACCGAACCTCTGTCCACGCTCTCATCCTTCAGGTGGTCATAGTCTCAAACGATCGAGAGCTCACTGAGCTTGGCACTGGCAACATCACCTTGAGACGGCCCGAGCAGCGCGTGGTCGCCTGCTCGTGTCACACTCTGGCCAAACTCATGCATGCCAGCCAGCGTCGCGAGGACGCCAGCGGGCTGGATGCGTTTGGGGGCAGGCACCGCGCGCGGGCGGTGCAACCGCTGTCCTCTGCGCTGCGGTCGCTGCAACAGCAGCTCGTGCAGCAGGAAGTGGCGGAGGGCAAGCACCCATTTCGAAGCAAGCCCTAGCTTAAGGCTGGTTGTACTCAGCCAACATCACCTTGCCTAGATCTAGAATACAACACTACTCCCTGTCAAATCCTCGGCCAAACCAACACTTCACTTTCATTCCTTGCCTTCATTTCTTGCCTAGCACCCAATCAAATAAACTGTCCTCCAGTTTTGACCTTGAACCCTGCTTATATTGTTTAGCCTACTCGCTTGCATGTTCACCTGCCATTGCGTTTAAACTTGCACTCTCAAAGCATACAATAGGAGCAGCAGAAAGGTTGGAAGTGCTGAACGATGCACTAAGCAGTTGGGTGGTAAGCTGGGCAGTGCGACAAGCGATGCAGCAACAGCATGGACAGATAAGAAGTGGAAAGCAATACGAGAAGGCAGCCTGAACAGTGTGAAGCAGGATCACGGCGACGCTGCAATCAGCAACACGTGAGCCAACGCGCCCGAGCGTTGCACGCCATGCCTGTGCTCGATGCGGCCTGGCTGCATCAAGCATGCCTCACCAGTCGGACCCACCACCAGAATCAGAGCCACCACCGAAATCGGAGCCGCCACCGAAATCAGAACCACCACCGAAATCGGAGCCACCACCGAAATCAGAACCACCACCGAAATCAGAGCCGCCACTGCTGCCATAGTCTGAGCCGCCGCTGCCACCAAAGTCGGCAGCACCGCTGCTGCTGCCCTCGGAATCGCCAGCACTGCTAACATAGCTGGACCCGCCAATGCTCCCACTGTCGGAAATCGGGCTAATGCTGACTTCCGCGGCGCCAACGCTGGCACTGCTGCTACCGTCCAGGCCTGGGCTGATGCCGGCTGCGTCCCCAACGCAAGCTGAGCCTGGGTCAATGCTGGCACCGACGTCCCCTGAGCTAGCGCCATCGTCTGCTGTGACCGAGCTGCTGCCTGCACCAGCATCGGCAACGCTGATGCTAGCAGGCGTTGAGACCGCCTGGTTGATCTCATCATCCACATCATCAAAATCCAGGCTGCTTCCGCTGCCGCAGCTGCCAGCCAGCGAGCTGCCGCCACCACGAGGTGGGGCAACACTTGCTGCATTGGCGGCGCTTGCAGGACTGCTGTCAGGGCTGCTGCTGCTGCTGCTGCTGCCAGGGTCGGTGGCGGCACGGCCAATGGAGCTGGCAATATCGCTGATGGTGCTCGCGACCTTGTCGAGGATACTGCCAGGCCTGCTGCCAACCGCGTCCAACCCCTCGGGCAGCGGAACCGGCGCCTCCAGCGGTATGCCAGCACTAGAAGGCTCCCCCTGCAACATGAGCCCGCCAGACAGACAGCCAGACAGGACAGGAGCGCACATTTTGTTGAGATGGCCAAGCAGGATCGACGAGTGCCTCAGTAGGGCACACACGGGGCGGCGGTGCACTGAGAAATTCGTGCATCAGGCTGAGTGATGCACCGCACAGCTGATGTACCGCACGCCACAACGCACAGCTACTCAGCACCGCGGCTGCACTGCCTTGAATGTGCAAGCAGCCTTGGCCCGTGAACAGAGTCAAACAAACTCGTGCCGCCACTAAAACACACACTGCTACCTCACCTCGTGGTCCCTGCATACACGGGGGCACCAGCAGCAGCAGGGCATTGTTGAGCGCATCACACGAACAGAATAGCGTGACAGAAGCAGAACACAGACATGCCCTGGGCGATCTCTACCAGATCGGCAAGCAGGCCAGCAGCGGAGGCAGGCCAGCAAGCGAGGAGGGAAAGTTCTGAGAGGCAACGAACGACTCACCAGAAGCAGAACTGGCCCTGCAACGGCTCCACCTCATCCTCTGTATCGCTGTACATCGAGGGGTTGAGTATGTGGCTCATGCGGCGGTGCTTGGAGCTGAGGTACGCCGCGTTGTGCTCCTGGGCTTGCACCTGGCGGTACAGCAGTACAGCAGCAATGCAGCGCGACAACAGCAGTCAAGTTGAGGGTCAGATCAAGGTAGCATGAGGAATGCCTTGCACTGCAGTGTGGTTTGCGCACCAGGTCGCCCGGAACGTCCCTTCCCCCATCCACCCACGCTTGCCACAGCCACCCAGGCAAGCCGCTGCAGCTGCGAGTGGGCTGTGAGCTGCAGTCCAAGCTGTTTTGCACCATCAGCGGCGCAAGGCAGCCGCCGCGGCATACCTGGCAGGGAATGCGCCCTGTGACTGTGATGCCAAGAGATGCCAGCTCCGAGAGCTTGCGCGGGTTGTTGGTCATGAGTCGGATGGAGGTCACGCCCAGGTCGGCCAGTATGTGGCGCACAGCGCTGTACTCGCGGCAGTCGTCAGGCAGGCCCAGGGCCCGGTTGGCATCCACCGTATCAAGCCCCTTCTCCTGCAGCACACGGCATGGAGCAGGCAACAGCGACAGCAACAGTGGTTGATGCACTGGGGCAGGCCCAAGTGTGAGGCAGCCGCACAGGCCTTCGTGCCAGCTGTGTGCCAGGCTGACGTACATACAAGCGCTCTCGAGCTGCAGCGGGGGCCACTGCGCCGCTGCAGCGAGCGCAGCGAGCGCAGCGCGCAGCGAGCCTCTGGTTTGCATGCTGCAGTCGTCTCAACACGTCAAAGCCATGTAAGGTGCGATTACATCTGCCCTGCCTGTGCACACGTGCATCGCAGCAGCCACCAAGCCACCAAGCCACCAAGCCAGCCACCACACAGCGCATACTCAGGGAAGAGCCGCACCTGCAACGCGTACGCCGCTATTTTGTTGGCCAGGCCGATGCCCCGGCCCTCCTGCTGCAAGTATATCACCATACCCGGCGGCTGGTCGCGGATGAACTGCATGGAAAGCTCCAGCTGCTCGCGGCAGTCACATTTCATCGATCCCAGCACCTCCGAAGTGAAGCACGCGTCGTGCACCCGCACCGCCACATCAGACAAGCCCTCTGGGCTGCCCGAGATGATGACAGACGGCTCGGTGTAGGTGCGGCCGCCGTCAACCTGTGTGTGATGACAGGTGAATGCAGTGGGTGCATGATTTAGAGCATCAGCGCGATGAAGCCGCAGGAGGCAATTCACGAGCACGAGCGGGCAGGTAACCATCAGCTGTTAAGTTGCAATGCGTTGCCTGGATAAGCAGTAGCAGCAGCTGCCGGTGTGTCCGTGCAGGTGCAGCTGCAGGTGTCAGGACGCACCGTGTGGCGATAGCCGCGTAGCCGAAACTTGCCGAGCTTGGTCGGCAGCAGCGTCTCCGCCACAAACTTGGTCCACACCCCCGGCTGATCTTCTTCGTGCTGCGTGTGTGTCTGCCGCTGCTGCTGCTCGAGCACAGCGGCCTGCTGCTGCAGATGCAGGCCGCTCACCCCGTTGCTGCCGGCCTCGGCCTGCGCCCTCGCCGCCAATCGTCTTCTATGGCCATGCAGCGTGAAAGAGGGCTGTCGGGGGCGCGCCCAGGCGCTTCTGCCAGCGGCAGGCACTCGCCGACACTGCTGCAAGCAATCCACCGCTCCTAACTGGGCTGCATGCTCCATGTCA